>VYZV01010239.1:183493-240855 GCA_013401275.1 Pandion haliaetus
AAAAAAAAAAAAAGAAAGGAAAAAAAGAAAAGAAATAACCAGGTCTTAAGCAAAGCAGCAAAAGCTGGGCTTTTAAGTCTGCACTGTGCCCAGGGAGGAGTCCCCCACAGTCACCCGTGGGCATCAGAAGAGAAAGTGCAAGGCAATTACTTTCCCAGCAGCATTACAGCAACTTGAGGCATGTAAAGCGAAGGAACAAAATTCAATGCGCAAAGAAGGAGAGGGAAAGCACAACTGGCAGACTGCATCCAACTCTTTTGCAATTGAACAAAAATAAATGCCATTTTAAAAACAACTTGGGGATTCTGACAGAATGAGAGAGGAGTTCAGAGCTGAGTTCTGGGGGTTAGTCCAGGCATGCTTGTATTTCTGCTGCAGAATAAACTAGGGCTAGTGGGTAGGTTAGCAATTTAACAGCTCAGCAGTCTACTTAGGGTCTCTGNGTGGTACCGCCCCGATTGATTCAGCAGAAGTTACTTAGCTCTCAAGGACCTGAACCATCATTCCTGCTCATGTCCTTAACTGCCAGGAGAAAACAAGTTACAGATATCAGCACAGCTCTTTTGCAGAGGCTGAGCTGGGAGCCCACCATCTGGGCAATGAATTGAGAGAACGCATCAGGAATGCTTCTGCCTTGGTCCCCATTAATAGATGTAGGGATAATGGTCCTGGATTTTTTCCATATCTAACCTCTACAGGTTCTCCTGTTAGTGCCACTGTCAGGCAAGGCCAAAAGCTTTTCCAGGAGGCAGCTGGTTCTCCAAGCCTTCACCAGCTCCTAGATATTCATGATCTCCAGTAGAACCTTAATGGCTATGCAGTTTCATAGCAAATGGACTCAGATTAATACCAGGGGAAGGGTGGGGAAGAAGAGGGAGAACAGTAGGCAGAGAGAGGCAAAACAGCTTTCGCTACACTGCTACCTTTGGCAGTATCTCCTACAATCATCCCTAGCACCATGCTCAGCTCTGCAGGCAAAAGTACTAGTGCAGACAGAGTACCAGATCCACCAGCCTTCTTTTCAACATATTGCTAGGCTTGCTTGAGCTGAGATGGTAAAGAAATGCTGAACTCATAAAGAGCAGGATAAAATCCTCAGGCACCAAGCCCATGCTCAACTCCATGGTTCTTTGGCTCAGTGGCTAACAGTACCTGAACTATTTAAGCTAGTTTAGGCATGTCTACACTGCCCTGCAGCTGCTGCTCTTGCTGGAGTAAAGAAAGTTAGTTCAACAGGAGCAGCTATCCCTAAGCAAGGCAAGGACCCACCACATCATAGCCAAGGTCTCAGTTCAGCTGCGGCTATTGATTATGTGGAAAGATAAAGTAATTTCCTCTCTTTGGGCCAAATCCTGCTGCATGCATAATTCACTTCTTGTCAATATGCTTTGTGTCTAAGCTGGTAGGATTTAGTCAATGAGCTTTTTTAAAAAAATGCCCTCCTCACAGGACAGGGGCCTGATGAAGCACTGGGCAGAGACTCACGACATTTAGACATTTTCCTCAGTTGAGCTACTGCCCCGTGTGAAGTTTGGCTTGTCACTTTACCACTGCTGCATGTCCCCTAGCTTTAAAAAAACAGAGATAACAATACTTAACACTGCACTTTAAAGCACTATGATATCTACAGATGAAGAACTACAAATTAAGAGGGAAAAAAAGAAAAGTATCTGACAGGATGAGCTCCAGTGTGGAAACACACCCTCAATTCCCTGCCAGATTCTGGTCCTTCACCTTCACCTAGTTGAATCTCAGATAAAAAAATTACCTGACCAAACAAAGAAAATATTGAATTTCTGCCCTCTCATTTGAGCTGGCAAGTACAAGATGTTTGGGGCTTTAATATTGAGAGCTGTAAAGCATTTTTCACTTCCCATTGCCATCGGAAGGAATTTTAGCAGCTCAGTGCACAGAATAATCAGGCTGAGGCATGGCAGATCAAGGTCCCAAAACAGGGGCACCTAAATCCAACAGTCACTTTTGAAAAACTCAGCTTTAACAAAGGCATAGTCACATAGATCCTGAACATGTTACCACTGCCAGACTGCTCTTTGCCATTCTATATTGCTGACATCTAAAGTTCTTCAAATACTACACCGTCAAGCCTAGGTTGTATAGAACAGCATCATCCCTGTCCCATTACATTGCCATGGCCCAGACTGAAGCCCAGGGAAACCCTACAATGTAGTCTAAATCACAAGGGCACTTTGGGCACATGTCAATCAGGTAGCTGGAAAGCTCTATTCAGTTCTCAGGTCCAGGTCCAGTTTTTATCATTGGCATCCCATATCCACAGCAGAGCAAGACCTGGGCATACATTAGTCCCCCATCCTTCCACTTTCTGCCTGGAGGATGACGGGATGAGGACTTGCCAGCATGACACAATTAGCTAGTATAGATGAACCTTGAATGGAGTCAGCATTCCTCCATCCTTCCTCTCTGCCTTAAGACAGCAGAATATATGACCTTAGTTGCTCCCCACTGGAGTACCCAGCAATCCAGAGAAGATCTGCTTTAGGTAAAACTTCAGACACAAGTCCCCTACCCCCACTGCCATTACCCCTGTGCATAAACACCACTTAATTCCAGTCTCCAGACTCAGGGTGAGGCAGGGAAAGAATCCAACAGTAGAGGCCATGAGACTCAATGCCCACTTAAAAACACTGCAAAAAAAAAAGCCAGAAGATTTCAAAAGCACCCTCAGATACATTAAAAAAAAACAAAAAAGATCAATGTCAGTGACTTATAGACTGCTTTGCACATATAAATCAGGGCAGAATTTGCTCAGCTGCATACAAGCTATTATAGAAGAATGCAAAATATACTTTCCTTCTAATGACAAAAACAAACAAAATATCACAGCTACCCTTTTTAGATAGGGACACAGCAAAACCAGTTGAAGCTTGAAAATACAATCAATGGAATCTTCCAATTCCCCCCACCTGCACATTAAACCACACAGATAATCTTTGTCCCTTCTCCCATGAGCCTCAAGATGCTTCTGTGCACATCTGATTTATGTGCCAGAAATTTAGAGCTCAGAATTACTGCTGCTTTTATATCAGGAAATGCAGGTATGAATATAAGTTTTAAAAGATAAATTGATAAAGTCAGCTCTACAGTTTCCAAGGCTAGCCACAAACTAAGAAGAAGAATTGTAACACACAACAAAAACTTTCTTTGGCAGAGTCACGCTACTTTGAAAGAGTCTCACACACCCAAAATTCCAGGACAGCTGTGTTAGTGCCCTGCTGGATTTAGTGAGCTGTGAATTCCACAGATTTCAAACAGGGACTACTTAAACACCAAAAAAGATACTATAAAATGATGACTCTTTTCACATAAAGGAAATGAATGTCAAAAAAAACCTCTTCCAAGACTGTGAGAATAACAAGATAAGGAATAAAAGATAAACAGAAGGAAAAGTTTGAGTAGCAACGCTCTTCTGGATGCTTGGCACCCATAGTATGACTTTCAGATCTGATTTAACAGGTAGTTAAATATACTATGCATTTTGATACAAAGCATGTACTCTGAGAAACAGCAAATGCTCAAGAGGGAAATGCTGATATTATTGCTAGGAGTTTAGCTGTTTTATTTCCTTATCTGATTTTAATGCTGCAAACTTCATATTACTTCAATGTTCTCTTTCTGTGCAACCAATATGCATAGCAGGGTATTTTTTGGCACATGCTGAACCCAAAGTCAGCATCCAGTTCTTTCGTGTACCCTCCATGGTGCATGCCATGCTGCCATGTCAAGTCTCCGTCATCACCAGGGAAAGTCACACTGCTCCGATAATACACTTGTAAACTTTGCTCCTTCTTTAGCCCCTATATATTTTATTTCTCAGGAAAGTGAAAGTGACTAAGATTTTAACAGAAGTCCCCTACCAGGTTTAGCCATTCCAGCTAAAGATGTTACCACCCTCCAGCTGCCTGTCAGCTGGAGATTAGGACTCCAAAATCTCTTTGGCAGAAGGGAACTGCAGAAACTTTCTAAACAGCTTCAAGCAAAGCACGTCAGGTTAGGACTCAGGAACTTTCCTGGATTAGGCAGCACCCAAATCTATTCTTCCATTTTCAGAGCTGTGGGCAGAGAAAAGACTTCACCTGGCATAGCTATTTGCAGAGTTAGGCTGTGGAGGGGCACCATCTGTGGCTGCTCAACAGAGGTGATACCATTGGCTTTAACAAGAACAAGAGCAAGCACAGAAGAATGCCACTCTCCCTTGTTTTTCTGAGTCCACCAGTAATAACAATGCAGTAATGAAAAATAGCTTGGCCTGACCAACCAACCACATACCAAAGTGCATTCAGAGACTATCCAGAGTGAGTATTCAGTTCTACACGTACACACAAAATAAAATCTGTAAGGATTTAACTAAAGCCTGCAAGCCCTAGGACAATCATATGCTGCATTACATTTAAACACACGACCTTTAGCAGTCTATCACTTACAATATGATAACACAGTCCCTTCTACCCTTACCTCATTTAGAACTTCCGCCTCTACTGCAGAGCCTTTGCCTAAAAGGGCTTCTGTGTTTACACGCAGCAAAAAGCAATGAAACAGAATAAGACTTCTTGGATGTACTCCTGCCTAAATTGTGTAACCACGATATTCTCTCACAGGAAACCACCATCATCTTCTTCCAGTCACACGCTGCAATGCGTTTCACCAACGTTGAGCTGTCAATTCCACCACTGGGGGCAGGCACCTTTTGCGCTTTCAACTTGTTGCAGATGCTTTGCAGAAACTCATCGCTGTTGTACCACTTGTTTAGGACCTTGTTTAGCACCAGCAAGTCCACACCTGTGCTGGCAGGGCATTAGCTGTGCACTCAAGACAGATCTCAAAGCAGCCCTGCAGCCTACTAAGATCAGCTTCAGGCAAGAGATACTGTTTCATGTTCTCAGTGACCTTGGCCATGGTGGGGAGGGAGAGGAAGCATGGTAACTATCATCATAAAGCTCGCAGCAATTTTGATAGCAGGAGAAGGAGGACAAAGTGAGATTTAAACCAGTTCTGGTGCCAGATCAAATAGGCACCAGGACTGCCAGAAACAGGTTCCCCTTGGGTTTTTGGTTTTGTTTTGTTTTGAATTCAGATTCCTTCAGACAACTTCTACAAAACCCAAACAACTACATTACAACCACAGACGGGCCTAACCATGATGTCTGGCTCCAGATCTAAACTCGTTACAGCCAGACTGTTAGCTCAGCTCCCCAGAAAAATCATCACCGTTTTCCAAATGCGTCAGGGGCGTTATTACCACTCCCTCTTCTTGTCTCCAAGGAGAGGTTCCATATTCTTTGATTGTGTCTTGCTCAATTAGAAGATATTTTTTAAAAAATAAAAATAAGGCAAATATATGATGAAGTTCCTCAAAGGAAGGGATGTTCCTGGATGCAGACAGCCAGATGAGGAATAAGCTTCTCCAGGAGAAGCCCTTCATGTGCAAGCTGAGGGGTTTCAGGGCTGCTCACCTGCCCCCATCCACATTGAGGGCGTGCCTGCAGGTCGGCACAACCCAGCAGAGCTCTCAGAGGAAAGCGAGGAGCCATGCAAGTTCCTCAGCCTCTAAAGCGAGGAAATTAGTAAAGAGGAATTCTGCAGTGGGTCCCTCCTGAGCCCCCTCCAAAGCAACACCACTGATCTCCTGTCCTGCCTCATCTCCCCATCAAGTTGTGTCTGCAGAGCCCTTACCCCTGCCCTGAGGTTGGGACTCTCACTGGTCTGAAGAAGGCGCAGCTCTCACCCCCATCAAATGCCATCAGCCAAGTGTCACTCAGCGTATCCACATCTGGTGTCTGTGGTGAGGTACTTACCACGGGGCGGGGGCTGCAAGGTGGCCTCTGTGAGGAGAGGCCAGGGCTGCCCCATGCTGGACACTGTCGGTTCCAGCTGTCTCCAATGGACCCATCGCAGGGCACAGCTGAGCCCCTCAGCCAAGATGGTGGTGCCTGGGGGAAAACATGCTTAAGAATGGACAGAAAACACCACACAGGTGGTGAGGAGTGAGAAACGGCCCCGCAGACACCCAGGTCAGAGCTGAAGGAGGGGAGGACGCACTCCAGGTGCCGGAGCAGACAGTCCCCTGCAGCCTCTGCAGAGACCGTGGGGGAGCAGGTGGATATTTCCTGAAGGAACTGCAGCTCACAGCTGACCAAGGTCAGCCCACCACAGTATCTCACAACAGATAAAAAAAATCTGCTTTGTTCAGCAGCTCTCCCTCCGCACCCGAGACCCAGGCAAGCAAGCGCTCCCAGCCAGGTGATCTCCAGCTGACGCTGCCAGGGCTCCTGTGCCAGGCAGGATACACCACAGGGATGGATAGGAGGAGACAGGCCACCAAAAATAACCCTGAACAGTACTGGAAACTGTCTTGTTACTGTGGGAGAGACTATCCTCCCACAGATCACACCAAAACCCTACCTATAACTCCTGACTGATGAGGGAATTAAACCATCATATTTGGGAGGCACTTGAGGGCACACATGACTTTCACAGACACAGAGATATGTCTGCAGATGCCTGCCTCAATTCCCTCGCTGGCAGTGAAGTTCTGCCACCATAATACCGCTCCCTCACTGTGGGTAAATCAAACACGAAATGGCAGGCTAAACATTACCCTCACAGAAGCTTCTCCAGCACATAAAGCTACGGCAAGGTTCACTTGCAGCCCAAGGGGAACTGGGATCCGCGTTTCCAGCTAATGCCTCTCAGCTCTGTGCCATCTAAAATCACTTCTGAGCCCGCTCTGTGGCTGCCAGGCCCTTGGCAGAGAGCTGTAAGCCCTTGTAATGTGTTGAACAGGCACAGACCCAGGTAAAATCCCCCCCTCCCTTGTCTTTCTTCAGGCTAACCATAGCAAGTTCTACTGAACTTTGGCTCAGCTTCATCTCGGCAATAAGTGAGGTAGTTTCTCCCTCTTCACGAAGATTCTGCTGCACTCTCCTCAGCCTCCTCACCCCATCACCTCAAGAAGTCCTTCTTCATCTCAGTGCTGCGAGTCACCTCTGAAAGCTCTCCTGACCCAGACCCTTCCCGCCTTGCACCATGGAGCACCTCAAAACTCAGAGCATTTCCTCTCCAAGAGAGTGGAGAGAGGCAAGAGAAAAAAAGCAGGAGCCTTTTCTTTAAATGTAGTTACCATATTTGCAAGAAAGAAGGGGTTTGCAAAAAGATTTAGTGTTCCCTTCCTCTGCTCCCCAGGCAGTCAGAAACTCAGCTCCCCAGTGCTGAGCTCATCCCAGATGAAGGAGCACACACCGAGAGGGGACAAGCTGCAGTGGCCAACTGTGCTGCTGCGGAGCTTTAGTGCTTGTTTCAGTCACTCAGGATTTAGTTTGAGGCTGCTTTGCACTGAGAGAACGTGAAGGACGGGCCACACACACGGTCCCAGCAGAGAGGTGGCAGTGCCAGGGCGTGCCAGGATAACGTGCCCAGTGCTCGGGCAAGCCTGCCCTCTCAGCCAGCATGAGCTATGTGCTGCCAGCCAACAGCCTGCCATCCTGAGAAGGAGCCAAAACCCCAACGGTTCCTCTACCAACAGCCTTGGCACATGCCACAGACAGCATCGCCCCCCCTCCCCCCTCCTTGCAATGCTTCTGAGACCCTGATGGGGAGCAGGCTGTGCCTGACCCCACCCTGCAAACTCCTGGAAGAGCTATGGGCTGCTTCTGGGCACAAAGGTGCCCTGCAGCTCATTACAGATATTCAAAGCTGCCGGAACTTCAGCTGGAGCTCAGGTATAGCACAGTCTATAGCAAGCTATATTGTCCTCCATCCTCCCCTCCTCCTCCTCCTCACCCCCCACCTACCCCCTGTAAAAAGATTTTGCATTCACTGGGGCTTAACAGTGAGTAGGGGGGGGGAAAAAAACAAACCCTGTCAATTCTTAACCTCAAGTGGATTTACCCAAAGCCCCTTGGAAACAGCTGCTTGAGGAAGGTTTCTGCTGAGTCCGTGTTTCAGAAGCAGACATTTGGTTGCTCAGTCCCTTGCTGCCGCTTTAGTCTGTGCTCTTGCCACACCTGGACCTGTCCTCACCTGGAATAACCAGTCCCTTCCATTGCTTCTGCCCAGGGCCCTGCTGCTCCTGGGAGGTGAGGCCCAGCTCCTGGCCAGTCCCCTCCCTTGAGGAATGTGTCACAGGCATGGCCTCAGACACACTCGCTCACACATGGCCTGGCTGCAACTCCCCACTGGGCACAAAGAGGAAGATCTAAAGCAATCACAGTAGTTTCTTCCCTGACATGCCATGTACCACGCAGCTCTCCTGTGCTCACAAGCTTGGGAAAAAAAAAACCAAACCACCATTTAATCACAACCTTTCTTCAGCACTTCTGTGCAACACTAAGCTCTGTGCAAGAAGTGTCCGATTCAGCTCTCTGCATCTTTGAGAGGCAGGGCTGCGGCATCAGAGCACTTTGCAGCCAGGTAACAGAAACTCCAGAAGCAGCCCCATTTTTATGTCACACAGCAAATAAGAGTACGTTAGCAAAACAGAGCTATACAGGGCTACTTCAGCATGCTCAGAATGAGCTGGTTTGGATTTTGGCAGAAATATAGCCTCGTTCATATGGACTTTATATCCAGATGAGAACCAGGCTATATTAATTCAAATGGAGAGCCCCATGAGATTGTATCTGAGTTATCACTGCATGGTGCTCTCCTGTGCCCTGTAAATACACCTTAAGTAGCATAGACAAGGACAGAACCTCTATCTCTGAAATACATCACGTGCCTTGCCATTAGATCCTGGGATTCATTTGCCTGGTCAACCCCATGGAAACTTGCACGACAGACTGCCTTCTGCTCTTTGGAAGCCTGTTCTCCAGAGTTGTTGTGTCACATCTGCATCATTCTTCTGGAGAAGTTTCTTCTTAAAACATTATCAGATGACACAATTCACATTTTTAGATTTGTAGAAATGGGATGTTAGAAAACATATAGCCTGTGGAAATATTCTCATGTCTCCTTCTTAAGTTTCCAAAGAAAACAGCTAATGTTTAAAAAAAGTTATTTTATTCTTCACTTTCTCACTGGTCAATAGCTCGCATCCAGGCAGAAAGCAAGGCTCTAATTTGGAGGCAGGTGGACTGCTGGTTTTAACTATAGGGCATTTCATATTTCTCAGCTGTATCAGCAAATTCCTGAAGAAAACACTTTCATAAAGTTTGGTCGTTCTTTTATGAAATTGAGCAAAAAGCTGAGTTTTAGAGGAATTCTTTGGAAGTCTTCTGTGTTAACTACTATTGTTCTGAGTGGTGGCAGTAATTTGGAGAAATGTTACTCACTCTGGAAAACTTTAATCAAAGAGCAAACAAGTAAACAAACTTGACACCGAAAGCCACAATATCAGGAAGCAGCCCCCTGCCCTGAACTGCTCATTGATTCTCTCCTTCAAAGGTGATTTCTTCAGCCAGGTTCTCCATAAATGCCAACTCATTTCACCTCCTTCCTCAGAATGAGGTGAGACTGTGCAGAGAAACTGCTTCTACATTGCTACATTATGCTTGTGAAATGTTACCTGTTGCCCTTGCAAACATTAAGTGAGTCATGAAGATGGACAGCCTCAGTGGTCCACTTAATGTCAAGACTGCAAACAAAATCCATTCAGCCATTACCTTTACTTCATGGTACAGAGCAAGCAAAAAGTAAGGAAGTTTCCTGACAAAAACGTCATTAAGGCTGTGCCATGACAGAGATGACTACATAGTTACTGTTCATCTCTGAGAGTTAGTTTGTGTTACCAGATGCCTCATAAATTATAATTTTTACTACAACTAATTACAGACACACTGTGGTGACTCCCCAGACAGACTTGTAACCCTTTTATGTTATTGTTATTATTATAAGCAGCATTCAGAACCTCGGCCCTTTGACACTAAACACCACGCATATGAAATATGCAAATATGGTCTCTACTGCAAATACTTTGTAATTTGAGGCCTGGCCATTTTTGTATAAATGTAACTATCCCACTTCACAGGAATGATTTTATAAGAATATTGCACTGAACAAAGTTATATAACTACAACCACATTTATGTTAGTCTAGCTTACATCTCCAAAGAAGCTATGCTGGACTAAGTATGTCATACCAAAGTAATACTCATGCCAGAACTGTACCAGTTTACTATACTGGGATCCAAAAATCACACTTAAACCAGTACTCAAACAGTCTAACATGATGAAAACTCGGGCACGCATAAGCTAGAGGGCAGAAGATACAGTCAGTACAGATATCAGCAATTTCACATCTGCACCACAACTTACGTCCTGAAAGAATCTTCTACTGAAAATTTTTGCCTTCTCATGTACCTGAAACAAAGATGCCTTGTTTCCAATAGCTTTCTCTGTTGTGTTTGACTGGCTTTTTAACTGTATTATACTGAGGCTGCAATGTTACTCACCTCTTATTAAATTCCAGGGAATCCACATGCATTAGCAGCATTATGAATGTCCAGACAGAAGGAAGCTTGTACCTTACTAGTCACTAGAGAATCTATGAGAAATACTGACCAACCAATGGATCCTCCAATGCACACACTGTCAGATGTGAGCCTCAGCTGAACTCTTCTGTAATTGGGGCATTTGGACAGTCCCTGTCCCATGTGGATCTCCTGGACTCTAATAAGAATGAGCTCATTCTGCAGTCTTTCCCTAAGGGATAATAATAAGGTCTTCCTCCTCTACCTGTCACTTATTTCATGAAACTTGCATGAACTTAATACCTTTCAGACTTCTGACTGGGTGCAAAATGTGTTTGAAATTAGATAACAGGTTGAAAAGTTACACAAACTCACCCAGTGCAATCACATACACAGTATTCCCTTAGAAAAGCAGGCCTAACAATAAATTTGAGTTAAACTGACAAGGCATTTTTCTAAGGAACACAATGTTGCAATATAATCTGTATTTCATTTTCTTTAAAAACAACCCAAAACAAAACCAACCAAAAAAACCCAACCAAACACAAAAGCCCACCCCACTTTCAAAGGAAAAAGAGCTGGATATGGAATCAGGAGCCCTCACCTCTGCAGTGCTCAGCTTCATCCTGCTTTACTCTTCTTGTGCTGTCATACCCATCCTTGCAGATGAGCCCACCTCGACCCTGCTGCTTTCTTATATGTAGCATAGGAAGAGGGCAGGCAAGGGCTCTGAGTGCTCCTGGATTCTATGATTGGTGGTAGATTTAGGGACAACAGTTTCCTTAGCCCTCAGCAGATGTGCATGGGCTAACAGCAACCTTTCACACGTTGATAAATTGTCACTGTCATACACAAACCCCTGGAATTGAAAGCCAAGTTATCCTTCCAGGTTTAGTCCCTCTTTTTACCAGTTTCTCTGTTTCAAACCACCTCTCTTCACTCTGGATCTCTTAGGGAACTTGAGTATTTGAAGTGATGATGGTAGGCTGCAAACTGCATAACTTTTTTCCTTCTGTGCTGTATTACTCCAAGGAGGCTGGGTAGGTCCTCTGCATGCTCAGAACCCAACTTCCTACTAGACAGGTTTCTTGGAAGAAAATGCAGCAGACAGCTCTGTTCTCTAGAGTCAGATCTCGGGATAAATAGGTCTGGATGTGTTGCTCCCATATGAGGTATCAATGCTATGTCTTTGTCTTATCACTCCACTCCTCCCACTTTGCAAACCCAGAACACTTTCTCTGAATAATCACAACTGCACTGATTTCTTCCCTCTGCCAGGGAGCCTGGAGCTTGCACTGATATTTTTAGGTAACCCACTTGCTCAGTTTTCTTTCCCCTCTGTGAATAGATCCTTCGCTTGTTCTAACTCACACTGCCACACACGTTTCTTGTTCTGGTACTCTCTCAGAACTGTAAATGCAGCACCTACTGCTTAGATACAGGGCTACACTATCACTTTATGCTGGTTTTTGTGTCTGGGCTCTCCCAGGGCTGTACACACTATGACCAGAAGAACAGAGCTAGAGACCACAAGGAGACCTTGATAAAAGTAGTAAGAGGTTGAAATATTATGTAGGAAGCCAAGCAAAAATTCCAATTAGTATTTTTATGATTATTCATCAAAGCTGATAAAGATCCCATTCCAGAGGAAGGGGGTAAGAGACCCAGCCAGCAAAGGAAGGTAACCTACAACTGAAGAAGTTTCGCATCCAAATTCTCTCTTGTTTCATAGTGACAGCTGGCATAAAATATCACTTCTCTGACATGAGAAGGCTTTGGTGCCAAGTTTGTGGAAGTATGAACAACAAAACCAGTGACAAGGCAGGAGAGGATCAGTCAATCCTTGTGTGACTGTGTCCAACCCACACTGCTGCTGTCTCAAAGGAGCTTCCCCTTTGGTTCTAATCATATCCTGGTTTCTTGTTCTTCCCATCTTCTCCTTCAGGAATCTTAGGAATGTCTTTTTACACATACCTCTTCTTGCAGCCTGTGTGCTTTGTCCTACCCAACTGCTTTTTTTCCTCATGCTTTCTATTCTCGTTCCCAGTCTTTCCGTTTCCCTTTCCGTTTTTATTTTGGCCCACAAACAACCCCTTTCCCCAGCATGTCAACAGCAGTGGGAAGTAACCTAATTAATAGTTCCTTGATAGCCTACCCCACACATGCACACACCCATCCCCCCAATATCCCACTGGCAATTCAACAGCCCTCTCTCAAGAAAGGAAAATATTTCCATACTAATTAACAACAACATCGGGTATTTCTGGGCGGAAGGATCTGGGATTCCCATCTGGGCCAAGATCTCTCGAGCTGACAGAGCAATTGTACCTCAAAGCACATTTCCTTTTCCAAATCCTTGTGTCATTAACTGTTTACACTGCTCTCTGTAGCAAACATCTTTGTCAGCCTGGCTTGTATGTTAGCCGGTATCTTTGCAATTGAGTTCACGCTGAATTCCTTCAGCACTTAGCCTGGGTCTCTTCCAGCACACGTGGCACTTGCTCATAAAACTACATTGTTTCCCTTCTCTATTCTCCAGCAGGATTCACATGAGCCAAGGACCTTTCCATGCTGTGGTTCTCAAAGGACACAGATGCTACTAGATCCATTTAAAATGTCTCTGCTGCTTGACATCCCCCGACACCCACTTCGCTGTCTCTGTTTCTACCACAACCACTTGTAAAAAAATCAAGTGCTGTTTTTGAAGCGTGCCTACAGAGGAGCAGTTCACAGTCCTGACTGACCTACAACACAGATTTTTTTCTATATGTAGTAGGATAGTTCCACTCCTGTCTTCATAGAGGAGAAGGGAAAGGTAGGAAATGCTTCACTAAGGACTGTGTTCATAGATGGGCTTCCAGAGAAGAGAGGGAGCATATGTGAATTTTGTTATCCTGTCTTGGAATCACCAAAAAGGGAGAGTTGTGTCTCCTGCCTCTAGAAGTGACCTGAGACTACATGACTAGTTGCTTCTGCATCACAGGCCAGCAAAAGAATGAAAAGCAAATAAAGTGTGGGAAACACTGGTGCATCTGAAAAAATGCAAAAGACAGAGCTCCTCCCAGCCAGAAAAAACAACAGAGGTCCTATATCACCTATCAGCTCCTTAAAGCTATGACAAATAAGCAAGAGTATTTCCTAGAAGCCCTACATAGACAGCATTGTTTTAGGGGACACCAGTATTGAAATGAGACTGTCAGACCCCATCCTACACACTGGAGGACAGCAGGCTGTCTCCAGGGGCTGGTGAAGTAGCAGAAACACCAGCAGCAGCTACAGAAAGGTTCACAGCAAGCAGGAAGCGGCCCACAAGCATGGGTCCTTCTACACAGAGTGAGCTGGAAAAATACTTTCAGATAAGCATTTAGATAAAATAAATGCACAAGGAGCACATTTACTAAGCAGTGGGCTAGTGAAAGGCATCTTCAAAACAGAGTAATAAGGAAGGAACTGTAAAACAGAATGAAGAAGGGAGGTAAGTGAGGTGTCTCCACTTATTCTGTCACTGCAGTACTGCCTGTGCGGCCTCCACTGTGTCACATACTCCACGTGTCCATTTCCTATGCCAGCCTTCTTCTGAAAAGCCTTTTATCTCCCAGCTGCTGCCCAAACTTCACTGCATCCCCACTGTCCCCAATGCCTCCCTGGCCAGTCTTGCACATTCTCCCCCATCTTCACAAACAACCACCCTTGTACAGCAAAGCACGTTTCCATCCACAAGGCTGAAAGAAGGAAGGATGGAAGGAATGAAGGAAGAAAGGATCCCTCTTAAAGAAGAAGGAAGAAGGATGGAGACAGAGGCAAATAGGAGGGAGAATGAGAAGGGCCATAAATTCCCTTCTAATTCCAAATAATTCCGATTACACGGATGAGTAGTTTTCAATCAGAAAGATAATCTCAAAGATAGATGGCAGGATAATTGCTCGTCGGCGCGACGTAAATATTGTGTCGTTTCTATTAATCTCAGCGAATCGGGTGTCAGGGTTGTCACTCATTCATCAAAACAAATTAAAAAAAACATATTAAAAAAAGAGAGAGATGCTGGAGGGAGGGGGATGTGTATCCAATAAGCAGCTGAAGGCGTGCAAGGTAATGAATGCTGCTTACATGCTGTTTGTATTTTTTGGTTTATAAAAGCTAAAGGTAACTTAGGCAGTAGGTCTTTATTAACCTCTTGGTAGGGACTGCACAGGGCACTGCTGCTTGCAGAACAGAGCAATATGGCTGCAGAATGGGACTGTGGTTGCACAACAGGGAGAAGGAAGTGGACAATATGCCCTAGATATTGAGGCTGGATAGTCTGGGCATTAACAACAGGCAGGAGGTACTGCAGAATCACAGTACCTGGGAGAAAGGACACAGATCACCACATAAAACAAAGGCAGGGCCTCCATCTACCGTGTATAGGAGTAGGCAGGGAATGGAGAATGTTGTGGAGAGGTCGGCAAAGGCAGAGCACACAGTAGTCCTTGGTGCAATTTCCCCACTGGCTGCAGGATCACAGCACGGTCTCTGCCCCTATATACCCTGCCTCCCTAGCATTGCATCCCCAGATATCATGCACCTCCCGCTCCCTGCCCTTGCAACCTGCCTGGCCTCAGGCACCCTCCTCACAGCCCTCCTGTTCCCTGGCCAGCCACTGACTAGTCTATTGGCTTAGTTTATTTCTGCTTACCCAGCAGGACTGATCCCCCCCTGCACTCCCCAGCACTCTCCCTCTCTCCTGGGATCTGTCACTTGCCTGGGAGAGTGCCCTGGTCTGGGACCTACAGGTAACGGCTTGGGTCACACACTGGTCAGTCACCAGTGTTTCCCCACTGACTGCACAGAGAAGTTCCTCGGGAAGACCCTCATCCCACTCCGATATCCATTTCCTGAGGGTTGACACCTCTTTCCCTAGGTTAAGAGCCCTAGCCTTAGCTTCTGCACACGGGATTTTCTCCAGTGGATGCTGGGCTGAAACTACCACTCACATCACACAGCTGGCACAGCTTTACTGGTGGACATCAGGTTGGATCAAGCAACCTCGAAGAAAAGGTTCCCCATGCAAATTTGTCATTACCCAAGGACATAGTCACATCTTTCCAAGAGTGGGAAACTTCTGCTGGACAGTGGCTTCAAGCCATGCCATATTGTGCTGCAACCCACAAGAGCTGGCGAACCAGTCCAGGCTAGATACGCATTTGGACAAATCTCTTCGCCAGTAAACTCAGCCATGGGCAGGAAGCAGTTCATAACTGCGCAGGGAGGTTTTCCAAGCCACGATGGTTTTGAGCCTGCTGCTCACCGCTGTGATGTGACAGGGAGCCCTTTCAGTGCATCACGATCATCTGTAGTCACTCACACTCTGGTGCTCTTTGAACAAGTCACCTCGGTTTGCTGTTGCCTATGTAGCATTTCTGTGGGGCTTGAAGAAAACTGTTCCTTTCCCTGCCTGCAGTCTGGAGTGGCCAAAACACTGCCTGAAGCTTGTGCTCTGATTGACATGTCATAAGTATTCCGGGATGAAAGAAATGCAAAGGTATTATGTTTTTAGACCAGACTTAGTTTTTCAACTAAGACAAGTTTTGCCCTCCTAAGCTCTAGGAAGAAGCTGACAGGTTTCGGCTGTAAGTTAGCTTAGTGCTTTGCAAACAGCCCACTAACACAATGACCTGAACCAGTGCCCAGGGGCTGTCTTCGCTAAACGGATTTGAAAAATGCTAATATTTCATCCTTGGCCACATCAGTGTTTCTGTTCATTTACTGCTGCTGTTTGCTAAGTGAACTTACTTATTTAAAAAGCCATTCTATGGGTAGCTCCTGTTGAAAGTTGGAAACAAATTCCCCATGGATGTCCTTATGCCAGGCTATGGCAGAGCTGATCCCAATGTAGGCCAAGATTCATTAGGATTGAGTGCTGTTCTCACTGCACAGTCCTCTGGGACAGAGGGAGCAGGGAGACTTGTCCCAGCAATACTTTTAACCTGTCAATCCAGCCAGCAACGCAATATCCGCTGGGGATTTCAGCTGCTTCTGTGATCCTACCTTATCTCCCTACATCCTCCGGCATGCCCGCCACTCGGTGAAATGTCACTTCTCTCTCCCCTTCTTCCAAGATGGAAGTGAACTTGTGTGCCTGGCAGGGGGGCTGACAGACATGAGCTGAAAGGCTGTCAAGGACCCACTGAAAAGCGGGCAAGCTGCACTGTGTCAGATTTCGGGGTCTAACACTGCAGCTTTCTGTCTGTGCTTTGGATAGCTCTAAATGGAGCCTTTGATAGGCAGCCAGGCAGCTGTCATCACAGGGTCAGCCTCAGAAGCAGGAGGGTACAAGCACCTGGGAAGCACATGCCAGTGAGCAGAGAATAGCACCAGTATTGTAAGGCTGGGTACTGCAGGGAATCAGGAATGCCAGAATGAGGGGAGAGTCAAGAATTGGACAAGGGGTTACACCAAGCGCATCCATCCACAAGTCCTGGAGAAACCTCAGTTCCACAATGACTTCTCGGGGTGAAGCGTGCCACAAAACCAGCATCCTACTAACTCCTCAGTACTCATTTCCCTCTCTGAGAAATTAGCCTAAAGGAGACTCCTGAAGGGGAAACAGTGGAAAGGCAATTATCTTCAATAACTACCCAACATCATTTCCCGCTTCCCATGGGCAGGGACTGTAGTAGCCTTTGATTTCCCCATGGCTGGAGTCAGGGCTCCTAAACATGACTCGATGCTCAAGAACAGTATGTCTCCTCCCAGTGTGTTACAGCTTTCCCAGAGAGTGCCTGGATGGCTCCTTATTAGAGAAGACTGAGCTCACCCATGATAGATGTGAGGGAAGAATAAAATGCCACACTGAAAGGGATCTCCCTCATTCCCTTAATCAAGGGCCTGATCCCTACACCCTTGCAAACTGGAGTTAATTTACAGCTACCAGTTAAGCCAGTGCTATCACTATGGAACAAGAGTTTGTCCTTTGCTTAGTGGACTTCTTTCAAGGTACCTCTGAAACAGCTTGGCAAGGTAACCAGCTGACAATCTGGACCTTCAGGTAACACTTTTTTTCACAGACATTCTTGGAAAACCAGTGTCTGTGGAGTGAAAGTTCTGTCACAAATGAGAAACTGGATGAAACTGAAAATGTTAACGAATGAACAGCTAGTCTTCAGCACAAGACCAGGTCAAAAGCTCAGTCGCACCAGGGTCTATGCTAGGACTACTGAGGTATGTTATGAGTGATCTGGAAACCGAGAAGAACAGGTAGTAGAAAACTGCAGATGACAGCCTCATTTAAATTAATCAAGGTAAAAGTGGTCTGAGAAGAACCTCAGAGTGACACAGCTGGATAGAAAGTCAGACAACTGTGAGTAAAATCCAGTGTCAGTCAAAGCCAGGAAATGCAGACTGCCCTCAGACAGCACTTCCACAGGGCTGGAATTTCCAACTGAATACAGGAAACATAGACAGTCCAATGGAAATGACCTTTCACTCTACAGTGGTGGCAACAACAACAAAAAAAGGCAGAAGAAAAAAAACCCCACTCATTCAGATACACCAGGAAGGAAATACTAAATTATAATGGATAGGAATTGCTGTCTCTATGTTCTGTGCTCTACAGTAGCACTTTATCTGTATGCCAGAGGAATCTCTTAGGGGAAACATCTCTGCCCTCCTTCTTTTTCCTTCCTTAGATACTACCATAAAGAGTACAAGGGAACCATGCCCTCGGAGAGAGCTACCATAGTCGGTTAGCACTGAGTATCTTCTGGAAGAGAGCAGAAAAAGGAGTGCAAAGCTGGGATAGAAAAGTGCCTGGAGAATACACGCTACATGAAGCCACATTAACTCACGGGACTTACCCCAACCAGGTAGCACTGAAGATGCAGATTAAGCAGGATTAGAAATAGGATCAAATAGGTATATGAATTATGATGTGATCTATACAGGCTCTCCAGTCCTCTACTCTCTCACTGACAGCAGCCAAAGCTTGCTGCAAGAACCTCAAGTAGTTTGGGACAATCTACCTTCTCTGATAAAATTATCATCCCGACAGTCAGAGATTCAGTCAGAGACTCATAAGCTGGTAAAACTCCGAACATCAGGGAATAATGGTGCACCCAGCCCCACATCAGTGACTGGATGTCAGCTAAGGGAGCCTCCCACAGGCTTTATGGATAAATTGGGTGGCAAGGCCTTGGCCTAAGTGCCTGATTTGTCTCTAGGTTTTGTGTACTGACACAATAGCTGTTTCTATATCTAAAGTTCCTACAGAAAGAGATGAGAACTGTACAGAGCTGTCCCCTGAGCTCACCAAGGCACTACCAGCTGGACTCACCTTCCTAGAGAAAAGGCAAAGAATATGAAAATTGGAGGCTGAAGCCAACCTCAAACCAGCAGAAAGAAAAAAGCCTTACTACCAAACTCGACTCTTATGTATCATCAACCATCCTGGGAAACAACTCAGGAGCTGGGGGATAATTGGTGCAAACTGGTGTGACGACTTCTATGCTTCTACATGTCACCCCATTTAGCTCTATTTCAAGTGCTGGATGGCTCCTTTCAGTGTAAATCCCCTGCACCTGCTTCTATTCAGAACTCCTTCCTCTGCCTCTCTAGATGAGCAGATAGGTGCGGACACCAGAAGCTGCAGCAAGATAAGTCTGCCTTGTTACCCAGAGGCAGAACAACTGTGCTGGCCATGTGAACCCAGCTTGCAGAGGTCAGGCTGGAAAGCACTGCAGGGTACAAAAAGCCATCAAAGGGAAGAATGATAAGCTTCCTTCCTTGTTATATTTCCCAGCTCTGTCTCACCCTTCCATGACCTTTACAGACTGGCAACCCACTACTGCTGAAATCCCCCCTCTTGCACACAGCATTTCCCACAATGTAACAGCCCAGGACCAGCCAGCTCCACTTATTGATGGCTGGTCTAAACATGGACTGAATTGAGTAGCAATACCTCATTCAGAGCTTGTTGTAAAAGTGCTTCCTGGGCCTGTCAGAATCAATGCTACCCTACAAAACAGTTTTAATTTATATTCCCTTTAACCTTCTTGCTTCTCCCTGATCCGCTGAGGAAGGGATAGGCACAGCAGAACCTCTCCAGACTGGTGAGATGCATGGTACAACTTGCCCTGAGGAAAGTTCATTCACTTCCCCTCAGCCTCTGCCAGCCTCACCTGAGCACTACAAAGGCTTTGTAGAGACTTCATCACTGCTGTGAGCGCCTCTGCGGGCATCCATTCCCTTCCTCTCCAGAAAGCCCTCACACAGAGCAGCTTGGCACTCAAAGCACCCAGCCATGAGAGAGACATGCAGAACTGCTCTTCAAGGGATGGATTTTCAGAGTCCTCTCACATCACCTCACTGTCCAGAGCTGCCACCTACAGCTGGTGGGGGATGAAGGGCATGTTTACCACATGTCCCAGCTAAACAGGAACATCAGGAGCATAAGGAAGAACAACCTGCAGCAATGGCCCAATAAAGTCTAGGCTGACAACAAGGCAGATTCACCAACAACACAAAGGGTGAACGTTAACCTCCATGAGCTCTACTGCTCCCTTTTGTCTCAAATGCTAAATAGACAAAGCACAGAAAATGAGACTCCAATGTCACAACAAAAGCCTGGGACTCCAAAGCCTGAGCCTGGCTCACTCACATTAATACCTCCCTGGCATCGATCTCATTACTTCCCTGCTCCTCTGCTTCTCCACCAGAAGTTTCCCTGGGGATGGTGTTGACCAGGAGGCCATGCTTAAGCAGCTCTCCAGAGATGCTGGGAGAGGAGTACCAGAGAAGGCCAGAGCAAGTTGGTTATAGTGTCTTTGGCTATTGATTTAACTCATTTTCTTCCCTATCATTCTCCTGCTCCTGCACTGCAGCAAAATCCCGTTCCCACCCATGCCCCCCATTCAAATCCCTTCTGACACTGTGATGAGCTATATTGCCCTGTGGACACCCTAAAGGTGGAGCTCCTTACAGAGGACATGGGTCCCCTGATCCGAAGCATGCCCACTGACTCAGCTGGCTGCACAGAATGCTTCTGACCACTCTCCCACTGGCTCATCCGTCAGCACTCAGACACAGTCTACAGGCCATAACCAAACCTTACTGAAGCCTCTGGGAGGCTTTCCATTGACTTCCACAAACAATGAGTCAGTCTCATTTCTCTCTCCAAGGAGCACGATCTTAGGATTCCTCCAATGGAGAGCAACTTACCAACCTCCAGATACCAAATGCATACCCTCATATGGCTGCATATCCTTCTGGCACTATGGTCTTTTAGGTTTCTCCTCTTCACATACCATGTTCAATGCAGGTTTCTTTTACTTGCACAAGTCCTGGCATAAGGGACGTTTATTTCTTACCTTTGTTTCTAATTTCAAATCCCTTTGCATCTCCACACCACAGTCACTGGTTACGGTGCTCCCAATTTAGTATCCTTTGCAGATTTAATTAATGGTCTGTTTACCTCCTCTTCTATATATCTAATGAAAAGGATTAATCATACCAGATTGAATGCTGATCCCTGTCCCACCTCACTGGCCATTTCAGGCTATTAAACATCAGGTTTTCAATGGCGAAGACCAGATCTTTCTCTCTCAAGCTTATATGATTATTTTACAATCATCATCATACTGACCAGTTTTAAGCTCCCAGTCCCCCTCCTATCTGGAGAACACACATTGCTAATGGGATTTCATATAGCAGAACAAAATGCCTCACCAGCGCTCAGATGCATGTAAAATATCAGGCAAAGAATACATGGGTGAATAAGCAACAGCAACTGAAAGCCGAGAGCACTTGCCCAACCTGGTTTGTTCTCCCTACTGTCTTTACAGCTGTCATTACCTGCTCTCAAGAGCTCCACATCATTCCTTTCTCTTTTCCACCTGTTTCCAAGGAGATACCTCTACTGCAAGAACCCCAATGCTTCCACCATCCCTGTCAGCCATTCCTATCCCTTGCTTCCAGCCTCCCTTGAGCACATTTCTCCTGTGGATGTTCTCTTACACAAAAGCCAGGGGTAGGGAAAAAAAAAAGGTACATGCTGAAGAGCTCGAGAATTTGTATAAAAGTATTTGCAGTAGCTGAAGGTACTTGCATTTCCACATGCAGGTATGCCAGTGGATGTAAGGGTCACATTCTGCCCTGGAAAGCCTCTTACTGCAAATACCCCCATTTAGAAGATGGAGTACGTGGAAATCTTCCTTCCCCTCTGGGAAAGCACTAGGAATAGAACAGCTTCTCAGCAGAGCTGCTTCTCTCATCTGAGGCCACTGCAGGTGAGCTGACCAAAACAAACCAACATCTGATACTGGGATGAAACCTGCCCTTTTGCCCTGAGGCTAGCAGCAGATCAAAAGAGGTGCTCCCAATGGACACCTCTTCCCCTCTCTCAGCCTTATCTCCCTTCTTCCTGGCCTGCCAACAAGGGAATTATCTCTCTAGCCTTCTTGCAAGAAGGAATTGGACACAGAAAGCTCTCAACATACAGAGGAACTTTGCAGCTTTGATTACAACTGCTGCGTTTAAGCTCCCTGTGGATCACTAATCACAATGCCAACAGGGACACCTCAAGAGGAATGAGACCATGTCTCTCACTCTAAGGCTTGCAAAAAAAGATGCATTTATTTTTATCTGAACTTCTCTCAAGGAAGAGGGCAGGGCAAACGTGTCCTTCCAATATGCATGACATTTGCTGGGGTTGGAGTAGAGATCCATTTTCCTCCTCAAGGAAGGAGAGATACAGAGCTAACAGCATGAGGGCAGATGCCCAAGCATGAAAGCAGATCTCCCTCAGTGAGAGGCAGAGTGACACTGCATGGAGTTGCAGCAAAAGGGCTTTAAGGCCCCTGAATTGAATCCCTCATTTCTGTGAAATAAATGTACTCACCCAGACCCTGTGATTAGGGAGCAAGTAGCAAACCCTCAGCTTCATCAGTCATTGCTTAAAGGCCAACTCATGAGAAAACCCACCATGTGCTCTGCCCACCATGCTCTCCTAGGACATGCCTGCCTGTGACGGGGCTGTCTCCACTTCAGCACTGCAGCTGAGTTACTCCATCCCTTGTTCCATCCCACCTCTCCACTAGCACCTCCATATCAATTAAACCCCACCTCTGAGATCCCACCTCCACTCCAACCTGCATCTTAGCACTTCCTTCCTGGTTTCTCATGTCCCTTGGTAGCAAATCTGAGGCAGCCAGAAAGCTCTCTCACCCCATCCATGCATACTACCAGCTACTCTGTTCTGGCTGTGAGCTGACTAAGGAAAAAGCAGCTGGAAGTAGCTGACTTTACAGACTATGGGTATCTCTCTGACCTATAACTTCCTTTTGATCCATTTTCAAAAGAGGTCCAAAATCCAATAAATTAGGGCCAGTCAGCCTCACCTTGGGAGAATGATGGAGTGAGTGCCCTTAGAACATATTTTGAGCACACAAAGGAGAAGGTGGTGATTGGGAACAGTTAGTGTGGATACTCCAAGGATAAATCATGCCTGACCAACATGATTATCTTCTATGATAGAATGATGGGACTTCTGGACAAGGGGAGAGGCATGGAAAGCATTTACCTTGACTTCAGCAAAGCATTCAACACTGCTTTCCAGAATGTCTCAAGTTTGATATAAAACTATTATGAGTGGCCTATCAGGTGGGTTAAAACCTGATTGGATGATCAGGCTCAGAGGGCAATGTTTATACACTACCTGGAGGCCAGTAACAAGATGTATGCAGGGGTGTATCATGGGACTTGTCGTGTTTAACATCTGTATCAATGACCTAGAGGCTGCAACAAAGCACACTTATCAAGTTTGCACTTTACACCAAACTAGGGGGGACCAGTTGGTATGCTCAAGGCAGGGCTGCCATCAAGAATGGCCTAGACAGGCTGCAGGAATTGGGCTAACATGAACCTTATGAAATTCAGCAAGGACAAATGCAAAGTCTTACACCTTGGAAGAAATAATCCACAGTGACAGTATGTACTAGGGACTGCCTGCCTGGGTAGCAGCTCTGCTGAAGAGTACCTGAGGGCCTGATAGGTAGTAAGCTGAATAAGAGCCAGCAGTATGCCCTGGCAGCACAAATGGCCAACAGTGCCCTGAGCTGTATTCACGGGACCATAGCCAGTAGATCAAGGGATGTAGTTATTCCACTTCACTTGGCACTTGTCAAACTCTATCTAGAATATGTTGTCCAGACTTGGGGCCCCAGTACAAGAGAGAGATTGATAAACTGGTGCAAGTTTAATGGAGGGTGAGAGCAAGGTGGTCAGCAGGCTGGAGCATTTGCCCTGTGAGGAGAGACTGAGGGAGCTGGGCTTGTTTAGCCTGGAGAAGAGAAGGTTTTAGAGACCTAACAGCAGACTTCAGTAAGGACCTTATAAAGAAGACAGAGACAGGCTCTTTACAGTGGATCATAGGTTGGCAATACACAACAGATACAAATGGAAACAAGAGAGGTTCAGACTGGATAGAAGAAAAAGCTTTTCCAGCATGAGGACAGTCAAGCATTGGAACGAGCTGCACAGACAGGAGTGCAACCTCATTTTTGGAGGCTTTCAAGATGTAACTGAGTAACCAAGTCTGAATTCAGTGTTGACCCTGCTTTAAGCAAGGGACTGTACCAGAGACCTCCTGACATCCCCTCCAACCTGAATTACTCTGTAATTCAATGATTCTACAAACAGACTGCAGAGGACATTCATTTCTTGCAGAGGTGTTTCTGGAGTAGAAGGAACAGGTACAGAAATGACAGCACCTGACTACCACTTCCCACCAGCTCTGCAATTACTGCCTCTGCACAACAGCTCTCCTCATAGCACCCATGGAACAGATGCCAGGGCCCCTGAGAGAGAAAAAGTTACTTAGACGCAAGGTGAAGGCCTGACCCTGGTCACTGGCAGACCCATCAAAGTACAGTAATTTCTTCTGGTACCAGTGAGGGAGTGGCTCACGCCTTCTCAGAGGTATGACTGACCAGTCTGCCAGCAACAACAGAGCGCTCTGAGGGCAGTGTGCTGTAGAAGTACCAGCTTCCCCAGTATATCTCTCCGTAAGAATACAAATCCTTCAGAAGAAAACCCCTAAAAGATGATCTGTACCAACAAATACGCAAAGCTATTTCCATGGGAGCAAACCAAAGTGGGCTCTGAGCAGAGCTGCATCACAAAGAAGTTGGGGCAGTTTATTGCCCCTTAGCCTTCACATCTTTAAAAAAATGTTATTTCTCAGTAACACACACATACACCTGTCTCCTCATGAAACTAAGTATTAGGGTAGGAAGAATGTCCTTGTCTAGGCCTAGATAGCTGGAGGGATGGCAGAAATCTGTAGCTAGTAATTCTCTCTAAAACAGGAAGGACACAGGATGGCTCATCCCATATATCTTATGATGGAGGAGATCCTTTGTTCTTTACAATCAAGGGAAACATGAGGAAGTATCTGTTGAAAGTAAAAACTTCCCATTTGAACAACTTGAAGGGCCTCCAAAGAACTCACTGGTGACATCACTTAACACCTTTTTTTAAAAAAACTCAAGCAACAACTGAAGCAATAATAGTGAGATTCCTGTATTTTGAAAAGGAAAAAAGGGATGTTGGCAGGGAATTCTAGATGGGTTAAACTTGATCTCAGCCTGGACAAAACAACGAAACAGTTAATCCAGAATTGTACTGGGAAAAATAAAATCAGAGGCTAAAAATACAGTGGAAAGTAGGTCTTGTTAGGCTGCTACCTTCTCTCTCCAGCTCTTTCTTTTTTCTTTTTTAAACAGGATGACAAGCCTGGTAGGTAAAGACAGCAGTGCTAGTGCAGCATATCTGGACATCCACAGCAAGGCTGCAGCCATAGCCAGTTTAGGTGTTATTTCACACCCAGTGTGCAGGTCCTAACATGTTCCTGGCCCACAAACCACCCTGCTGCCCCTGTTCAGTACATGCAACAAGCTCAGCCCCAAATGTACTCTGAATATAGCAAAGAAGCAGGGGGCATGAAGGATGTGCTAGTGGCAGTCTGATGACAGTGGCATGCTGGCTGTAGGGGCACGGAGAGCTGGACATGCTGCTTTCATTCAGTCTGCTCAGTGCACTCTGCTCTGTGCATCGTGCAGCCAGGGCAAGCTCTGGGCTAGGCTGCAGGGCAGAGGGACACAGACAACATTCGGTCACAACAACCCCATGCAATGCTACAGGCTTGGGGAAGAGTGGCTGGAAAGCTGCCTGGCGGAAAAGGACCTGGGCGTGCTGGTAGACAGTCGGCTGAATATGAGCCAGCAGTGTGCCCAGGCAGCCAAGAAGGCCAATGGCATCCTGGCCTGTATCAGAAATAGTGTGGCCAGCAGGATTAGGGAAGTGATCGTCCCCCTGTACTTGGCACTGGTGAGGCTGCACCTTGAGTACTGTGTTCAGTTTTGGGCCCCTCACTACAGGAAAGACATTGAGGCGCTGGAGCGTGTCCAGAGAAGGGCAATGAAGCTGGTGAGGGGCCTGGAGCACAAGTCTTATGAGGAGCGGCTGAGGGAACTGGGGTTGTTTAGTCTGGAGAAGAGGAGGCTGAGGGGAGACCTTATCGCTCTCTACAACTACCTGAAAGGAGGTTGTAGTGAGGTGGGTGCTGGTCTCTTCTGTCAGGAGGCTGGTGACAGGGCAAGAGGAAATGGCCTCAAGTTGCACCAGGGGAGGTTTAGATTGGATATTAGGAAAATTTTCTTTACTGAAAGGGTTGTTAGGCATTGGAACAGGCTGCCCAGGGAAGTGGTAGAGTCCTCATCCCTAGAGGTATTCAAAAAGCATGTAGACAAGGCACTTCAGGACATGGTTTAGTGGGCATGGTTGATGGTTGGACTTGATCTTAAAGGTCTTTTCCAACCTAAATGATTCTATGACTGACAGGCAAGAATGGCAGGGAGATCTGTGTCCCCATGGAAGGAGAGGGGCTAGAGCTGGCAGCTACAAGTTCTGTTCCTGGTTACGAGCAGGCTGAAGGCCCTGTCTCTGGAGAAATAAGTGCCATGAGGAGCTTGGGGTAGTGTGAGCCAGAACAGGCACCTGGGCAGGGTACAGGGACATGCCTTGGTCTGGGACAAGGAAGATACAGGGCAAAGTTTTCAGGAACCAGTCTTTCCCACCATCACCTGCTCATGAGGAGAGGAACAAGAAGGACAACATTCTTCGGCTCAAACTTCCTTCTGTGACATCTCAAGTAACAAATGTGTGC
This sequence comes from Pandion haliaetus, assembly GCA_013401275.1. Lineage (NCBI taxonomy): Eukaryota > Metazoa > Chordata > Aves > Accipitriformes > Pandionidae > Pandion > Pandion haliaetus. The sequence continues at coordinate 210,133 of VYZV01010239.1, forward strand.
TGTGAGCAACCCACAGGGCATACAATCTATGGATTAAAAACTGGCTCCCCATTTGAGATTCACAAGCAATTGTCAATGGTAAGATAGCACTAAACAGAGACACTAGCAGAAGCTTGCACTGGCCCATTGCAATTCCAACTCATAGTTGGTATAAGTACAACATACAGACGGGTGGGATGAGGAAAAATGAGGAAAGAGGCTATTCTCAACGACATGACTCATCATTCTCTATAACCCAGCAATGCACAGCCCAATGCAAAGTACAAAGTGGGACTGATGCTGCAGAGGATTGTCACAAAGGTAGACTTGGGGATCCCAGGCACAACATGAGCTCTCATGTAACACTTGGATCTACAACATGGGAAAGATTAAGAGCAATAGGTAAGAATTTTGCATGCATCAATAAGGCAGTTACTAGATCCCTTGCCCTCAGTGGGTGCAAGCTTTTTTGCTTGATTATTCAAGACTGAGAGGACGTACTTACAGTGGTAAAGCACCTGAGAGCAGGGTGCCAGTCTTGTAGGCAGAACTGTAAGGAGATCCAGAGCCAAAAAGTTGAAGTTGACAGGTTCAGCTTCAGAATGAGATACTGCCATACTGCCTCCTCATGGCAAGGGGAATTATACACCAGCCAAGGGAGACAAGAACGCACTGTGGCTTACGCCTGTTTACATGAGATTAGTTAAAACGTGGAATTGTCTTCAAACACTGCTTACTGATCCTTGCAGATGTTCTAGAAGAAATTCTGTTGCAGGAATTTATTTTCACCCTGAGGAGAATACACCATCATGGACTGCTGAAGCAAGACAAACTGTGCACATCTGAGAACGTATTAAAAGTCAGCTATCTACAGAGGACCCGCAACAGGAGTCTGTGGAGATATGGAACAGATCACACCAGGTCAGTGGAGACATGACTGGCTCACATCTATCCCAGTTGTATCTGCTGTTTCCAATAGCTCAGCTCCCAGAAAGCCCCGTATAGCTATCCTTCAGCAATCAGTCAAGGGTCAAAAGCCATGCAGAAACTGTCCCAGAAAATGAAAGGGAAGCTGCTTTCTTAAAACCAATTGCTCTTTTATTGAGAGCCACCACAAATTGTCCCCAGTGCAAGTCCTCTTTGATAGGTAGGGTAAGAGACAAAGTGGCTCTGAGTGCTCCAGTGTCACTCCATAAAAGCACTGCAAGTCTTGGCCTGCAGTAACTGATCACTAGTTCTCTATTGCTACAGTTCCTGCTCTATTTCTCATACTGCTTTTTGCCAGGAGGTATTGTCTATTCAGCCCTTGTTGGCTTGGTTTGTGGAGCACTGTGATTAGTACTGAACCAAAATCACCCAACCCTTGTGGACCTTTTTTCCCTTCCTACTATCAGAATGAGATTTCATCCTTATGTTCAGAGCCTGGAGACCCAGAGGTCAGAGGCCACCACACGATCCACTGAGCCACCCAGTCCCTAGATCACAATGTTAACAAATCACCATTTATCTTTGTTACTGCAGCAAGTGTCCAAGGCAAAACGGTGCCAAAGATCACATCTGTTGGGATAACCTATTGATTTGTGTCGTATTCTGCCCAATCCCTATTTTATTCTTGTTCAGGCAGAGGTCAAGGCAGGTTAAAAATAACTCCTTCAGTCTGAGGTGCAGGACCGAGGAATTTAAAGCCAGCCTGTTCTTCCCAAGGGTGGGGGTTCAAAAATCTCCAACACATGCAACAGGACCAGTAAACTACAGCAGTTACGAGCAAGAACTTGCAGTCAGGGAACTTGAGCCATGGCAGAAGGTTTTGCAGCTTTAACTAAAAGACCTTTTTTTTTTTTTTTGAGAGAGAGAGAGAATAAATCAGTCATCTCAGTTCATTCAAGCAACCAAGCATTACAAAAGTTTACGTGATGTACATACACAGTAAATGCTTTGAAGTACCAGTGCAGACTGGTGCAGATTCTGTTACAGGATTCACACCTCCTAGCCAAAGTACACAGACCAGCATCAGCCTAATTAATTGTCCTTATTCCATGGTAACTTGAAATTCTGAACTTTATTACAGGGGTAAAAAAAAAAATAATCAAAAAGATCAGAGTTGAAGTTGTTACTGCTGTTCCTAGCACTTATGTTCATGTGTCATTTTTGTCAGAGAACTCTCTAGGTAGATGCAAATTTTTATTTATATTATTTTATCCCATTTCAAAACCTTTTCTACAGGAGTTAAATTGCCAACACTTTAGAGATATTTTGCCTTCCATTAACATTATGCCCTTCAGGAAATTAAATTTTAAACTAATGCACATTTCCCTGGCTTTTTCATTAAAGAAACATAATGTACATGCAAAGCAGAAAACACTTCTTCACAGCATCTACAGATCTCCTGAAAATTTTGCCCAATGATGCAGAAGAGGATCTTACCTTTACTCTGGCTTCATATTCCCACTCTCATATACAGATTAGATGATTAAGAAAGGAACCCAATTTGTTATTTCATCTTCTTCTAACAGAGTTCCTGACACTTGTACTAAAGCTCAGCAGATTTTAAGGGCGCCCTAACAGGTGGACAAGTCCTCTTTTCCTCACCACACAGGGATTTACATCTGAATATCATTCACCTAATGACCACACTACTGCAGGCCTCTGAAGTCTTCTGTAGAAGGAAGGAGATCAAACCAACCTATGCTACCAGGAGGCAGAAATAAGCACTCTGAATGACACAGAGAGAGAATAAAACCTCCCACTGATAATTAGCACCTTGCCTGTAGAAGAGGGGGTATCATGAATTGTGCAACATATCTCAGAAAATTCACTCACTTATCCAATCAAATGCCAATAGAATTGCTTTCCTTTCCATTTCCTCCTTGGAACTGAAGGGCCAGTGTATTTAGGAGCATACTTTAGTCATAGCACTCTGGATGAGAAACAACAGAAGAACTAACTGCCCTTACGCAAAAGTAACGTGGCAAGGATGGTGTGCAGCACCTCCATGGGATGTGAACAAAGCAGAAACCCCACCTCTGACAAGACAATGGTATAAACCCCCCCAGATAGGATGTGAAAAATCTCTGTATAGGCAGGTTTACTGAATTACAGCAGTAAAACCACCCTAATGCTGTCACAAAAAGCAAAGGAAAAACCAGGAGGGGCTGAAGTTTTCCTGGGCTTACAGATGGGCACAGGGGAGCAGGCTGGCTCACTGCACACAGCCATTTAACCCTTCCTCAGCATCCTGCAATTTTGGCACAGAGGGGAAAGGCATGTGAGAGCAGGCAGGGGATACTGGGACAAAACCTCACAGACACTACTGAGAAACATGAACATGTTCATCTCTGCCCTGTCGCAAAATTGACCTGCCCCACGGTTAAGCAGGCTCAGAGATGACTAAACTTGCTGACCGTCACAGACAGGTTTCTGTCTGTAACAACCAAGAGGTGGAAGAGCCAAAGGGCAGTTTAAGTCTCAGCAATACCATGCTTGCTTATATGACACATGCTCCAAAGTCATCTCCTCCCTTACCATATTCCTTCACCGGTCGTTTCTGGAGGACCAGCAGAGCAGACCCCAGCGCCGGGCTGTAGGAGCTCGTGGCGACAAGAGTTAACCAGCTTTGGCTGCTCATTCACAGGTTAAAGAGACCACCAGCACAGGCAGGAGGAAGAGCAGCCGGGGGCAGGAGGCAGCAGAGACCTGGCAAAGCACTCTCCTCTGCTCACTCTCTAGCGGTTCTGCGGGCGATTACTCCGGAGCACCCAGCCATACCAAAATCAATAAACAATTTCTACGCAGCCCAGGGAACTTTGCCACACTTAATAAAAGTCTCCAGTCACAGTTATGGCTTCATTTCACCTTAACGTCTTCTTTAACTGTCCCTTCTTTTCAAGATCAATTAGAGGCACGTGCAAAGAGAATAAAAACCAAAACAAAACAAACAACAATGGGGAAAAAACCTAAAAAGCAAGGTCAAACTAAGCAGCCCAGCTCTCCCCCTTCTCTCACCACTCTCCTGAGGCGAACATGGAAATACAGGGACTGACAGGTAACACATTGGGACACCTTGTTTACACATGCTTATTGCAGCCTCTGGTTCTGGGCACAGATCAGCAAGAGACCAGCCTTATTTAAGAGAGCTGGAGTATTTGGCAAGACTCAATTGAGCCTGTAGAAGGCACCTTTTTTCCCTGCAAGTTCAAGGCAAATTCAGCACCCCTGAAAAATTCCAAATACAAAGGGTGAAACTCTACCTATCCTCAAAAGGGATACAGCACAGGCACCGTAAAGTAGGTCTTCATCTTGTGCTGGGATGATCCAGTCTCACTGTCCCAATCACATCTTGGCTTCTGATGAGACATCCAGAACCCTGCCACTGAATCATCCTCTATACTCCAGTGATTTACAAGAGGAAAGGGGTAACGAAGGAAGGTAACTTCCATAAATAGCAACTGGAGGCAAATAGGTTTGGTCTCTCCTCCCACTTTGTGAATTGAGGTGCTAATATTGCTTTGATGTTGTGTATTCAGGTTAAAAGTATTAGAAAAGTTGTCTGTGTTTTTTGGTAACTTGTCTGAAATAGCTGGTTCTGCACCTGGGACATATGCTCTTGAACAAAATAGATGACAGTCACTTTGTGGAGAGCCTGGCCCACAAGCCAACCTTCAGTCCTTAAGGGGCTTCTTGGGTTCAAATGCTTCCTCAGATAGAATGCAAAGTCTCTGCCCTAGCTGAGCTGAGCCCACAGGCCACCATGGCTATTACGGACAATAACAGCTGAACCAACTCTTTCATTGTTTTGTGATGTTTTAGACCCACGCAAAGTATGACTCAACAGCTCTATGCCCCTGATGCCACCACTGCCTTTAGGTCCTCAACCAGAACTGGATAGCGGAAACAGACTGAAATCATTACAACTCCTCAGTTCTTCTCACTGCTGCAGGAATCAGCAAGGGAAGATCCACTTTGCGTTCATGCCACCAGACACAGGAAGGAGTCACCAGAGAGCAACCCTGGGGAAGCAGCAACTGGAGGGACTGACCTGTCCAGGGAAGACACTGCAGAACTGCTGCCACTTAGTAGCATTGGACCAGGAAATACTATTCCCACAGGTAATAGTTTGACCTCTTAGATTGCTCTTAGAGAACTGGATCCTCCCATTGAAAGCACAGCTTTGGAGCACAAAGCATGGGGACTGCAGAAAGCAGAACACCACTTACCACAGTGCCACTGTCACCAGCAAAACATCTCCCCAACTCAGGCTTCAAATCAGAAGTGCACCTATACTGAGCCTGGGTCTCCTCTTGTGCCTCCTTCACCGGAAGAAAAGAGCACAAGGGAGAAAGTTTGGGGACAGGCAGACACCATTCTTTAGCTGGCTCCCACTGCTTTGGTAGAGCACACAGAGAACTAAATGCATGCACACAGTCAGCAGGACAGCCTGGATTTTGAAATCAAAAAATCCACAGAAGGTGGACAACAGGGTAAGATATAAGGAACGAAAATTCACTCAGCTTTCAATCCAAATCATGTTTCTCTGATAACATCTTCAATGTGTAGGCTCTGCTCCCCAGCTAGATCTCTATTCCAAACACATCTACCTCTTATCTTGGTTCCTCTTCTTCCTGCCTATACACGCCTTCATACATGTGTGTTCCCTGATGACTTTCAATGTGCTTTAGCTTGTATCCTGAGATGCCCAGGCTCAGGTCCTGAAAATTAAGAACAATTAATCCAGCAATCAACAGTTCAGCAGTCTCTCTTTTTTTCCATTTTATTTCACACTGATGTCATCACAGATCGTGTATCATCCTGCCCTTCCTCTCCTTTAGTACTCATGGCCTACACTCACATCTTTCTCTGTTTGGACAGTACATTCTCTGGACAGTAAATGCTCCAATTTGAAGTCTGTAAAAGCTCAGGGTCAGCTGGACTTCAGTATTGACCAGAACCTTCTAGGGACTATAGTAGTACAGAAAGTGAGGAAAGACTGAGTTTACAATGATCCCATAGGCTACAGCAGTTGCTCAGGGCATCACCTTGGTCCATGGATTGCTTTGCTGAAAGAACACTTCTTACATTTCCCAGATAGAAATACTACTTTTCCAGGAGGCCACCCAGTGACTTTTCTTCACATGACCCTTGCTGAAGGAGTTTAAAGCTCTTCAGCCACCACTCACTGGACACTGTGCAGATTTTTCAGCATGCTCACACCATGGCAACTCTAAAATAACCCAAGTATGCCTCAGATGGAGTGAACCATTTCAAAGCAGGTTATGCAAACCTGTGCCTGGTTATATCCCCATAATTTGAGTCCTCTCAGGGAACATTGAGATCACCAATATATTAAAGAACACATCAGAAACTAATAGCATGTTAAATATTTCCAACTGAGAAGAGCCTACATGGCTGGGAGGATACAGCTCCAGTAAAAGACTGTATGCTGCTGCATCACAAACCTTCAGCAAGAGCAATGATTTTCTTGCTTGCAATATTTTACAGACTGTTTGAGGCTAAAGAAAATCTACCTTTGTTATTTAAATGCAAAATATCTCAGTGATACCCTGTGATAGAGAATTGGTCATCATATTTAATCTTGTGCTGTGGTTCTACTGCCTGTATGAGTGGGTACACAGCAAGGCCTAGAAACTGCAACCTAGAACAAACTGCAGTGACAACGACCACATCTGTAAAATATTAGAAAAACACTGAGTAGCTCCTCATTTGTTTGGGAGTGTTTGGAGGAAGAGAAGGGGGCTAGACAGAATACACATGGAGGCCAAATAATGAAGGCCCTAGATTAGTCCCTGTATGGAGCCACTAAAAACATCACTCGAAACGAAAGAATTCAGTGAAAGTATCACTGGGACAAAGGTGACTGGAGAGATGAGATCTCGTAAACCATCTGCTGGTTGGAGTCAGAAGAGAACTTTCTCCTCCACTAACATGTTAATACACATTTATTACACATCAAGTTTATATCTACCTGCAAAGCACCAGTTAGAAGCAAGGCAACCTCCCAGGCTGTGACAAAGCAAGACTTCCATTAATAATCCATAATGCCACCAAGAAAAAACAGGAGGTGCACAGCATTTTCAGAACTGCTCAGGAGTCTCACCTGCTCATTCAACCCAGTTTTGTAAGCATACTCTACATGTTCAAGTAAGCTGATTTTTTTTTTTTTTCCTCTTCAATGTCCAAGCACTTAGCTACATTCAAGCAAGGTCAGGAGGTGACCATTAGCATCAACAGTGTCTTGTCTCCACAGAAGCAAAAACACCTTCAGGAACCTGATTCTATGGGGATATAAAAGAAAGATCCTCCAGGAGAAAAAAGAAGCCATTAATCACAGGGTATATAAGAACCAACTTCTGCAGTTGAACGATGATGAGACCTATCACGGCTGAAGGACTTTTTCTTTTTTGGAATAAGCAAGCACCTTGTATAGAAGCTTCTTCCTATTTTATTTCCCAAACACTTGATAGTTTCCATACCCAACAGAAACCTATCTCTATACTAACCAAGGGTCCTTATCTAGGGATGGGAATGGAGACCTAGTAGTGTGCGCAAATGGAGCTGGATCATGTATCCAAACTGAGTAACATCCAGTTCATAATGACCTGTCATAATCCTGTGCAAGGATATGAGGAAATGGACCAAATAGTTTCCCAAAGGGAAGTATATGTTGGAGAGGGAAAGGTAAAAAACATAGAGTGAGTCTAAGCTTCTGAGCACTGCATTGCATTCCCTGGGTACACAAGGGAAATGGAGTGGCAGCTTGAGAAACGGGTCCCTTTTCCCTGATCCCTCTACTGCTGGCAAGGCTGTGATTTTATACAGGAAAAATAGAGCACTAGAAGAGTCTGGAATAGAAACGATCTCAGCTGTTTTTCCCCCTGCCAAGGTGACAGCCCTAAGGGCCCAACAAAACACCGTATCTGCTTGTCTTACTCTTTCAAGGATCACTTCAGCTGTGGCACTGTACTGCACCCTCCCATCTAACTGGGATCACCTCCAGTGGCACATACGCTTCAACTGAGAGCAGGAAGGATTTAATACAGGAATGCCCTGACGCTAATACCTTGCCAGAGGTGCATGAAGCACTCCAGGTTGCTAAGAGGCCTGACAAATATACAGTCCTTTGGGATAAGGTCTTTTGTGCTTTTTATGGGCTGATACGCTTTCACAACTGGAAGTGGAACTGATAACCAGCAATACAGGTCGTTGCAGCACCTGAAAATGAGACCATCCTGCCCTTTAAATCAACTGCTTTAGTGCTTCCCTAGGTGGAAAAATATAGTCAAATGTCATGCTCTTTCCTCAAACCCAGACCCTCCAGAGGCAGACAGAGTAACTGCACTTCTGCTTGAGAGAATTTCTCAGCACAGCCCACCTCTGCTTTGGATAGCAACAGCATTGCCTGGATCATGTCCCCACAAGCACAAGAGGGCTGGAGAGTCAGACTCTCTCTTCAGTGGTGGAGGAACATAACCACTACACCTGTGTGCACCCAGGCATGCAAGGCTCAAACAGGAGTGATGCATTAACACTGCCCTCACAGGTTGCACGTGGCCTTGCTCCCCTGGACCTAGCAGATAGGAGAAGACAGAGACCTTTTTGGATTTGAGTGCACACCTCAATCAACCAGGCCTATTTTGGGCTGCTTTTTTTTTTTATTTTTCTCCCTCCTTCTTAAATGGCAGTTCTTTGTCTTCTGGCTTCACAGCGACCTTCATGACTCCAGAATCCTTCAGCATTCCCTATCTGACAAATTTTCATCCACCTTAACTACTAAAAGTGGACAAGAAGAACAAAACATCTGTGCTCAACAGGGCAGACAGATTTGTAAAGCTAGATGGGGCAGGGCAAGCTGAGTTGTTTGTTGATATGACAGTGAACTTGAGGGTGAGCTCAAGAGACAAAAAGGTGAGAAAGTGACCCCTGCATTGCCCAGTGTGTCCCTCATTCCTTCTGAGACAAGTTTGTCACTCCTGTGAAATCCTTGCTTGGCCATCTCATCCTTCTTTAGTGATTTGACTGCTTAGCAAGTGTCCTTGTTAGCAAACCCTAAGCCTCCCTTTCACAAGTGGCAGCCTGCTGTGGAAGGCAGCCACTTCACCGAGCAATAACACCTGGTGGAGAGAAAATTCCTGTAAGCAGATTCCTTGTGACTGAAACAGCAACCTTGACTAGTCACTTCAGAGCCCTGTTACATCCATAATGATACTGTCTCCACCTTTCCCTTCCCCCCAGCATGAAAGATGAGTGGTTGTGCGGAACGAGTCCCCGAGCTGTGATGGGAATCCGTCTCGCTTGGCTGCAAAAAATATATATATCCTGGTATGGCTGTGATGAATCCTTTCATTATTCATCTGCAATTGCCCTGCTACTGCTGCTGTTCCGTTCTCACTCTCTCTCTTTCTTTTATAAATAAAAATGGAAACAGATTAATGACAAATGTTGACAGAGATTGCTTTTAAACAGCCACACCTGAATGTGGGCTGTGGGGGAGGAGCAGTGGCAGAGCAGCATCAGAGGGATGGGAAGACCAGGAAAGACTAAGAAAGAGATGTGAAAAGATAAAGATGCTCACTCCAACTGGGCTAGATGAGCAGTGACTGGAGCAAGGTATCTTTCTGGTGATAAGGACCTCAATTTGCTCCAACAAATGAGATCTAGATTAACAGAGCTATGTGTTCAAAATATTTGAAATAACTAGCAGTAGTCAGTTGTGCTGTCAAAGATACTCTGGAGTGAAGTTTGCAGAGATTCCAGCAAAATATTCACAGGACAAAATGGCAACACACAGAGGAGCAGTTACACACAGCAGTCCCCAGTGATGAATAAATAGTACATCATAATGCTGCTCATCTCACTCCACTCCTGGTGACCAGTGAACATCAAGACTCTAGTTTGTGCAACTGCCAAAGCCACTTATATTTTAGGAATGTGGCTCAGACGGGCAAAGACAGTCCGTCACCAGTTGGGCCACAGGTTGACACAGTGAGTGAGTGCATCCAACAGAGGCAAACCTGGCCTCATGACACCCTTCCCTGTCCATTCCCACTGCATGAAGAAACACAACAAGCCTTTTACTCAAGTACCACTCCAAGAAGCTGCATTGTTTATTCCTACTTAATGTTTCACGTCCTTATTGAGGAAAGGTCAGGAACAGGAGAGGAGTGGCAGACATGTTATCCAGATCTTAGATAAAGAAAAATCTACTCACTTTGGGTTTACTTCTGATCTTAAAATAACCCCTTGCAGCCATTCTGAATAGATGGGCTGCCTGAGACAAAGAGCTCTTAAAGTGCTGCCCTCTCATAACCAAACTATACGTGTCCCTTGTAGATCCTGGCATGTTTTCTTCCAAGCTGAACTTCAAGTTCTCATCACACAAACAGGTGAAAGACCTGACCTCCAAAACGGCCAACTCAGATTGTTTGGTATGCCATGTACTGCTGCAGCATCACAGAGAGGGGCAGGGAGCTGCAGCCATTGGACCTGCCTTAGTATTTAGCCCAGGTGTTGCATCTTAGACCTTCTAGGCACTTCCTACCTCAAGCACCGCCTGTCCACCTGAAGATACCATATCTGCTAAAATCACCCTCTACCAAACCATTTCCAAGGCTATCTCACCTTCCTGCCATTGCTTACACCTCCTAGCTAGCTCCTCATTCCCATCAAATTGTTTGGCATCACATTCGAGAGCAGAGTTGTGCATGGACTCATTGCTGCTTGCTCCTTGCCAGCCTCCCACTTAACTAAACCCATTTCCATCCTTCCCTCAGAATTGCTCCTGCTCTTTTGGTGCCAAGCCACCCCCCGTCCTCCTCAAAGCACGCTGCTCCTTGGACTCCTTTCAACAGCAGCTAATGCAAGACATCACAGCACAGAAGCCTGTGCCAACCTCCAGTGCATAAACAAAAAACAGACACATGAGAGGAGAGAACACACTGTCAGCATTTAATAAGAAACACTAATTGCGAACAGAGGGATGGAGTTCTCCATCCCTGTTCTCTCAGCAGCCAAAAGCTGTCTGAGCCAGGAGACGTGGCCATTCACAAACCAGGATCTATTAATCACTGAATGGTCCCCTGCTTAGTATCTGACTGACTGCCACCAGCCTGCTCGGTGTCTGACTGATCCACTGAATGGACAGACAGCCTCTTGGAGTTTTATTTGTACCTCACTAGTGCAGGGACACAGAAGTATAAGGCCTTTAGGGAGGCAATTTCAAAAGCCTTTCAGGTCTGCCACAGATTTGCCCCATAACTCTTGCAAAGTTTTAACTTCTCTCTGTGCCTCTTGTTTTCCTGAAAAAATTGGCTTACATCCCATCCCAGAAGGCTGCGGAGCACATTGTCTGTGAGCCTCAATGTTTCCATACTTCTATGGAAAGCTGTTGCAAAGGACAGATTTTTTTTTTTTAGTAACATTCTCATTCACCAGAAAGGCTAGTTATCATCACATGCAACATGGTGCAGAGATACTAAGTATTTTCCATCATTTTGCCCCATCATTCGTTACTCCATATAGATAAACAAACCAGCCCCCTTAAGAGAAGAGATCCACATGAGAGACATTTTGGGTTCTCTAGAGCAGGCCAGTCTTCTCCAGCCATAATCCCTTTTTAGGAAGCATATATGGTTATGTCACAGGAAATGTGCCTCCTCACCTCAGCTAAAGATGGTGTCAAAACACCTAAAGAGCATCTGGGAGAAAATAAGCACATAGTTCTTACTGAGGCAGTGACTTCACAACCCCCCAAAGCACCTCTTGCAGCCTTGGACTGTGTGGAGTTCCTATGAGCTGCTGAATCCCTGAAGAACATGGCATGGTGCACACAGGTCTGTAAGCCATTGAGCCAAACTTAAAACCTTGGTGCTGCCAGCTGGGTGAGTCTCCCTCATTCAAACCATTATTCCCCAGGACTTTCTCCCAGCCCACCCATCTCCCCAGCCCCAGTCCTGCCCTCATGCCTTGGGCTGCCTCTGGCACTCCTCACACAGCAATTGAGCCAAATCAACTGATTAAACCAGAAGAATTCAAGTCACTTTTTGCAGTTAAGGAGATTGACGTGACTCAAAGGGGTCCAAGGAATGAAAGGTAAACAGCAGGAGCTTACAGCCAGACATGGGGAGTCAATGGGGTGGAGATGGAAGGAGAAGGCTTCCTCTTTCAGCAGAGGTGAACTGTTTACCCCACTCACCCTATTGCCTTGCACCGCATATTTCCAACAAAATGTACCTAAAATTTCAGTCAACTGCAAAGACTTTATAGAGTGCTTTAGGATGTATTTGGATAAAAAAAAATAGTAGAGAAATAGAAGGTCAACACCCTTCCAAATTTCTACATGCTATAGGCTTTCAGCTCCCACAGACACTCATGGTGATGCTGGAAACCCTTTGAGTGCATCACAGCTGAACTTACTGTCCCAATCTACCCAGCTGCATATGCAGCTCATCCTACATGCTGCTCTAGTCCTCACTGTACTTCTCAGTTAATTTTAACCTACACAGCCCTTTAAGATTCAGAGTCTCAGTCCCCGCAGTATACAACCCTCTCCTCAGGTTCTGGGGCCAGCGGTTTCACAGTTACTTGTACAGTTACTTAGGACAGCCTCATGAGAGAGTTTCAGCTATTGCCTTGCCTTGGAAACTTTATTAGCTTTGATGTTGTTTGTTGTTTTCCAAATGAACACCCTGCATTAACCCACATGAAGGTTCAGCCCTCCCAACATTGAGTGGATTTGAACTCTGTGGAAAGACAGAAGATCTGGAGTCTATTGACCTTCACACCCCATCACAAAGTCCACCTTTCACTCAAGCTTATGTTTAATGAGATGACATGAAGTGCCTAAGTAATAGGGTATAGTATTCATAGGGATATAAACTGCCCAAGTAAAGGCCTAGTCCAGACTGTCTCTTTTTCCTCCTTTATCCTGCCCCTTGTGTCTCACAGCTTTGCCCCTTTGCCCTTGTTCTGACTATTTCCTGATCCTCCCATCAGGTGACAATTTGAATTTTAAAGCCATTTACACTCCAAAAGGTGCATAATCAGATTTTTATCCTGTACTTTTCTGATGTGACTTTTTTATTATGACATCAAGTACTGACCCATAATAAGGATGTAAATGCCCACTTTAATGTCTATTACCAGTATCTGCAGATGCATATAAAATTATAGTATCATCACATAACTACATATTAACCTCTTGAGCTCCATGACAGACAAACTCTCCAGGGACCACTGTATTCCAATTTTCAATTACCAGCAGTAGTTCAGTGACAAGCAGTAGAAGTTGTACTCATCCATATCCTAAACACTCAAGGTACTTGCAGAATGACAGAGAGTAGTCACATTCTGAATACACCAGTTCTGGTGCTTCCAATTGCCAGCTATTTGTGACAAGCATTTGGGTCCTTCCCACGAACAAATACACAGTTACATTTAAGTATACATACAGGTGGGATGTAGCTTACCTGAAAGAAATTTCTGGTTTTCAGCAAAGTTGTTTCTGAGTGACGTGGTAGTGCACAATCATTACCTTACCCACAGCACTTAGCAAAGATAAGGTATACAGCAAGATACCATGTGTCATCTTTTATGCTTCTGTTGAGCAAACAGTGCACTTTGCTCAGAAAATGCCTATTTAGCACAGGTGTAAAGGCGCAATGTGTGAGCGAGGAATCATGTGGTCCAAAATACTTTATTGCAAGGATGAGGATACCACAACTGCAGCTACCTGCCCAATCTCATAGAAATTCAAACATTCTGATTTTCATCTTTCAGGTTAATGGCATCTGTTTACATCAGAAATTGGGTATTCAGCTGCAAACAGAGCCTGCCAAACCACGTCTGACACAAGAATCCTATAAAAACTTGGAGAGGGAGGTTGTTTGTGTTCTTTATTTTTTAAAAGATGCACTAATTTCTCTAGAAGATCTAGACCTGAGAGTCAATGTAGAGAACACAACAAAACATAGGATAATAAAGACAAAAGTTAGTACCGTATTTTCTTTGTACCTTTCCCCTTCTTTCTGATACAGCTCAGTTAGATGATTGATTCTGGTTCCAAACAGGGTCTCAGACCCAAAGACATTCTTCCCAAAATATACACTAAGATTTCTGGTATTTTAAAACCCTGCTGAATTGGGCATTAACAGGCAGCCCATCATTTGTTAAATAACAGCCAGGTTTTCTGCACTGGACAGTCATTACTTTGGAGTTTAGGGAAGAGAATCAAAGGACAACACTTGAAATATCAGTGCAAGACACAAGTCAATAGTCATATCGTCCTCTGATGTTCAGGTAAAAGTATATAAAGTGTAACTGCTCAAGAGCAAGTTTTCACCTACCTATTGCTCTTTTTCAAGTTGTAGTAGACAAGCTATTTCACAGCAGATCTTCTGGGATACTATGCATTTGGGCTGCTCTTCCACTTTTAATTCCTTTGAAGTCCACAAATCACAGATATTTCCAGAGACAAAGCATATTTGGGGAAGCTAAAATACCCTATAAGGAAACCCCATTACAAAGTGAATACATACCAAAAATTCCTAGCTCAAAAATAAATAAAATCTATCTATATATACACATACATATCTGGTTACAGATAAAAATACTCAAAAGTGAAGAAATTAACTGCCATCCTAATTTGTCCCTCTGTGCATACACATTACATTAATGCCAAATCAAATGATCACACAGTTTATTTTTTATTTCCATACTCAAGCAGCAAACTGTCAAGGCAAAGTTCTTGCTATGAAAGCAATTGACTACCAGCCCTGGAGAGATGCCTGCCTGTTGCCATCTCTCCAGTATCTAAGAAGCCAGAGAGAGACTTCAGCAGTGAGGACAGTACTCCTCACCTCCTCAGTAGTTGTGGCTAGATTTGCAGAAGTTCTGAGCATTCATAGTCGCTGTGGAACTTTGTATGAAATGTGCTTTGAACCTACAAAAAAGCTACAAAGCCACTCCAATTTGCCAGTGCCTGGGTATCTCATCTTGGGGCCCCCAAATTCAGAGATAACTCCTGGTTTTTGCTTAAGTAATTCTGACTTAAAACTCCCCATCTACAAAATAAGGGTGACAGTAACATCCAAATTCTCAGCACATAAATTCATTAACATTCTAAGCTGCCATAGCAGGAGGTACCCTGAAGACACTTACAAGGAAATTACTTCTCCCCTCTTCAGAGTGGAGTCTGGATGCTGTGCAGTAAATAAAGCTTGGATTCAGTCTAAATGACAAAAAAAAAAAACCCCAAACCCAAACAGCTGTACACTCAGAGAGTCTCAACCCTCCTTCACTGACTGAGGCAGGAACCTAGTGCGAAGGGGGGGGCAGAGGAATGGGTCAGGACACACAACCCTCAAACCCAACAACAAATCATGCAACTGCTTGACTGCATTGTACTGTGCATGTGGCCACTTGAATTGTAGCATTGTTTGCCACAGGAGCACAAATATTCTAGTTTGTTTTCTTTTTTACTGGGGGGTGGGGTTAAAGAAGGCACTTGTTTAAATGTCTAAATAAAGACAGGAAGTCTGTAGCTTAGGGTCATGCTCCTACCAATGTGGTCAGGAGGGTGAAAAATGCCACCCGGCCCAGTGTAGCCCTGTGGTAGCCCCTGCACTGCTTGAGTGCAGGGCAATGGCCGCACCTCATGGCCCCTCTCCCCTGTCCTGGGAATCAGACCCTGCACTCCTCATTCCCACTCCTTGCTGCCTCCACAGTACCTGAAAGGACCAGCAAGGGATAAAAGGCTTATGAAAGCTCCTTTTGCTGCTCGTGTGTATATGCTCCTTTCATGGTGACGCTGGACAGCCAGAAAAGAAAACACAGGACTCCTTTCATTCACCATACAACACTAGGCATTAGAAGTGTCTTCACCTATGGCTTTCTCAAACTGAGAATGCATGTTTCCCCATGGTGGGGGGCTGGAAGAGTCCAAATACTTGCAAATTATGTGGTCAAGCAGGATGAAGAAAACTCCTAAGGCAATGTTGGTGAACATCTCGGGAAGCTGCTGTCAAAATTACTAGAAAAACATCAGTGTCAGTGCTGGCATTGGTTTAGCGGAACTGCTGGCTTGCCATCAGTGCCCCTGCAGGCAGTCTGGGAGAAAGAAGCTATGACACTTCTCAAAATAAGATTTCTCCAACTAGGTGCAATTTTAAAAGCGTGTTTTGCAAAATCCATGTGTTTCATCTGCCTAACGGCAACAACTCCTAAGACCTGCTCCTGTTCTCATCTTTAGATACCTCCCTGTTGCTCCCCCACTAGAAATGAATGAAATTAATGTCATTTAACATTCTGAAACTCTATTCTATGTTTTATTAAAAAACTATTATCAAGTATCTGCTTTTAGTGGAAAATTACTTTACTTCAGTAGAGCACAAATCTTGTACCCCAGATTTGAAATACCCTTTATTTAGATGCGAGAAATCCTCCATTAGTGTGTAGCAAGTCTACTTGTATTCATTTTTAGTTTCAGCTGATTCTCTGAGCTGGAAAAGTATGAAGCAAGCATGGTCTGAAAAACATCAAAATAGTAAAAGCTGACACAGTCAGCCCTGTTACTGAATTTACCACCAGCTATTCAAACTGAACTGAGAAAATTCTCAGCCCTTGGGTGTAAAATTAAAGATGTGTGAACAAGAACCATTCTGCTTTTTTTTTTTTTTAATAGAAATGCCTCCAATTATCAAATGAAATGCTTCATTCCTCAGAAAAAAAATTGCAAGTAGGTAGAAGACTGAACCAGCTCATAATGATTTTTAGATGTCTGACATTTTTGACTGTTACCCATAGTTGATCATGTTTGCCAAATCCAGGCACCTTCCATAGGAGAATCTATTAAGAGCTCTTTTCTCCTTGCTCCCAACAAAAATCAGCACATTTCAACAGGAACACTTTGCAATTCTCACAGATGCAGCTTACAGATGAGAAAGGAAAATAATCACTTCTAATAATTAGACATCCCCCCTCCTCCCAATAGAGTGTTGAGAACTTGAAGCAATTTCTAAAGGATCTTGGTCTTTTTGTTTAAAAGCATTCAATCAACTCAGGATCTAATTTTTTACAAATTACTCCTTGGAACAGTTAATGTAGAGGGACTGCTGTTTTGCTCCTTCCACAAGTGTGCATAGCTATCAATACTGCGACACAAACATATGCAAAAGAAAATTCGAAGTCCACTGTTCATTTGATCTTTGAAGCCACTGCTATCACGGCAAAAAAGAATGATGCCAATCTATCTTAAAAGGATGTTAGCGTTGGCAAAATGAATAGATATCCAGTAAACTATCAATTGAGTCTGACCTGCCCATTTAAATGAAATCCCTTTTGGGACTGGGCAGATCTGAAGCAGTGACTTGAAAGTGAAAGGCTACTTAAGAAACTCTGGAATTGTGTCGAATTCCAAACAGGGAGCATCTCACTTGTCTACAATGTCATGACAAACTGGGAAACAAAATCATTGCAAAAAACGAAGAATGGACATGATAAATTACCCCAAATTCTTCACTCAAGTTTGCAATTCAAAGGAAGAAAAGCATAGTGACTCCCTATAGACCTTCAGGTTACAGTTTAATACTTAAGGAAACGGTCAAGGAAGCATGCAGATTATGGACATTCAAATACTGTAAATCTAGTTACATGTCAGTGAAACCTCTTTTCGCCCACTCTCAACTCAGTTCGCTTTATATCAGATAAAACATTTCTTTTATATATTGATTTATTTCCAGTTTCTATAATCAGAACAAAGACTCTGCAAGAGCCTCACTCAGAGAATACACATAATGTTTAAGACAGAGGAATACAAGCAAGAATCTTTCTTATTTACATGTTACCCACAAAATAGAGTCCTAAGAACCCAGAGTCAAATCCCTATCAAACACTTAAATCTTATGACAACATAAAACATTTGGGACATGCACAGTGCGGCTCTTTAAAGATTTTGAGTGGACCTGTTTGTGAACTGTCTCTAGGTAAACCCTCTGGGACAGGAGGAGGAAGCTAGAATGCAACTGATGGTAGCTTTGCCTAACTGTCTGGTGTTGCCAAACTTGAGAGAAAATTCAATAGCTTCAGCAGTGTCTAGGGGCTCTGGTCAGGCCAGACCAGTCTCAGTTCATAGCACTCTTAGAAGAGCTTCCATCAATGAGGTCTCACATAGACCAATCTGGGCAACAAAACCAAATGCTAGCATGGGACATTAACACTATGTCCAAGACTTGAGATCTGAAGCAACAATTCAAATGTGGCACTATTCCATCAATGGCATTTTACATTCATTTTGAAACAAAGGTACAGTGTAGTGTATTTTAAAGCTGAAAAAGCTGAACAAGTCATTGCTCCTCCATGTTAGAGACACTACCAGAAAATTGCTTCCTCCAGTCACACCATCTCCTCTCAGATGAGTGTAGGAGAGCCCTTCCACTTGGAGAAACCTACCATCTGCTCCTTCAGTGTGACAGTGAAGGCTACAGGCTACCAAAAGGGCACGCCTACAAGGAGGCATCTTCTCTATATGCCATGAGAGAGAAAAGCAGAAGCAACTGCTATAGTGATTAAGAAAGATATTGTATACTTTTTCAGCAAGTATCTTATCAAGGTAATAAGCCCACAGGCACTCTCCCTCATTTGTTTCTGATTTCAGTGCAATGTGCAGGCAGTTCACACAACTAAGCGAATGAACTGAGACAGGGCTCCTGAAGCTGAGCATGTACACAGAGAACATTACCCCAACACAGCAGAACTCTAGCTGCCAGTACAGCAAGAACGGGGGAATCCCCACCAAGAACGCTCTTCAGCTGAGTGATCGTGTAGGTTCTGAAGATAGCACACTCATATGTCATTATACTACTCACAAAAAAACTGGCATGCAGAAATGATGCTTCATTTCCAGTGGCACAGATAATTTTTTTCTCACCTCACCTTTCCATACAAATTTGATTACAATATTTTGGTAACACCATAAAACTCATGGTGCATGACTCTTCCCTGTGTTTGCCAAAACATTTCCCATTTTTCAACAGATCTCTGTACTGTAGAAAAAAAGTCTTCTGTCTTCTCTGAGGTTCTAAACCAGAAGCAACTATCATTTCATGTAGACTGACCTTCACTATAAAATTGACCATTCAATGTCTTTTAGATGCCTCTGTATTTATTTCAATGGCATATATTTGGCTACAACATTCTTTCCATAAAGCTGTTGTTTGCAAATTGAAGCCTGAAGATACACAGGAACTACTGCTTCCCACAGGACTTTGTTCCAATGGTTAATCTGTCCTCACTGTTAAAAGCTCACACCCGATTTCTAACTTGAATTCATTTGGCTTTAGCTTCAAGTTCATTTTTATGCCCATCTGCACAAGACAAGAGACGCTTTATTACCTAGTATTTACATAAAGGACTTTCTACCACACAGGCAAGACACCTCTGATCCTCTTCTGATAAAACTGAACAGACTGAGCTCTTAAGTATTTCAAATTATAAAAACCGTCAGTCCAAAATTGCACTGTAATACTGCTAAACGAAATGCATTGCATTTTGGAATTAAAAAAAAAAAATTAGGATTATTCTTACTTTCTAGGATCTTGTGCATTGAAAAGCAGCAGTAAGAACTTTAGATTCAGAGTCAACTGCCTAAATATCACTTTTATGGTAGTGTTACAGCAGTGTTTGGGCAGCAAAGGCTAGCATGATGTTTGGATATATGAGTATATGAAGCCTGAATAGCGGTAGGGAAGCAAGTATTCCTGCTTCTGTAAAGAATACTCTAAGTGTAGACATTAGAACTGAATGCAGATGGATGTGCAATACTGGGGATTTTCATGCAGGAGCATAATTAAAGGTTAAATGACAAGTTTTACAGTGTGAAGTTTATGAAAAATGACTTATATGGGTTAGTAGATTACATAGGACTTGTTGACTGGGTGTAGGTAGTTATACATGACAAAGAAGCCTAATCGTAACAAAGAATAGGACTTTTCAACCTTGCTGAAAAAAAGCATAGCAAGAAACAACATCAGGATGTTGGTATTAGGAAAAACTATTCCAAGAGAAGATGCAATTTCCCTATAAAGAGGGTAATTAATAAGAAAACTGATTACCAAGAAAGATGAGCTAATCCTTACTTGATGTTTTTAAAGTCAGATTACATGTCCCTCTAAAAATATAATGAAATCCAGTGGCTAAATACTATAGCCAAAAGGTTCACAAAAGTTTTCTCCAGCCTTAAAGAAAGAGTTTGTAAATCTTTTTGAGACAGGACACTGGGCTAAGGGAATGTAAAAGGAAAGTATCGCTATATAACTACTTTGTCCTTACAGTACCCTCTAGGCATCCAGACCTGGCCACTGTGAGAGACAGACTACTAACCCAGTCAGACCTTTGGTCTGACCCAGTGCAGCCTTTCTTATGCTGTTCATCTCATTTCCTTCAGAGGTTACAGTGAAAAGAGGGCAGCTTTGCAAAACCCTGATCATCCTCATAATACTGGCAGCTCTGCTGTAAGACAATGAATACTCTAGGTCATACACACAGGGCTCAGCAATGCTTTTTCTGATTATGTCTGCAGGTAGATGTATTTTGCATCTTTCTCTGACATAACAGGCTGTACCAGTCCGTTTTCCACTTTTACCAATTCTTTAAGTTGCTACAAGAATTATCTTTTCCTGGTATGCCAGTTAACACATCTTTGTCAACTCACTGGAGTCACACAGCCAGGTTTGCAGTTGGGAGGGCATTTTACCCACATTAAAGTTGAGGAGGATGTTGAAGGTTCCCTCTGTCTCCACAACATGTCTGTATGTCACCTGATTGAGGGCCAGCCATGCACCAGTCTCCAGGCTCTGGTAACAGTTTAGCCTCCCTGCACTTGCCTATGGCACAGTTTGCCTTCCTAAGAATTAGATGCTTTGGTATAATTAAGACATTGTGTTCCCTATGCTGAGTTCAATCTTTGTACTGGGTAAAAGTTAATGGCCTAAGATCATCTTGTCTTGCCTTCTGTATAGCAAGTGGCTCCTTATGTTTTATACCTTAAGAAGCATTGATGTAAAGTATTTTTCTCATATTTGATAGTACAAAAGCAGGATGTCTCAAGCCCAAAACAGAAAGTGGAATAGAATGCAGGGGACAAAGACATAGTAATGCAGTATCACAATAAGAATAGAAGTTTGTCCTCCTTTGACAGTTTCCTAACAGACTATTAAAATACATTTTCTGAACAAATGACTGGTAGTGTCCTTCACTTTTGCTTCACAAACATTCTCTGGTTACAAAACTGTTCCTCAAGGCAACAAAGCGAAGTTCTTCTCCACTTTACATAATTCCTTTTCAATATCCAGGCACACAAATTGTTTTTTGTAGCATCTTCTTTCTTCGGTGCAGAAGGGGTTACAAAAAAAAGAGGCACTCAATCACCCTTCTTGTTGCCCTTCCTCCAATTTCCCTTCTCATGCTCTGCCCCCTGAGCAGGTCTCAAACATCCACAAAGTAACAGCATGAGGTTCTACAGTTTGAAGGACAGCACTAACCATCTCAATGTCATTATTCAGGAATGCTGGCAAGACACACCTCTGCATACCACAATCATGAAGCTAATCTATCATTCAGTAGCACTAGTCACAGCCTCTTACGAGTTTCTCTCCAGCTACTGTTTTGTTGCCTTCTTCACCCTTTACTGTACCTTACCTTAAAATCATAAATCTATCAGGCCAGAAGCTACATTCTTTTAATCCACACTTCTCCAGTATCTACCAAACTGGGCATTAAGCCTCACTAGAGCTCACTGGAACTACTGCAAATTTGCAAAGAACAACTTCTAAATGCGCTCCTCCAAGCTCTCAATTTCTTTCATGCCTATGAACCTGACTGCATTCTATGATGAAATGACAGGCTCCGTGGATGTGTAGAGGGCAGTGGATGCTGTTTACATGGACTTCAGCAAGCCTCTTGATGCAGTCTCTCATAGCATCCTTATAGCCAAATGGGGGAGCTATGGACTGGATGCCGTCCATTAAGAAAGGTCAGTGAGAAATTGGCTGAACTGTCAGGCTCACAGAATAATGATCAATGGTTTGAAATCTGCGCGATGGCCAGTTACAAAAAGCATGCCTCAGAAGACAATACTGGGATCAATACTGTTCAGTGATCATTAGTGATATGGTGGAAAGAGGCAGAACATATTCTCAACAAGATCAGAAATAATGGCATGTTGGGGAGGGGAGCCACTGATATGCTGGCAGGTGGGGGTACCACCCAGAGGGACCTTGACAGACTGGAGGAATGAAAAGACAGAAACCCCATGACGTTCATGAATAGAATTAGAATGGAATAAGAATTAAGAATAAGAATAGAAAGAACAGAACAGAACAGTTGGAAGGGACCTACAACTATCACCTAGTCCAACTGCCTGACCACTTCAGGGCTGACCAAAAAGTTAAAGCATATTATTAAGGGCATTGTCCAAATGCCTCTTAAAACACTGACAGGCTTGGGGCATTGACCACTTCTCTAGGAAGACTGCTCCAGTGTTTGACCACCCTCTCTGTATATAAGTGTTTCCTAATGTCGAGTCTGAACCTCCCCTGGTGCAGCTTTGAATCATTCTCATGCGTCCTGTCACTGGATACGAGGGAGAAATGATCAGCACCTCCTCTCCACTTCCCCTCCTCAGGAAGCTATAGAGAGCAATGAGGTCACCTCAGTCTCCTTTTCTCCAAATTAGACAATCCCAGAGTCCTTAGCCACTCATCATAGGACCTGCCTTCCAGCCCTTTCACTGGCTTTGTTGCCATCCTCTGGAGGCATTCAAGTACCTTAACATCCTTTTTAAATGGGCCACAGTACTCAAGGGTGAGGCCACACCAATGTGGAATACAGCAGGATAATCACCTCTTTTGACCAGCTGGTTATACTGTCTTTGATGCACCCCAGGATGCAGTTTGCCCTTCTGGCTGCCAGGGCACACTGTGGACTCATACTGAGCCTGCTGTCAACCAGCACCCCCAGGTCACTTTCTGCAGGGCTGATCTCCAGCCACTCCTCTCCCAGTTTATACTTGTGTCCAGCATTACTCCATCCCAGGTGCAGAATCTGGCATTTGTTCTTGTTAAATTTCATCCCATCAATCATAGCCCAATGCTCCAATCTATCTAGATCCATCTGCAAGGCCTCTTGTCCCTTGAGAGGGTCAAGAGCACCTCCCAGTTTAGTATCATCAGCAAACTTGCTAACGGTGCATTCAGCTCCTGCATCCAAATCATTCATAAAAATATTGAACAGAACTGTCCCTAGAATTGAACCCCGAGGAACACTGCTGGTGACCAGTCACCAGCCAGATGTAGCCCCATTCACCACAACCCTTTGACCCCTGCCATTTAGCCAGTTCTTCACCAAGCGCACCGTGTACCTGTTCATCTCACAGTTGGATAACTTGTCTGGAAGGATGCTGTGAGGGACTTACAAAAAAGCTTTACTAAATTCCACAAAAACTACACCCGCCACCTTCCCTTCATCCCCTAGGTGGGTGACCTTATCATAGAAGGATATCAAATTAGTTAAACATGACTTTCCCTTTGTGAACCCATGTTGACTGTGCCTGACAATTGCATTGTCCTTTAAATGCCTTTCAATAGCACCCAGTATGATCTTCTCCGTAATTTTTCCAGATACTGAGGTTGGACTAAGAGGTCTGTAGTTTCCTGGGTCTTCCCTCATGCCCTTCTTGTACATTGGAATAGCACTAGCTAGCTTCCAGTTAGCAGGGACCTTCCCAGACTCCCAAGACCTTTGGTAGGTAATTGAGAGGGGTCCTGCTGTAACATCCACTAGCTCTTTCAGTACTCTGGGATGAATCCCATCTGGCCTCATGGACTTATGAACATTCAACTGATACAACTGGTCCCTTACAATTTCAGTGTCCACAAATGGAAAGTCAGTGTTCCCTGCAGTCATGGTCCTCCAACTCAGAGGACTGGGCAGCCCAAGGTCTGTCAGTATTATTAGAGACTGAGGCAAAAAAAGCATTGAATGCCTCCACTTTTTCTTCATGCCAATTTCTCAGGTGACCATCTTCAACAAGTATCAGTCCAGTGTTTTCCTTAGACATCCTCTTGCTATTAATGTACTTCAAAAAGACTTTCTTGTTGTCTGACACAACACTGGCCAGTTTCAACTCTAATTAAGCTTTGGCCTTCCATGTCTTCTCCCTGCATATGCAAACCACAGCTCTGTAATCTTCCTGTGAAGCCTGACCTTGCTTCCAGAGATCATAAAATTTCTTTTTCCTCTTGAGTTCCAAGAAGAGTTCCCTGTTCAGCCAAACTGGTATTCTGTACCACTTGCTTGACTTTCAACACAAAGGGATTGCCTGCTCTTGTGCTTTTAAAAGGTGGTTCTTAAAAACTGACCAGCACTCATGGACCCCTAAGCCCTCAAAAGCAGATTCCCAGGGGACACTGATAACTAGCTCACTGAGTAGCTTAAAGTTAACTCTCTTGAAATCGAGGGTAGCAACTCTGCTGACCATTTTTCTCATTACATCAGAAATTTTAAACTCAACCCTTTTTTGATCCCTGTGGCCAAGACAACCACTTACCACCACATCTCCCACAAGTCCTTCTCTCTTCACAAATAATAAGTCTAGGAGGGCATCTTTCCTCGTTGGCTCAGTGAGCACTCGTGACAAGAAATTATCTTCAACATACTCCAGGAATTTCCCAGACTTGCTTGTCACAGCAGTATGGTATTCCCACTTCATGTCTGGGAAGTTGAAGTCTCCCATAAGGATGAGAGAAGACAACTGGACAGAAGACAAACCTGGAAAAAGACTGGGGAGTCCTGGTGGGCAAGAAGTGGATTATGAGTGAGCTGTGTATCTTTGAAACAATAATCACATACTGGACTGCCTTAGTAGAAGCACAGCTACCAAATCAAGGCACATTATTAATCCTTCCTACTCAAGCAATCCGCATCTGAAGCATTGTGTCCTTCACTTCAAGTACTGTGTGAGTTCTAAGCAATCTGCCTTAGAGGAAAAGAGACAAAACAATGCACCTAGTTTATTCATCCAAGAATGCTGCAGATATTCAAATCTGTATCAAGCTACTGAAGTCTGAAGATAAATTTTGATAGATACCCTGGAGTAACAAGATATATGATTCATTTAGCTTGCCTACCACCCAGGAGAATCAAATTTGGTTGAGAGCCGGACTGACCTGTAAATGCATTCTAACCTAGAAATAGGAAAGACAGGGCAGCTGCAAGAACTTGAGTCTCCCAGCACTTCCAGAAAGTTGCCTTTGCAGGAAGTATGGCTTACCAAGACAAGGCCTGTCATAGTTACTCCTCAGTACTGCCACAGGTACATTCAACCTTTAAAGGCAAGGAAGACCTCCTAGGAGCTTACAACCTAAGTAAAGGCTTAACCAGATGAACAGTGCTACTGACCTCAATAGGAAAATCTGATAAATTATCTTTCCCTGCCCCCAGAGGAAAACCATGTGAAGTCTGGAATGTCCTGCCACCACAGCGAGTGAGATGAAGGCTGTTGATTCCCTAACACCTCAAACATCTCTCTCATAAAAGTTTTAAAACCATCCTGACACTACAGAAGAAACAGAACTACTCTGAACAATAGTCAGAATGTACCAAGATATATCAGAATTGGTTTTTAAAAAGGGAACACAAAGGCCAAAATTTAAAATTTCAGCTGAATGATCAGTAATCTGAGTAAGTCTATTGAGCAGACTCAAACCAAGAGAGGTTGTGGAATATTCTTCATGAGATTAAAAACACTCAATTGCACAAATGCTCTTTTAGGGAACCACTCCCTGCCACTGAAACAGCCTGCAAGTTAGGTTACAAGGCTTCCAATCCTAAAATTTATCTGCAGGTTGTCAGGAGAATGTGACCACCTTTCCCCTTCACTGTGTTCATGAGTACTAGATAGTCAAGCTACTACTCTTCAGGTTTACCATCTCTTTGTACGTTCTAGGCTACAGGCCGTCCAGTGCTGAGACTTCCTGCACTACCTCTTAAACACCATTGCCCAAAACAACTACAAAATAGACAATCCAATGACTACTTTAAAGCAGGAACATTCCTCTCTCCACAAAACAGCTTGTCCCGTAATCCAAACTGACCTCTGTACTCCTTCAGCAAGGTAAAAAGGCCTTCCCTGTTCTAATTAGTTCTAAAATGTACCACCGCCAAAGGAAAAAAAAAATGTTTTGAGAGGGATTTACAATGACAGATCTGACAGTTTGCTTGGGCTGTGAAATATAAATCCAATTTAGATGTCTCCCCAAGAATAAGTAGGTATTAGGGGGATCAGACATGGACAGTGTGTCTGTAGTATAACTGTATTTGTCAATTGTGGTTTAGTGAGTCATTCAAGTTTTGGTTTTTGTACGTTATGACCATTTAACATTTTAATAAAGGGTTAAATATAAATCAGTGCTTTATATCCTCACAATCAAATCTGTTCCTCAGGTATTTGATTTATAAGGGATGGTAGAACACTGCAAAACCACTAAAACCATGCAAATTTTGTTATCTACTTAAGAGTGCTAAATGCACCTCCACATTCAAAATTAATTTTACAAGCTTAAATGGTTCTGTCTGAAAGCTCTACCCATTGAGGAAAGCAAAAAAGAGTTCTATGCATATAAATATATCCTATCTTTAAAGGACTTAAGAAGCCATGAGGCCACCTGTTCCTTGACACATGCTATGTAGGTATATATTCTAAAAACATAGCCCCAAATAAGCTCCAGAGTAATTCAAGAAAAGTGGAGTGTGATCAAGAATTCAAGAAAAGAGAGGGAAGAAATCACTATCCATATATTCTGCAACACAGAAGGTAACAGGGGGGCAAGTAGAAGTGCTATGAAGAGAAGAGAATGTATTTTGTGCATGCTGCAGAGTAAAGTACAATCATCAGTAGGTGGAGACACCTCCAGTAGATATAGCAGACAATACTTTTTGAAGAGAGGGAGAACATGAGACAGAAGTGGTCTGATCAATACCCAGAATGCTGTGAACTCAGGTGATACTTTAAATGGCTTTTTTGTTCAATGGCATGTTAACTTCAACAGCAAGCGTCCTTTAGAAACGCTAACAGTCATTTTTTAATTTATACACTGAGAAATGTAAGTTCTGTATATCATCTACCATACTCCAAGGATATTCAAGGGCCCAGGTTCCTTTCCAGGATGCCAGCTTGCACATTTACATCCAAGTAGTTCTCCCAAATCCTTATCCAGTAAGAGATTTAGGAAAGAACATGCAATACACAAGCAAGACTACAGACATTCATAACAAGGGAGAAGGAAAAGGTCTAATGGACCATGCTGCCAGTGAGCCAATGGCAATTTCTGAATGGACAAGCACTGTATTTGCTTCGCTAGAAGCAACATGATTTGAGTCCATCAGCACATGGCCTGAAAACATTCTGTTAATACAGAATTCAGGTTCCATGTTTCAACTTGTTTGCATTCCCTCCTCATTCCCCAGCCAAGAAATCCTCCTGGCCTGGAAGAAAGCAGGGGGAGACTTTTGCCTCCCTGAGCGGCAGTGGGACTTTCACCCAAAAAAAGTCAGATGCACAAATAAGCAACATGTCCAGGGGGTGAATAAAGATATGAAAACCCAAGAGAATCTGTACATGACCCAGCACATATGAGCTGGCATCAGGTAAAGAGATGAATGCATAATAAATACAGCAATAGCAAGAACATTTTTAAAAGCCACTGCGGTCCCAACACTGATTACCTTTTTTTAAACTTAGATTCACAAGCATGATTTAGGTATGTGGGGCACGCAGATCAGTCTGGATGATGGCACACATCACGCAGCAATACTGAAGATATCACTACTGCCAAACAAGATGCTTGGTAAAGACACACACCAGAGTCAAACACTTCCAAAAATCCAGCAAGCTTTTACAGTTGCAATGCTTCCTTTTGGCTGTATCCAAGGCTCTTCTCTGGTGGCATTTTAAAAAAGTTATTGGAGGCAGCAATAGTGGCTTTCTCGGCTGCTGGTGTTTTCCCTGTCCACTCAGAGTTCTGGGATCTCAGGGATGGTGTTGCTGGTAGCTCTGACTCTGCTGCATCCATGTGGACAGATAAAGTTGCTGGAATACAAAATTGCAGGAAAGGGGGAACAGAGGAAGAGAGTAGGAAAGAGCAATAAAAAAAAAGTTAGAACAAGTGACTTCATGGCAAATGCCTCACATATATAATATCTTATACGAAGGTGTTATTTACTGAGTTCCTATAAGTTCCCCTGCCAAATTCCTTTGAAATACAGGTTCTTGAGAGCATTAACACCTTTTCCCTAATGATTCTCACATTCAGAACTCCAAGTTTCCAGTCCACTAACTAGTTCCCTTAGTCAAAGTTCCTGTTGAAAATCAAGAGCTTTAGCTGTCGCATACTTAAACTAAATCAATTCATAATCATTCAGCTGAAGATATCTTGATCTTTTCACAAAGATTCAGTTAACCCTGTATCTAAGAATTTCAAAGTCTCTGAAGGCTTTGGAAATTTCAGGTTGCAAAGCTCAGTTAATGACAAAAATATACCTCTGCTCCTTACCCAGTAAAGGCAGTACCATGAACCTCCACATATATCCAATATGGTAAATCAGCATATTGTAACAAGAAGCTACTTGCTAAGCTAGGCTGGAATCCATTCTCATTTTCTCAATACAACCACTGCTTCAAAATGGGACAGGCTATAATTAGCAAGAGAGATTTGCAGATCCATAGCTCAGCCCAACAGTCACCCAAATTTCCAGAAGAACTGTCAAAAACCTAGAGATATGAGAGTTTACCCCCATTCTCAGTATCCTGAATCACTCACTCCTCACAAGGAGAATAGGGCAGGATAAAAAAGAGTAATCACCACAGGAGTCTTTGGTGCAACCAGAATTTTTTTAAACAAGTAACTGCTTCAGTACGAAACACATCTCTTTTTCATGGTATTCTCACAACAGGTAATAGTTGTTTGTGTGTTCTTATTACAAGTTGTGTCTACTGCTCTGTAGTGGATGAAGGATAAAGAGGCCATAACAAGCCTCAACTAGAGGACTGATTGCTTTGAAGTTTAAATAAAAAGCTGGTTCAGTGCTTGAGGTTCCACACTCAGTAGATCTGGAACCTCAACAATCCTGCTTCTGTACATCCAAAACAGCGAGTCATTCCCATTCAACCACAACAACACAGCTGATAACAGTACATTGCATATTTTACCTCTAGCCCATCAACTTCCTCCATCTGAAGGTCATATGAAACATGCAAAAAAAAAATGTAGAGTCCAAGTCCTTAAACTAATAATCACCACCAACACTACACTATGGGCCCCTCGCTAGCAGCTTCCCCAGTCAGGCTCTCCATCTTTTCTCATAAAAAGGAAAAAAAGCAAAGGACTGAAACAGGCTTCTTGCTGCTGGGTACCATCACACCATGACAAAGAGTGAATACATTAGCAAGAAGTAGGAGAGGGAAAATTCACCAAATTGCTACTACTCATCAGACTATTCTCTGATAAGCAGTTTCAGAGGCTGCTGACACCTTTTAGAAATTATTATTTTTCACAAGCTAAGTGTGAATACATGCCAAGACAGACAAAAATCTATTTATGCAGATTTTTACCCCAGACTCATTGTAATACCTGAATAGGATGCCAGTTACCGTGTGCACTGCTACAGATATAGGGGACTGGACGACATAAACATTAAAAACATCAATGTAAAGCTGGAAAATTGTTCACCATTTATTTCACAACCATCTATATTTGGGGCCTGTTCTAACAAACAGAAGACAGACATGACAGTCTTCATCAGATCCCTTTCAAACCAGAGAATAACTACCATGAGAATAACATTTCAGAGAGTATTTCTCAGACAAGCTTTACTGTGCCACTGGGGACATTATTCCAGATCTATTGCACTGCAATGGAAAGTAACTAAACACAAGGACAACATCCATGCCTTTTGAAGCCCCCAAGTCTTAGCTCACTGAAAGTTCCAAGGACATTTATCACTACAGACTTTCTTCCTCCCTAGGCACTGGCTGTTGGTCACTGAGTTGGATGAACTTCTGGTCTAACCCAGTACAGACAGTCTTACTTCCTCCAGATTTCATTATTCTACTGCCAAACTACACCAGCCAGACTTTTGTTCTTACCCAGTGAAAGCCTTATGCTTTAGGACTCACACACTGCTCAACTGAATGGTGTGAAAACTTTCATTTTCAATCTCTCTCAACACTTGCATAAGTTTGCCCAACTTAATTTTGATAACAGTCACTTCCTGAAGTGCAAATGAATTCTGAATTTTCTACCCACTTTTTGTTGCCCTCAACAGCCAGGCCTTTTTCCAAAATGTTATTCTTTAACAGCTATCTCAGTTATGGTATTTAAGCCAGTTAGCCTCCAAGGGCAGGACTAATACCTGAAGTTTAATACTGTAACAATACAGTAGAGACCTAGACACTTCTGCTACAGTAATGCATGTTTTCTGATGTTCATACAAGGGTCTCTGACAAAAGATGCTTTACCAGAACCCACAAATACTCACATTCATGAAAGTACGTGAGAACTCATGGAAGAAACTCGGTTTGCTTGGCTCCCAAATAAACATATCTCTAGCTCCCCTCTCTCATTCCTGCAGCTAAAAGGGAGATAGCATCCACATCTCATATGCCTTTTATTAGCATCTTCTGAT
>VYZV01010241.1:0-28931 GCA_013401275.1 Pandion haliaetus
TTTAATATTCTGTGGAATATTTCCAGTGCTGGAAATTATTTCTGGAGAGATTATTTTATATGTATGTAGAGATGTTGAGATGTTTCTTTGGCAGCCCTGCCTTTTAGTTACTTGCACTTGATTAGATGCTAGAATCAGGCACTATCTCCATGGACCTTGCAGATGCTTGCCTCCACAGTTCGGGTCTATTGTACAAAAATTAAGTGTTTATGTTAGTGCAGTCAATGGAGAAAGATAGCCCTCTCCGAAGACCTTACGAAAGACTGACTTTTTCTAATATAGGTTTCTCCTAAGATAAGACAAAGCAACCATCCTACAGAAAGAGGAGCCTTCCCCTTAGGAACCAGTCTGACTTGCATTCAGGAGCAGGCACTGTATAGAACCAGCTATTTCGCATCTTACCCTGGTAGTATTCACCCATGATGTGGGAAACCTGTTTTACAGACTGAGCCCCAAAAGAGATATTCTAAGTGATGATAGACTCTAATCTTTCTGGTAAACTGGGTAGCTATTCAGACAGGCTAGAAAAATCATGGGGCCATAAAATGAAGAGGCAAAAGGAAGCTGTGTGCATGAATGATGAAAACATTTAGAGAAGGGAAAATGGTGGGATCTGAGTAATTTTTTTTTTATTTATTTAATTTGTATTACTGTTTAAATTCCCATGGGAAAAAAAACAACAAACAAAACCAAAACAAAGTAACCACAGTCCAGAGAGTAGGTTCTGCAATCATCTCCCAGCTTAGCAATTTGTTTTTCTTACATTTCCTTTTCTAGAAATAAATACCACTCAATGGGTTGAAGCGTTTGACAAAAGACAGATTTTTTTTTTTTAATTGTTACTTATGAACACTAAGTACACACACACACACACATATATATATATAAATTCCACTGGAGACCAATATGTACAGAAAACATACGTAGAGCAAAAAAGTACAGTTCAAATTAAAAACAAGAAAGGGAATTACAATTTCTTCATAATAACAGTAAGAAGTTACGCAGTTTTGCAAACGCATACTTGAAATAACGCATTCTTCTATTCTTTTTCATTTTATGATGAACATCTTGAATGACAATAGACTTAGAGAAACAGTGTTCTTTAAAATTGTCCCATGATGTAAGTTGGAAAATAAAATTTAAGATAATCTTACGTGTTTTTCAAGAAAAACACTTTGCATCATATTTACATCCAAATAAAACAAGAGCAGTAAGTAAAGCCAGGAATGTTGAATGCCATAGCTTATCTTCCTCTTTGTGCCAGCAATTTAGTGAATGGGTGCAATAACCCATTTACAAAATTAGCTGGTGAAATGCTTTCAGTGTGAAAGAAAGACCATAAAATCCTGCTAGAGTTCGTAGGTATCTTCAGTAAGAATGTTTTTATTGTCACAATATATGAAGCGATGGTAACAAAGAAGGGCAAAGAAGGGTAAAGAAAATAGTAGAATAATTTTCATCTGTGATTGCTTTGTTCATGTGTGTTTAGTTATATAAAGTAGCCTTCTGTTCTGTATCTAGGCAACACAAAATTATTCCATTTTCATAGTAAAGTATGGGAGTAAATAATCATTTTAATAGGCACATACTGCAAAAGAAATAAATGACTGGTTTACCCTTCTCTTAAGGGTAAAGAGAAGCAAAAAATGTATTTTTGAATAAAAGGTCAACAATAATTAGATTTACTAAAAACTTTCAACAAAGTACAAGCATAAATATGAAAATGTCCTTTAATTTTGTCTCTAATAGCATAACCTGAAGAGACTTTTGTACAAAGTTACCCTCACTTTTGCTTCTCTTCATTGGGAAGAATAATTTCATTTCTATGAATGCTCTATATAGACAGATCAGAAATAACTACTTCTGGGGATCCAAATATGAAAACAAATTCACAGCTTTTTTTTCCCCAGATTATTTAATACTTAACACTTTATTGTCAGTATCCTTTCCAAGCAGGGTAGAGTGGAGAGAAAAAAAAAATAATGTTCTGTCTAGTCATTCCTAGATACTTTTCCTTCTGCTAAGCAATTATCTAGGGACCGGGAACATGCAGTGAAAGTGCTTTTAGTGTGGTTAATGGTAACTTTTTTTGTTAACTTTGGGAGGACTGACAGTCTTTCAATTTTAGGATTATGTTCTTGAATACGTACATGTTAGTACGGAGAAATATGAAGCATGAAGATGGTTTAATTTTGTGCAAGCACTTTTCCTCTCTTTTCTTCAAGCTCAAGAATTCCTGGAATCAAAGGATAGGAGCAACCAATCATCTTTGGCTTTCTGTAGAAACCAGCACAAAGAGATTAGCCCAGACTACAGAATCTGAACTCCTAGTCTTCAGAACTGGTTTCTAAAGAAACAATTATTTCTGTTGCGTACTTTGCTTGAAAATAACAAATAGAAAATTAACAGTTTTGTAGTACTATTTTGGAACATTTAAAACACGCATATTGAACAGTTTCTAACCCTTTTTTCCCACTCCAAAATAATATCTGTTTCATAACCAGAAGAATACAGGACAGAAACAACAAAGTCCATGTATTCAACATTTACACTTCATAAAATAAGATATATATGTGCAAATCCAGAAGCAATTTCAGCTCTTCTGTATATTTAGTACATCTTCTAGGTCTTTCTGTCTTAATCTTTCACTATCCTAAAGAATCTGCAGGCATCAGAATGGTTCCAGGAAATAAATATTTTTGTTTTTATAACCAAATGTAATCAAAGTTTCTCAGGCTTCTCAGATACATTTTCTGCTTTGGAGACTCATTTCAGAAGATCTGGCTTTCTCTCACCTGAGTAACCAACCTAAAGTCTGGAAAGGGTCATACTACTCTTTATAAATACTTCCTTATTTTCTTTTGCTGCAGATAGTTTTCTTTCTTCATCGTTTATGCCTGGTACTGTTGGGTCATAATTATCATATTCTCACAACTATTTTGCTAAATTTTGAGCCCTACAACCTCTTAGCTTTGCTTGTTTTGTAGAGGATCTGAGTTAACTTCAACACACTGAGGATCATTTGGAGTAGAAATTAGAGCAGGCTCTTATCTTTTACTAGTGATACATCGAGTGTGGGTGTATCAAGAGTGTTTGCTGCTTTAAAGCATTGCCAGTTAATGCCAGAAGGAGAGCTGGATTGATTCTGCAGGAATAAGATTCATGTGGGAGATTTTGATAGCATGTTTCATTTTTTGTAAAAGAAGTGGTATTACAAATTAGAATATGAAACACCGTAGATTTGAGAAGCACATTAACTGCTGTCACAACCTTGCCTGGCCCTGGCAGGTGGCAGCAGTCTTTCCAGAGGAATCTCTGTAATTTGCATCTTCCTGCTAGTTTCTTTAGAGAGCAGTAGGTGATCGTCTCCTTCCCTGCTCTTTCAACACCACTTTGCTGGAT
This sequence comes from Pandion haliaetus, assembly GCA_013401275.1. Taxonomy (NCBI): domain Eukaryota; kingdom Metazoa; phylum Chordata; class Aves; order Accipitriformes; family Pandionidae; genus Pandion; species Pandion haliaetus. Next base: position 3,403 of record VYZV01010241.1, read on the forward strand.
TGGAAGATGAGTCCCATCTGATATATTTCTATGTGTGCTTCCCTTGCTTGCCCCTGGTGGCACGTATCAGGAGGTGCTGAGGTTGTGCTTGCTGTGGCCTTAGACATTAGTCCCATTGAACTCATCTTGTTGGTGTGAAGAGCAATTACTTCAGGGCAGTTCAGAGCAGGAGTGCAATTCATTGTTTTAATTTGCCCTTTAGAAAAGGTAAGGGGTTTTTCTCACTCTCCCCCCAATAACTATAGAAGATTTTATGAAGATTAATGTTCCTTTGCAAAAATTTGTCCTGTGAGTAGGATCCTCCTACTATTCCCATGTCTGTCTGAGAAGCCAAATTCTCCATACTGTTGTATTTTCTAGCAACTGATCAAGGATTTGTGTTATTTTAGTTTTGAAATGTGTTGTTTCAATGGCAGTGTGCACTGGGGAGAGGAGGGGGAGGGTATCCCCCCCAAATCACCTCTGAGAGTAGGAGATTGTCACTGCACAATTCCTAGTGGTCTCTCAGAAATCAGCAAGACAGAATCCATCCTGAAGAAAAAATGAAGAGCTACAGCATAATTTGGAGATATTTAGAAACCCTAGAATGTGTTCTAAAGCCAATTCTAGTTAAATTTCTTTATTCCAGTATTTCTAGCTTTCTCACATGGGATTGAAATCACTACATGGATATGTAAACATAAACAGTGTAATAACTAAAACCATCAGGCTGAACAAAGCGAGTTTATCCTGAGATTCATAAAAAAAAGATTTTTAAAGCTAGAGAATAATAATTCGTTATTGTTAGCCTTTATAATGATTTAGTGCTATAAAACATCTATTATTAATGAGAGAAGTAAGTGCATAGAAAAGCACCAAAACCCAAACCCAAACTAGTGGGGAAAATCCCACATTACCTGCAAGATTAAATTAAACAAATCTAATTGTTCTTTCCTTTTCTAAATTATGAATGTAATAATTGAAAATCTAATTTCTCCCTAAGGCCCAGGGTAATTCTAATAGGAAGCCATTGTATACCACTTAAAAGGAGGAAGTTTATGTGGTGCCAATGAAATGATGGCTATTGTAGTATGAACTTAGCTACCAACAGGTATCTTTTACATTAAAATGTCCAAAATTTACATGTTGTTTCTTTCATCTTATTTTTTATAATAATCTTTACTTCACCTGTTACTACAACTTTAATAAGGACAAAAAAAAAAAAATCAAAGAAAAGCACCAAAGACATTAATAATTAGATACAAAGACAAAAATACTGCCAGATAAGTAAAAAGTGAACAATGAGTAGGACAATCTCCCATCAGGACCATGTGTCATAGAATAGTTGACTTAACAAGTCCCTTCCCCTCTCTAATTTATTTTTATGGTATATTGTTATTTATGTATTATGTTTTTATGATCATATATTTGTGATTTGTGCTTATATATAATGTGATTGAGAGTAAGCCTGACTGAATGCCATGTAAAATCTTCAGAGTGATACTTAATTTAAAACTAAGAACTGCAAAGTTGAATAAGGAGTATATGTATCTTCCAGATCATCAGATATTGGTCAAGACTGGTGGAAAATAGCAAAAATATTTCACCTGTTATGATAATGTGGTGGGCAAGACTGATCATGACCTTGCAAATTTATTCAGCGCTTTATAGAAAACTAATGAAATAATGTGTTAAAACAAAGAAGCAGCTCCATATTTTCATTGATTTGAGCATATTATCTTAAAACTCTCTTTTTATTTTCAAGTTAAAGAAATGCCTCAGATAACCAAAAAACCACACCTAATTTATGACTCCACTTTCATAAAGTTGTTTGGCAAACATCATAGTTATAGATCTTTAGCCTGATGTTTCTCTAGGAATGCTCTAACTTAGAATTGTCAAAGTATACTTTAAAATATTTAGCATCTCTGTGTTTGTAGATGATTGGATTACTGAGGCTATGGAAGTGATAAAAGGGGTTTATACTTGTTTTTTTCTTTTTAAGAAGAGTAATTGTGGCACATAATAGTTCTCCTGTCATGGTAAACTCTCCCTTAGAAACACTAATTCAGAATATTCTGTGTGTTTGAATGTGCAGCAGGATTGATGTGGTTCACTTTGTTAGAACTGTGAATGCTGAGGCACATTATTTAAATCCATTTATTTCTCACAGGGGATTCATGATGTGCAAAACTGATCTGAGACGACCTATTTTAATACATTCTGTGGACTTCAGTGTCAAAGACATAGAAAAGATCTTTTTTTCAAAAGCTTCTTTTAAAAAAAAAGAAAGTAAATTCCCATTATAGGACTTTTTCCTATCGGCAGAAGTCATAAAAAAACCCCCAACAGTGTATACTACTAGGAGTTCTAGAAATCTGTTTATGTAGTTCCTCAAATATTACCTTATCTTATCCAAGTCTTCTAAAGCTCTACATTGAATAGTAGATGGAGACAGAAGTGCATGAACTTTTTATCTTTCTAAAAATTTCATTTTAGCCATTTCTGAAGCTGCTTAGTAGGCTACTCGGCACAGGCAACATGCATGAGACATGTGAGGGATGGGAGACGCAGTGGCAATGTTGCTCTCATCTGGGGCTTCTGGCATTGGGATGGTTCCCAGGGGCCCTGTAAATGAGCAAAAGAATGAAGTTTAAACTTGATCACAGCCTAGCTAGTTCACCTATAGCTGCAGGGTCATAGGGTCTAACTTTGGATGCTAACCAGACTTGTGGTGAAAAAGATTAAGTACACCCACATGTGATCCTCCTGAACACTGCTATTTCGGTAGATTCAGCAACAAAACTTGTAACCTTTGCAGTCTTGTTTACCAATTAGCTTTGATTAAACACAAAGTAAGTCTAACTATTTATCAAACATTAAGAAGAAGCTTAGAACTAGAAAACTAGAACACCAGAAGATACTATATTTTTCTTCAAGCCTTTCTTAAAAACTGATGCCAAAGGAAATTTGGTATTAGCATATGCCAATATTCTCCAGTGTAAAAAAATGATACGTTCTATGCAATCTGCTGCTTTAATACATCATGATTTTGTTTAAGTGAGTTACTTTGCCTGTGTCCACTGACAGGGTTGTTCAGCAGGCATTATAGATGTTGCATAGCAAATTTCATTTTAAGGGAGCATTTAGTACAAAAAAACTAGTGGATCAAGGTAAAGAATTATGAAACGTTTACTCTGGTTGAAAACCATTTGTGCTATGCCTTTCTCAAAGGGGTCTGTATAATATTAATCATTTTTAGAAGATATATACAGAGTATGTAGCATTAAAAGACTTTTAAGAATAGTCTCAGTTTTCAACTTTATTTTTGGCTCCCAGGAATTTTATTAAAGGTCCTGTCACTGATTAGTCACTGTCAGACTAGTCAGTGGTAAGGTTCATTTCTCCCCAGTCCCCTTCCTTAGTGCTTTGTCAAGGAGCTGAGCATTTTTCAGATTATTAAGGATATTATCAACAGAGCTGATTTGTCTAATTTCTCAGAAAATCTTACTGCATGTTACATGAGCTTTCAGAACAGTATGCTACTTAGTTTATAGGTTATTGACACCATACTCCATAATGGTATGTACCACAAATAAATAAGGCAAGGGCATTATCAGCTTTTTTCAATCAAGAAGTCAGAATGTAATTAGCTTTTCAGAACAACCATTTGTTGAGGTTAAAATAATGCAACGTTCCTGCTCATTTTTAACAATTCACTATTATCATAAAAATACGTACTTACGGTCTGATGATTTAAAAATCCACCGCACTCCACATCATGAAAAGCTCAACTCTTACATGAGTCTAAACATAGCATTATTTATGATGCAAAATAAATGGTTTTCAGTTTTGTTTCACTTACTAGTAGAATTTTTTTTTAAATTAAAATCATAATGGAAGGTAGAGAAATAATGCAGGTGCTTTATTTGGGCAGAGTCAGTTTAGCTTTTCTCTCAGTATCATACGTGCTTGTTTTCTGTGCTTGTCAACAATGAGCATTTTGCTTTACCAGTGTTCAAAGTATGTTTTTGGAGGCAATGTCTAGAATTGATCCATAACCAATTGATGGCTCCCACACAGGGCCCTGATGAGTGTCCAGGCTTCAATCCAACCGAGTATTACCAACACAAAATCTCTTTCCTGAAAGAAGAAGGGTCAGCTTGGATGCTTTTTTCATCATAGATTAAGTGGCACTGATGCAGTAGCTTCTGGCTTTCAAATGCTGCAGAGTGAATAATAGCTGGTACGTTGGGCCAGGTATAGTTACTGTATTCCAGTTCTGTGCTTGTAAGCATGCTCTTCTTCTGTAAGCATAAGAAAGGAGGCAGCAGCAGCCACAAATAACAACTGAAGTTTGTGGACATACAATGAGGTGCTCTGTGAGCAATGGCTTTCTCTCAAGTTAATGGTTAAAAAGAGCTCACTCTTTAAGTGTATATATTTGCTAATGTTATAGATAGCAATACAGTTGTTCCCCCTTAAAGCCCTAAACTCTAAAACAAGAGATTATGAGAAAAAAAAAATTCTAACTGGAAAATGAGGAGTTTGTTCTTTTCATCTGCTTAGTAGTATAGTTATTCCCATTCTAACTAAAAAAGAATAGCTTTAATTTTAATAGGCTTGTAATTCTGAAGCTAGTATTCTGTATTCCAGATGCATGATACTTTGCTTTTAATATTTTTAGCTAAAAAAAGAAAGAAAAAAACCTCAGTTCATTTTCAGTGTTATAGTCTAAGCTGTCTAAATGTTATGTACTGTTTGCTAGTTTAGGGGAATGGAGTTGATAGCTCCTTTGAGGAAGTAGTTCAGCTTCCTTTCAGGGACATGCACTGCAGCTTAGGGACGAGATCATGACTGCCCTTTGTTTTCCTGTTTTCCTGATCTGCTATCAGACCAGCTCACTGGAATTCAGAATTTGTGCCAGCTACCTGCATGTCACTGAGACATTTCTGAGGCTTATTTGATCACTGAACATTTTTCTGACATCATCTGTTCTGCGCATTCCAAGGAGGATGAATGGTGCTGATCTGTAAATGCCTAGGACAGTGTTACCAGTGTTACAAACACAGCTGCAAGAGGCCATAATTAATCTCAAACTAGAGTGAGCCTTGCTACATTTTTTTTGTTCTGCATGACTCTTCTCCCACTATAGGGCCAATGCAGAGAATGAGCATTAACCTACTTCCATTTCTTTGCAATCCATTGAAACCTTACACTTAGCTCATCTCCCTGCAAGAAGTTCTATGAGCTGGATGTTACCTGTAAGGTATCTGTTGCATCAGTATGCACCTGTCTTGACTTCACTGAATTCACAGAATCAAGGTTGCTCTGCTGCGTTTATTAGATAACATAACAGTACTACTCTTTTTATTCAGTTATTCAATTTATTTCTTTACAGAAACATACAATTCCAAGTGTCTTTCCATTGGAGGCGGTGGGCATGCGTCTAATTAATGTTTTGGGTCAAAAAAGTTGAGTGAAAAGGATTGTAAGCAATGAGAATAATGCACTCCTGATTGGCATGCTAATGGCCCTTATCTAATAATGTGTACAAAACGCTAATTGTATGCAAACCCTTACTTTCTAATAATTTCATTCATTGAAGACAAAGTGATTAGTTTTGGTGCTGCTGGTTGCCATCCAGTTCTTACATAAGACAGCAAAGAGCAGTATTCTTACTGGAGAATAGGTGGCTATGGCATAAGAAAAGAAAACTGGAAGTCAGAAAGTGTATGTCAGTGCTCGTGATGACTTCCTAAACTGCCAACAGGATTCACTGGAAGGCCACTTGGAGTGAGTTGTAATTCAGGTGAATACTAAACCAAATATTTGGCTTAAGAGGACACCTGCCTTTTTTCAGAGGTAATAGTACCATTATACTAACAGCCTATTGACCAGTAGAGAAATTTATGTTTCAGTGAGCTTCTTTACAGTTCAGTGGAAACTTACGGGTTTACAGTGCAGTTTTATTTCTCTTAAAAATAGCATATAAAAACCAACAAAAACTGTTGGGTAACTTTGTTTTAAATACTAAGCAAAAAATAGCCCAAAGAAGTTCCTAATGTTGAGAGTCCTTATTTATCATTTTCACAGCAACTTGCAAGCTCTTGGGTTTTGATACCAGTATATTAATGCAATAATATAGTCTGCTTGGTCACTTGGTGTTTTTCCTAGCAAGAAAAAATTATGCCTAATTTTCAATAACCCTTTTATTCAAAAGATTCCAATCTTTTGAAGCTGAATTAAAGATAAAAATCCACTTGTTTTTTTTACAGCTGGTTGCCATTTATGTCATGCAGGTTAACTTTCTTGTCATTTGTAGGGGTAAACCTAATGTCTTTGCTTGTATTTAAAATATGTAACTTTTTCCTGTGTCCTATTAGGTTTTCTCTAATATGGATGACCAGCTAAAGTTGCTGTCTCTTCATCATAATATTGATTATTTAGTTGAAAAAATCAAAAGTATATTGATTTAGTCTTAGTTTCATATAGGTTTCTTCTATATTTTATAATAATAAGAAAAAAAATATTTCCAGCTTTCATAGACCTACAGCACACCTCTTCTTGATGAAATAGGCACTTCTAAAAAGCAGAAATTGTGCCACAGCTGTGGAATAATGTACTGGGTCTGGCTGCGTTGGAGTTACATTTCTTCAGAGCAGCCCATATGGTGCTGTGTTTTGGGGTTATGGCTAAAATGGTGTTGATAAGGCACCAATGTTTTGGCCATTGCTGAACAGTGCTTGCACAGGGCCAAGGGTTTTTATTTTTCACACTCTCCCCCAGAGCCAGTAGGCTGGAGGTGGGCAAGAGGTTGGGAGAGTGAGCAAGAGTCAGGACAGCTGACCCAGATTGGCCAAGGGGATATCCCATGCCATATAACATCATGCTCAGAGGACATAACATCAGCGGAAGAAGCAGGATGGGTTTGGCTTCCAAGCAGCTGTTGTTTGGAGAGTGGCTTAGGCATCAGTCTGCCTGTGGGAGGTGGCGAGTGAGGTCCTTTCTTTTTCTTTCACCTATTATACTGTATCTCAACCTACAAGTTTTCTTGTGTTTGTTCTTTGCATTTTCTCCTTGTGTATTTCTGGGGGGGGGGGTGACTGCGTTGCAGCTTTTTGGGTGCTTGGCTGCTGGCCAGGGTCAGCACACCACAAAAATGTAGTGGGTCATTCAGTTGTTTTTCTGTACTCATAGTGCATTTCTCTTGTTAAATGCCTTTGGATTTGACCATCCATATCAGTGATTAGAGAATATTTTCAAAGCATAAGCTGATTGAGTACACCAGGTATCTGTCAGTTTCTTCTCCAACATGCACAACATTTTCTTTTTTTATTTTTTTTTCCCACTTTTTTTTCCTGGTGATTACCTTATAGCAATTGGTTGATTTTAGCTTGTTCTGGTTTGGTTTTAATCAGGCAGTTTATAATACATTCAACAACAATCTTTTTATTGGACCTGTCCTTTTATTGATTGCATTTTGTGTAATGGCAGGTTTAACTTGTGAATATTTGGATAAATAGTAAGTAAGAAGGCAATAGATTAATGAATGTGTTCTGCAGTGTTTGTTGCTGTCATCTTTCTTCACTATTTTTTAAAAAGTCTACGTTCATAACAATTGGCAAAAGCTTCTTCAGTGACACTTCATATAGAGTTACGTGCTACTCATCATGAATAATGATTATAGAATTCAATGTTGAGAATGTCTTCAACCTCTAATGTGTTAGATAACATTCATTGGCCTAACCTCATTGCACAATAGTTTCAGAGCATTTTACAATGGACAAGGCAAATTTAAAAGCAGTTAAGGTGTCATGTACAAATTTCAGTTGGATTCATTAAAACTATTTCAGTGTAGAAATACCATAATGGCTTAGCTGAAGGAAACTTGTTGACCTCCCTAGTGCTCTGATAAATTTATGCTCTCTAAGAAGCTTTTCACTGTTTAGAAATGTGTATAAAAAGAGGTTTTAAATCTTGTTAAAATACATCCTATTGTCTTTTCTCCTTCTTTTCTCCCTAAGTGTTCTTATAAGCTATCCAGGACGTTTTCAAAAGGCTTTTATGTATTTGAGATTAGATATTCTCCTGAATTGTAAAGAACACACTTTATATTTCAGTACTGAAGCAATATAGAAACAAATAATAATATTCTCACTTCATCCTCTCTCTGACCTATTCTTTTGTACTGTATGTGGTAATGAGATGTTCTTTCTAAACAAGCAGATTCAGGTTTTGTCTTCACAATAGAAGTAATTTGAAATAAGCCATCGAGGTAGAATCATAAGAGACTGTTTTCTTGCGTAAGCCTGAGTTAGACAATTGGATTAAAGGCATCACTACCCTCTGTATTTTAAGGTAATCTATTCACTCATATGAAAATAGTAAGCTGAGTTGTCTTCACTACATTTTTCTCTTCACTTACCATATCTTGGGTTAAAATTTAAATGAGTGTTATCTGGAGCTGAATAGGGTAAGTAGCCTTAGCAGGCAGAAATTTCTTTCTGCGACCACTACTTTAGAATGGCAAGCCATACTACTGCTTGAGGTGCTGAATATTAAAAAATTTGCTTTGACAGTAACACCTGCAAATTTCAAACCATTTTGCAGCTGAAAGAAAAGCATTATTGTTCTGTTTTCAGGATGAACGTGTAATGTTATTTCTGCACAGACCCATACATGGCCACTCCACAGTCCTCCCATTTGTCTTAGTTACTAGATAGCTGTCTCAGATTCTGTGCAGAGTGAGTCTGTGCAGCAGTGATGCTTACTCAGCTTTGCATGGGCCATTCATGCAGCAGGAAAAATTCAGCAGTGTTTTTCTTTCTGCTAAACATGTGCCAAGGACACCATCACTCCATCTTGCATCCCACCATCTTTGCAGTAAACGATACTGTTAAAGTTACACATAGAGTCAAACCCAAAAGGAATATATAGTTATATTGATTCCAACCAAAACTTCATCTGGCTAAGTGTCCAGTCTCCAAACACTGTGGGAGAAGTTTGGGGACAGTTAGGGAAGGGTAAGCATAGGACAAACTTATATGATAATTCCCTCTAATACTCCTCTATCCTCTAACTATTTATATCTCAGGGACTTCCTGAACTAACTGTCGTCTTTATGTACACAGTAATCCCCAATGGATTTCATTGCACATTGGAACACTTTAACATTTGAGTTCAGCAGGTACACTTTTACAGTGGTAAATGTGGTATGTACAGACAAAAGCTATTAGAAAATACGAAGACTCCGCGTATGCTTGCTGTTTGCTCTTTGCATTAAAAAGGCCCTACTATGGCATTTCACAAATGAAAATAAAAGACGTTATTATGCTACGAAGCATAGTCTCTTGTATCTTCTTTATATTGCTTATGTCATGTTTCAGATCAGATGCTGTACAAATCAGTCTTACTTGTGAGAATTTTGCCTGACAAACAAATTGCAGCAAGCTATACAGGTCTGGGCAGCAGTCGCAAAGAAGCATAAAGACAAAAGAAATGTGAAGCCAGACAACACAGCAAAAGCTTAAAAAGGAGGAGCCAAATAGATCAACATGCACTAGCTTGTTGATTTTGTACAGATTTCCTGATGATTAATTTCTCATGATATCTTGGCTATTCAATGTGTCTTATTAAGTTTGGCATTAGTTTTTATGTAAGGGCTATGTCTCAGAAATTAAACATTTTGTTTTTAAGAAAACCTGTGAAGGGCAAAAGAGGAAGCAAAAATACTTCATTTGCAGGGAAGATTGTACCTCATTTCAAGATGCGCTTTTAAACTTGATTGTAGTAGCTTCTAAAATGTATGGTAGAATGAGGTTTAATCTATTATTATTTATATTTTTCCCCTTTAAATGGGAAAAACCAATCAAATTATTTAAGTTTCTGCTCTGTGGTTTTATTTAAATCTCAATCTCAGTGCAAGTTACCAGTACCAAATTGGTTCTTGTAACTTCTGATACTATTTTGAACCAGTAAGAAAATACTGGCTTTCACACACCAGATCAACCTTGTCTGTTCCAACTGGGAGATTTTATACTATCTACTGCAATACAGATTTTTAGAACAAACCCCCCTCTGTCCTAAGAGTTACTAGAGTAGTGAAAAATACTCTTCCTTGAGAAAAGGAAATATTTTTTTACTTGTTTGTTTATTACTATTGAAAAAAAGTTACTGAAGTACCCCACCTGAAAAAAATCACAACATGGGAATCTTTTGCATTTTTAGTTTTCCTAACTTCCCCTTCAGTTTCCAGTAATTTATAATCTATTACAGCCTGGCATGGACTACAGAGAATGATGTTTGCACCCATGTGACTCTGCATATCAAATGGCAAATTTCAAGATCAGAATTAAATGACCATACAGCAGCTCATATGTAAACTGAGAAAGTAAAAGAAATGAAGTAAATATTTATGAAAAATATAATGCAGTACAAGTGGTTTTGATCGTTGTTACCACTGTTCCACTCTTCATGTAGAGCAGGCAACTTACTTCCATCACATGTATCTTTCTTAGTTACACAAGCTTTCCTTTACACACTGTGTTGATATAGTTCAGATGTTGTTGCTAATCAATGTGGAAGGGATAAGTAAGGAAGCAGAAGAAAAAATTCTGAAGGCGTAAGTGTAGCTCAGTGTCTAGTCTCCTGCTTCCACTGCTTTGGGAGCAAACAAACAGTAAAGAGAAAGAAAGAAAGAGGGGGGAAGAGAGAGAAGGAGAGAGGAAAACAGAGAGAAAAAGAGAGGAAAGAAAGAAAAGCAAAAGAAAAGAAAAGGCACAAAGCAATGGAGGAACGCTCACAGTTGAAATCTAGGCTTTCAGCCAGCCATCAAATTGATTTGATACGGATTAGGCCCAGGGGCCAAAATACGAAGATAAAGAATGGGCTTTTCTGCAGTGATGTAATACTGGGTATTACTGTGTGCAAAATGGAAAAGGAAAGTTGTCGCAGTAATTTATTTTTTGAATAATTCAAAAAGAATGAGAAATCAGTACATAGGAGTAAAATAAATGCAGATTGCTACCAGATTGCAGTTATCTTGGTGATTGTATTTATCTCTAAGTCTGAAGCCATAGTTCTCAGGTCATAATTTTCTGGTTTTAACTTAATGGTGTTGGGTTTTTTCTCTGTCTTTATTTTTTCCTAAGTGTATGTATTTTAATTATTTTTTCTGTTCTTTTTAAAGTGAGTTTAGTATTCATGCCAATAGTTAAGTTAGTAATTCCTGAAAGATAGAACCACCCTTTTTCTGCACAGCTACTTCAGAACAAAAAAAAGCAGTGAAACATGTCCTCAAATGGAAACAAATTCCTCTTCACTTGCTACTAGTTAAATCTAGGAAAACTAGAGTGAAGGTAGGGGAGTCATTCAGTTTTTTCTTCTGAATAGCAGACAGAGCAGAGTCTGCCCTTTTGCCAGTCTTACCTGTCCTGAGCGACAGGGCCACAAGTACTAGAGATTACTTTATTCTCTAGGTAGGGACTGATTTCACCTAAACTTGCCTAAAAGGTAGGTGTCAGGTCATAGCTGGTCATCTACATTTGTCTATTTTCTACAGAGAAAGAAAATTACTTTGATGGGAATTCAACTAATCCAAAGCTAGATGTCTAAAAAGCTGAAGCTACTTTTGGAGGGTTTTTTTGTCTCTCCAGAGTAGTTGTCAGGTTAGTACAAAAAAAAATGTTAGACAAGACACAGTTTTTAGGTTGCTAAAGTTAACAGTGATCCATACATCTTTCTGTTTCTCCTCTGATCTGGAACTCTACGTGACACAAAGATGTCAATTATGATTGATGTTGCTTCTTGACAAACTCCTGCTATTCTCCTCTATTCAGTGCCCATAAATCACTGCATAACTTTCAGTTGAAAATAACTCTCTCTAAGTATTCGGATAGATTATATTCCAATATCATATTTAGTATAAGTGAAATGCTTTATAGTTGTTAAGCAGCATACTGAGTTATTCACATATCTGGACAAGGTCCACAGCTGAAATGCGTCTGCACCTGAGCCTGCTCCTTGCAAATTGAAATTCTGTGGTTGGAAGAATATAATTTTGATTCTGAGCATGTCCACACTAGCGTTTTAATTCAGATCAAGAGTGCATTTCCACAGAAAACCTCAGTATTGTCACCACCTCCTTGCACATTGTTTCACATTGCAGAGGGATTTTGTAAAGTACAGCCTGGACCCTTCCAGGTGAACCTCAGCTGGATGATGTGCTTCTCCCTTATGCACGATGTCCACCAATGCTCATTCATGCAGCCCATGGCACTGGACAAGAGTTAGGCTGTAGTAAAAAACAGCATGTGAAATGTGTACAGTGTGGACTTGAGGTCCAACTATTCTGTTCTAGGCTCACTCTTGCAGGTCTGCACGGCATGCTAAGGTAGGGATGGCCTCCAGCCAGACAAGGCTGGAGCTGGACAGAAGTAAACTGTCTGGGTGGATTTTGTAGATATTAGCCACTATTTGTCACTGTGGGTCCCCACATAAGTTTTTAGTAGGAAAGAGGAAATACCACCACTGGTTTGTTTAGTCTCTCAGTAAGATTTCTGTGACATACTGGGAAACCAACTATAAAGATAGACATAGGGATTTCCTCTTGTGTAAGTGGGATCTAAAGGAGCTCTGTGTGTAGCTTTGTGTCTTCAGTACATTATCAAAACAGTGCAAGTGACCGCATGTAGCTTATGAGTCCATTCATTTTTAAAGGCTGTGGAAAAGGGAAATTCCCAGTAATTTCCATTTGTAGCCACCTTCTTCCTTGACTGTAGCTGATCTAGTAGGTTAAAACTAACATATTCGTCTACAATGCTTCCCTTAATAGAATCAGAGAAGAATAAATAAAACTTATTTCAGAAACCTCAATTTAAAGAAGTACTACTTTTCTCTGCATGAAAGAATGTAGAAAAAATGAGATGCAAGATTAATTACGAGTAATACAGCAAAACAAATTAAGAACGCTTTAGGTTTCCTCTTACAAAATTATGCATTTTTATTTATTTTTAATGAGCATACTGTCATAGGGAAAAACTGCTCAATTCATGTGTTTTAAATCAAATCAGTATCAAAGCAGTTTATTAATTTATTAATTACATAAAACTAACAGGCAGTCGGTAAGCTATACTTTCAGGATCAATATCAGCAATACAAAAGATAAACGACAATACTATCCACTTAGAAAGGTTAGTAAACAGTTGCAAATTTCTAAACACCTTTCTATAAGTAATCCCCAGAAGATCTAGTCACACACAGAGACGCACAGAGCTTGGTGTGCACCAAACCACCCCGAGGCTGCGTGGGTCACCAGCAGCCCCATCGGGGGGAGTGGAAGTTCCCCCATTCTCTGTGTGGGGCATAGGGCTGTTCCAGCATCAGGTGAGTTCCTGCCGCTCCCGACCACCCACTGACCCACATAGGGAAATAAAACACCCCACAAAGCTCCACACATGCCAAGAGGGTCCCTGTGTACCAGCCCACATGGACAGCCCCTGGCTGGGTGCAGGCACCCTACAGGAGCGTGCTCTGTCCAGGCTGGAGGGAGTTTGCGATGTCAGTAGCCACTTCTCGCAATGTCAAAACATGTCCAGCTGCTGCCCTCTTCCCATCTCCCTCTCTCTACTTTTACAAATTGTCATGCTTCTTCTGCCATTGTTTTCAAGCTGACCTTTGCTTCTGAAGATTCTAATTCCCTGCTTACTGCTCAGTCCAGCTGGTGGTGGTCATCTCTCCCTCTGGCATGATAAGTTTGGAGCAAATGTCCCCTAAGACAATTTGGGGTCTTTCACTCAACACAGATGGGATGCATTCACATTCCTCTTTTTCAGCTATTGCTGTCTGTGGCGTTTTGCAGTGGGAAAGCCATGTGGTCAGCCTTCCATATCATTATTTAGGGGAAGACAGATTGGTGAAGTCAAGGAGTGAATATTACTGTTAATGCATTTCTGTATCATTATATGAAAAAAAAAAAAAAAAAGCTCTTTGTTTTCCATATGCAGCTATTGCCATTCCTTCCTCTGCTGCATTAGACTAGTGAGAAGAACTTCCAGGTTCTATCAAAACCCCAACCTAAGAATTTTCAGATACAGAATGCCCTTCAAGTCATCCCAAACCGTAAAATGGGAAATACTCTTAATGCACTTAGGAACATATGTAAAAGGCACAGAGTATAAATCCCTATCACAGAAAAAAAGCTGCATTCCTCTTTGTTCAGGATTTTAGTGACACATGAAGGTACTGTTCTGAAATTTTCACAGTGGTCACAGGAAAAACAAAAATCGCTTAGTGTTGGGTATTTCTGGACAAATAGTTCCTCCTTGCCTGAATTTCTTGAAATGGCTTTGAACAAATATTTTGACCTGGTGTTCAGAGCATGAAAGAAAATATATCCTCATGAAGAAAAGACAGACTTAGGAATTCAGTTTGTGTCATGTAGGGCTGACACTGCCATGATGATTAGTTTTTAAATTAAGAAAATTTGTTCTTGCAGTTAATGAGAAACAGCAGAGAACTGTGGAAACAAAAAATCTTCATTTGTCTAACATCAGATATTCATTGACTGCAGTTTTACTCAGTCACCTTTTAGTACATTTGGAAAGAATTCAAAATCACAAAGATCAACCAGCTTTAGCTTGATGCTGCTAGAAGAGCTAAAACATGTTTAGGCTCTGAATATTAATTACCATGCTGCTTTAAAGGTTACAACAGTCACTTTCTCCCAGGGAGCTCATAGTTCTGATTGAATAAAGGCTTAATTATAGAATATTATGGAATATTGCAGTGAGCTGCAGCAACAAAGCCAGCAAGTGGGTTATTCTTTCTTTGACAGTCCTAAAAAGATAATAAAGGCATGTGAAAAAGAGAAAAACACATCTCTTAAAAAAATTGAGGCAATTATATATGAATAGTGTGTTTGGTTTTCCCTGTTGATAGAGAAAAAAGATGTTACTGCTATTCTAACTACTATGCTTGCCATTATTGGAGGCATTTTTATGAGAAAGCTGTATCAAATGCTATTTAGCAATAAGGATATGATTCGTGTTACTGCAATTGAAGCAACTGTTTTGTGAAAAATACAAGGACTCATCAGACATTTGCTGTCATTACATACCTATTAATAATTACTAATTAAATGTGAAAAAGATTCTTTGGGGTGCAAGGTAA
Source organism: Pandion haliaetus (assembly GCA_013401275.1). NCBI lineage: Eukaryota > Metazoa > Chordata > Aves > Accipitriformes > Pandionidae > Pandion > Pandion haliaetus. The sequence continues at coordinate 18,553 of VYZV01010241.1, forward strand.
TACATTCCATTCAGTCATGCCTAACCTTGCATGCAGAAGTTTATGCCACCATAGCATAGGCCATATAGCATTCCATATTTAGTGTAGTCCTTCCGTGATCTTGCTTTTAAACCTTGAGGCTGGATTTTGCATCTCATTGTAGGAATTTTACCACAGGAAAACATTATGGTGAAAGTCCAACAGGTGTCAATGTCCAACACATCTGATTTCTTCTTTTCTCTTGCCTTTCCTTCTCTTCCGCTTCCTCCATGTTGCGAATCCCTTCCACCTTATGAATTTTCATTCATCCTATCACTGAAAAAATAACTACAGCCAGTGCAAAGAGATCTGTTCCCCACTGCTAAAGCAGGTAAAATGTACTGCAAGGCCTTTTTTTCCCTAGGGACCTCGGGCTTCCCTTGCAGTCCTTCCTAGGAGCATGAAGATCTTGTCACAGCAGGCTAAGGTAGCTCAAGATTACAGACTCTCTCATCTCAAACTGCTCCAGGACTGCAGATCTTCTGAGTCCCGAGTCCCTCTTCTGGCAAGTTTGTCTGAACTGATAATTAGCTTGGAAGCACCAGCCAAGTGATTTCCTTGTTTCGTCTTGATAACCAGCTGTCAGCAGTGCCTAAATCAGTAATGTCCATCTGAAAACTTCCATATGCTGTAAGGTATTTCTAATAGACTTCTGACTTCCATTTGTCTGACAGGAAAAGGTCCGTAGGAGTTAAAAAGGGGAGTGTTGAGTACATGGCTCGATGTGGTAATTTGGATGTATCACAAGGTCTTAACTGTGAATGATAGGCTGTGCAGATAACTGCAATGTTTCACCTTAGCTGGTTTCAGAAAAACAAAAATAATCTCAGTCCTAGTCTTTCGGTCATTTTTTTTCTCAGTTGCAAGACAAGCAGCAAACGTGTCATGCTTTGTTTCTAAAATCTGATAACCACAGTACAGAAACAAAAAATAGCACCACAGCTTGCCCTGTGATTTCCAAGGAAGAAGACAAAACCTGATTTTTCCAGATAAAATCTCCCTACCAAAGGCTGAATTGCTGAGGATTTACCTGCTATCTTCCTAATAAATACCTTCTGTGAAACTGGAGTGTAATATTTTCCTAGGCTTCTTCCTGTTCCTTTTACTATTTTCTTCATCCTTCTTTTTCTGTTTCTGAGTATGTCTATCCATATCACAAGTACAATAATTTAAAGAACTCTTTAGTTCGGGACAATTTTCATCCATGGCAAGAAGCATTTAAATTAATGTGTTAGGGAGCCTTGTTCTCAGTGGAAGACTGGATATCTCACTTCTTCATTGCACAAAAATGATTTCCTAGGGTTTTGTACCTTACTCACATACAGTTATCAAACGTTTAAAATCTTCAGTCTGTATTGTTGCATTGATAAAGAATTATTTCAAAAAGGAAATAATGATTTTTCACAAATGTGACCTCTGCAGTAGGGAAAAACAAACCAAAGCCAAACAGCATACAGAATGAGTTCCACTGCCTGCACTGGAGACCTTTAACTAGGACCGTGACCTTTAAAAAAAGAAGAAAAAAAAAAGCCCAGAAGATGAAAAGATGGGAAGATGTATTGTGAATATGTGAATACCCTGTAGCTAACTCTGTATCTGGTGAGCTAAAATTATCTTTTTTTGCCTTACAGGTTTTTTAAGTACTGGTGACCAAGCTGCAAAAGGCAATTATGGATTGCTTGACCAAATCCAAGCTTTACGTTGGATTGAAGAAAATATTGGATCTTTCGGAGGAGACCCAAAAAGAGTTACTATTTTTGGATCTGGGGCAGGAGCTTCCTGTGTCAGTCTTCTGACACTCTCTCACTATTCAGAAGGTAACAATCTTCTGAGCAAAGCACATTTTTTTTCAGACACTATAGTGTAACAAAAATGGCGATATCGGGTGGGCTGAATTAGAATTACATGAGGTCTGTAATTTTTGTAAAATACCTACTAGCTAGTGTTCTGGATTTGTATTAGTCAACATAAATATTTTTGTATGAAAAATTAAATGCTATTATAGCAGAAATTTCATGCAACTAATGCCGTGGGCAATATACTTTTTCTAACTGTATCAACAGTCTCCAGTGGCTCTTCTATCAAAGAATTTGCCCTAATTAGAGAAGGGCAGTGACCTTCTTCATTTTTAACAAACTCTTGTCTGCACTTCCAATATGTATTTAGATGCTTTCCTTGCTTAATAATAACATAACTCAACCTTATTAAAATATGTATTTAACTCCCATAAGTACTGTGTGATCCCACACAGAGTTCTTAAGATTTTGGTAAGTGTTTGAACTGTGGGATTTCTACCCTCAACACCTCATTCCCCCCACCCCCACCCCCCTGCAAAAAAAAACCCCAACAAGAATATTCATCACCAGTACTGAACCATAGATATTCCTGGTGATAAGACCAAATCTACAAAGAATTTATAAAAGAAGACAACACTAAAATATCTATTGTATTTATAACTGCATGCTACTTCTATCACATTAAAACAGACAGAAATCTCTGACAAAAGGCTAAGCCCTAGCAAGCAGTTGTAGCAAGGTGGCTGGTAAACACACACTACTTGGAAATACATAGAATTATGCCTGACAATTCAGTCTATTGATACAAATAGGGTGCAGTGAGTAACTGTTGAGTAAGCCATGCCAAAATGAAGCACGTGGAACCATGAAAAACTTAACTAATCACATCATTGAAATTTTGTAGTGTGTTCAGTAATTGTCACAAAGGTGTATCAACCACAGCCAGTTTTTCCCATAAATGCTTCAAGGTCTTTAACTGGTTTTTGAGCTGTTGCTGTCTTTGACATTTCAAGAGCTTGACAGTAGAAACCATGTGCAGAAGAGGCCCAGGCGTTTTAGTTTTAAGTATAAAATAGGCCATTTTAGTGATCTTACCAGGAAAAAACAGATGGGGCAGATTCACCAGTAAGCTCCAGTTGCTTTTCAGTGCTCTGACACAAAGAAGCTCTTCAGACTGGGTCTTTCATCTCTCTTTATATTAGTACATATAAAACAACCAGAAAGAACTATTGAATCTGTCATTCTCTTCTGAAAAACACAAATATATTTTAATTCAACGTATAGGCAGTGTTAACACACACACACACAAAAAATAATAATAGTTAAAAAAAAGGTAGAGAAAAAATATGTCAGAGTAGAAGACTCAAGCCTATTAAATTGATTTTAGCAGAGCAGATTTTTTCAAATTATATGATGCATGGCTTCTGTGAAGGAAATGAGAGTGTGTAATTTTCTTTTGACCTTTAAACTACTGAAGAGCGCATTTATGAGACTCATTTACATGGTGAAGAGGATATGATTGCTTGTAGCTGCCACTCCTTTAAAGAAATTTTTACAGGACTACCACTGTGCTAAAGCCAAGGGACTTCCATTAAAGATGCAAGAAAACTGCAGTACAAGCATGAGTTTTGTTCTTGAAACAGTAACCTGAAGCCTTCATGCTTTTTGTGTGTAAGCATCAAGAACAAGAGAAATTTCAATTAGTAGCTTATTAGAGATACTATAAAAAGGGAGCAGCGAGTAGAATATATGGAAATTGAATTGAAATTTAGATATATGCATCCTTTAGTTATTGTATAATCAAAGCTTTCTTCACTTAGTGAAAGCTGCTTTTAATTTTTTAATTATTTTTTAAATATATAATTGGATTTGCATTTAAAAAATTTGCACCTGCAGGTTTGTTCCAAAAGGCAATCATACAGAGTGGAACAGCCCTGTCCAGCTGGGCAGTGAACTATCAGCCTGCCAAGTACACTCGGATATTGGCAGATAAAGTAGGCTGCGACATGCTGGATACCACTGATTTGGTTGAATGTCTTCGAAATAAGAATTACAAAGAACTCATTCAACAGACCATCACACCAGCCACGTACCACATTGCCTTTGGGCCTGTGATAGATGGAGATGTGATTCCAGATGACCCTCAGATTCTCATGGAGCAAGGGGAATTCCTTAACTATGATATAATGCTGGGCGTGAATCAAGGGGAAGGTTTAAAATTTGTGGATGGCATTGTAGACAATGAAGATGGTGTTTCCCCCAATGATTTTGACTTCTCCGTCTCCAATTTTGTGGACAATCTATATGGTTATCCAGAAGGGAAAGATACACTGCGAGAGACCATTAAATTCATGTACACCGACTGGGCAGACAAAGAAAACCCTGAAACAAGACGGAAGACCCTGGTTGCTCTTTTTACAGACCACCAGTGGGTTGCTCCGGCTGTTGCTACCGCTGACCTGCATGCCCAGTATGGATCTCCAACGTATTTCTATGCGTTTTATCACCATTGCCAAAGTGAAATGAAACCCAGCTGGGCTGATTCAGCGCATGGTGATGAAGTCCCTTATGTGTTTGGGATTCCTATGATTGGCCCCACAGAACTGTTCAACTGCAACTTTTCCAAGAATGATGTCATGCTCAGCGCAGTAGTTATGACATACTGGACTAACTTTGCCAAAACTGGGTAAGTTTGACTCCCAGCATTCCTTTTTGTTGATAGCATACTTCTAAAATAGTCAGTCTTCCATTGCAGTGGCCTCAAACCCTGATCTTGCAGTAGTATTATAGCACTATTTGTGTAAGACAGAGGGTAACTGGGGCTTATTCATATTTAATAGATTTTTAATTAGTGTGTTCTCTCAAACTGTTTTCTTTCAGTAGCTCAGTGAGAATAATAATGCACCGTATTTTTGATTCAAAAAAATAGGGCAATTATTAAGACAAAGCATGTCTCAGAGAAAAGGCAGCTCACTAAGATACTGAAAAATCAGAGGCAACATGTCTGCTGCTTGAAGAAGGAACTGTCAGGCAGATAAATGCTATCTGCTACAAAAGAAAGGAAGTTCTTGTTTTTAGCGACCTTCACAGGGATGTGGGGACTCAGGGAGGAATTGGAACAGAAAGGAAGACACTGGAAAGATTTTTCCCTCTGAGTGCTATAATAGCAATAATAAGTACTTGACTGGAATGAAGAAGAGACTCAGATACAAATTTTCCTTTGAGAAGGTTAAAAATTTAAATTAATTCTGCTTACGAAACAAAGACAGCAATGTTTTGCTGAAATAGAGTTGTAAACATCAAGGAAAGAACCCTCAAAGCAGCTTAATCTGTAAGTGCTATTAATAATTTCTATCCTCTTCCTATAGCATTCCTTTACAGAGTATTGCAGTGTTTTACTTGAGCAGCAAGGGCTTTTTTGTTAACCTTGAGTCTCCAGTACTGAATTAAAACAAAGATACTTGTGGCACAAAAGAGCTGTAAATCTTACCAATGAATGTTTAATGGCAGGATTGGGCTCTGGAAACTGCAGCTTTACTGCACTGCAGTGAATGGTATGCAGCTATATAAGAAAAATTCAGAGATGCCTAGTGTGAAACACTCAGAGCCTTCAGCAGCTCTTGCAGGCTTTAATGAATCCAAATGACATTCAACGGAGGGAGATTTTGCAGTCTTAACAAAAACCTCAAGCATGAATTGAGTAAAAAACAATCAAATGCCTCACGATAATATACAGAAAAGAAAGCTTTTGTTTGCACTGCATTCTAGACAAACAGGTACTTTTCCATGCAGAAATCCCACAGTACTGCAATAATGGTGAATGAACTGTGGAATATTTAGATGTATTTGGCAACAAGAAGTCATCAGTACTGGGATGGGCAAACTTCAGGATGAAAGCTTGGTTTATGGACAGAGAATGCCGTATACTGGCTGTACTGCACACTCAGAAAGATATTTATACTATTAGTCTGTCTTTATTTTTATAGATGAAGTACCACATATACATAGAGGATTCCAGGTCCTCACAATATATATCATTGGTATTATTATGGAGATGCAAGATCCCCACAGTCTCAGTAGTATTTACAATTATTTTATGACTATTCCCTGTAGACTAAGAAGTTGTATTTAAGAATTTTTTTAAGGCTGACAGGAGCATCTCCGAGTCCCAGCTGCCACCATTACTCAGAATTGCAAGCACTTTCCAGCTGTTGCTACTTGAAAGCTAATTTCAGCAGGCTGTACATGCCATCACCCAGTTCTCTGGTTATGAACCCATTGTTATACTACACCTAAAGACACAGCAGGTGCTTTGGGAGAGCCATTAGTCATTTCTGAAAGTTCAGCATTGCTGATGAGACAGGAATGGGCTGTATCTTCTATTACAAACTTGCCCCTTTATAGACTGTTGGAAAGATGTGTCATTAAAAATAACCTCTAGCTGTAAAATTTCCATTTTTACAATGAAAGGAAAAGAACAACGCAGGATGCATTACCTTGCTGGTTTTTTTCTTTGTTTATATGAACAATGATTAATTGTTCTGGATAGTACAAGAGAGTATTTGGAGGAAAATAATATTTTAAGATTACATTTGCTCTGCATGTCTGACGTCCGCAATGGAAAAGGGAAGGTTGTAGCACCTCAAGCCTGAAGAAACAGGGCACATATCTGGGGTGATCATTCTCCTCTCTACCCTCCCACATGCAATCTGGAATCCATCTGCCCACTCAGGTCCTCCAACTCTCAAAAAGATTGATATGGTTCAAGACTGCATTGTTGGGTGCTTTGTTTTGGGTTTTTTTCCCACCCTTTTTTTAATTGATCATTTCCCATCTTTATTCTGATAGAACTTGGCTTGCTTTGTGTTTGTACCCATGGCAACACATATGAAAAACCTGTCAACTGAAAGATTTTATTATTCCACGTTTCCCTGTAGGTGAGCCTCGAACATTAAAACTGCAGTTTTATTTATTCAATTTTAATGTCTCTGAGATTTTCCATTCTTGATGACTCTCCAATAGAGGCTGCATCCAGGTACTTATTGTGTAATTGCGGCTCAGGTGGTGCATCGTTCTGATGGACTGTGCTGGGCTTTTAACTGACAGGCCACCCGCTGCTGAAAAACACCCATTGTTTAATGGGCCTACTGCCAAGGCTGGGTTGGGAGGGCAGGACAATCTTGTAAAACCACTAGGTGTCAAAGTCACAGTACAAGGCACAGTGCTTTTATTGTGTTTTACTTTGAAGTCAGTTACTGAAGCTAGCAAATAGGAGGTGACAATTAAAGTGTTTAATGACAGATGAATCATGCTTGAAATGAATACCTGGAAGCGGTATTTTGCTAATCCTCCATTTTCTCCCTTGCTATGATTTTTTTTTTTTTCCTGGCATTAACATTCATTTTGGCCTTTTCAAAACTATGTTTCTAACATGCCCTAGAAATAGGAAAGCAATTTGTTACAGAGTAGGTGTGAGAAACTACATTTGGGTTACAAAAATGACATGAAAATACAGCTTTTGATTCCACTATGTGCAAAATTATATGTGAGAGCTTCATTAAGAGGTGCATTTAAAGCTTCAGTCTGCTGCCAGTAGTACTATCCTAACTGTAATGGTAATTTTATGTGCTCAAATGTTCTGTTAGTTAGGGCCATGTCACGTCCTTCGCAGATACATCAACAAGGGGAGAGTGAATGACATGAGGGGACGTGTGCCAGTCCTTCACAGGTACTGTGCCAGCTACACTCTTGTGAAGAAGGATTTGAAGTTACGAAGCCATACTCTCATGAGAGGCATCTATCGGGTTTCTAAAAATTACCCTCTTTTGAGGAGTTACAATACTCTTACTTTTGCTCCCATTCATCCAGCTCTACCTAAATTCGTGATGGGAAAGATAAAGGCCTAAAGGATATATCCTTGTTTTCTTTGTAATTCAGATAAATACTCCTGAATTATTTTACTACCATTGATTCTGAAGCAAAAACCTAACTGAGTTATTAAGGATATCTATGTTTTATATTCAGTTTGTCTTTCTAATGGAAGACACAATTAAACTTACAGCGATTAAAGCATATTTTCAAATCAATTCTCTGTGAACTTCTTTATGAGGCTGTTGCATTTCTTTTCGATGTTTTTGTCTGAAGAAATAACCATCTCCAATGGCCAATCTGTGTTAGTCAAACATAACAGTGTACTTACAGTTTGCTTTCCTTAGTAGTTATAATAGCTGTCTGGGAGCATGGCAACAGTGGGACCTGGTGATAATTGAGGAAAGGAGGTAAGGGAAAATATGCTTCTGTACCAGTGCTTCAGGCAGGAATGGCTGTACCATTATTAATATTGTGACAACATGAAAAATCAGTGGAAGCATGCAGAAATGCCACATGGTTTTTCCCTCTCTTTTTTTTTTTTTTTCCCATATGGGAAAAAAGAGGACTGCTGAACAAAACAAATGATCAAGGGGCCTTTCAGTGACTTGGAGACAGATTCAGTATGTAACTGTTAAGACATTTTGCTTTCCGATGAAGTAAGAGAATGACACAGAAGAATAAAACACTTTAAGTGCATTAACATAACAGTTCCATTGTCCTGAGTGATAGTTAATGCTGTTGCAGAAGTAGTTAAAAAATGAATGGTATTTCAACATGTTATATGGAATTCGGGGTAAGAGAAAACTTGTTGAGATTACCCATCATTCTTCCCATGCCAGTATCACCAGATATGAAATACTCATATGCCCTCCAGGTCAGCTACTGATTCACCTTGTGAACAGGAATGTGTGTTGCTCTGCATTCAGCATCCATTGCAGGCACATTTACTTTATATTACCTGAGAAAAAATCAATGCTTTGAATGTACATTTGTAGCCCATGACGTGTGAATTAAACTGAGCAAAATCAGTGCAGACTGAAAGTGGGGCAAAAATGTGATAGGTGAAATCAGATGATTCTGCACATTAATAAAAAAATACCTTAGTTAAGACAAGAAAGACTATCATACGGTCTTCTGTCATATGGAAGACAAGTTCAGGCATTTCATGATGGGGGCATTTTTTGATGGAGAAGCTGTTTAAATTGAATTCTAAAGGTGGTGAAAGAAATAATTGGAGCAAAATGAACAATAGTCATCAATTTCATTCTAGCAATAGAATGAAGCAACAAAAAAGTCTCCCTGCCAACTAGTAGGCTTGGGAAACAAGTTATCTAGTACCTATGAGAGCTATTACTGGAAGAAGTACAGAACTGAAAATATATTATTCAGATTACATTTTTATCATCATGATTGCGGCAGGTGTTTAAAGGAGGGTTTTCTAGCAGCCTTTTGTTCTGTAATTACACACTTGAGCCTCAAGAATGTCCAGAAACACAAAGATGATAGGAGAGGCTAAAAAAAGAAAAAGGAAATTTGAAGTTAAAGTAACAGATCAAAATATTTGTCAAACAGCTGATTTGATAGGAGAAATGATTGTATGTACATCTATATTTTATGCCTATCTGTAATACTGGAAAAGTGTTCATAATAGGATAAACTGCCCAACTACCCAATAAAAAGACTTAACATGTCATAAGTTGTAACCTTACGACATTATGAATTGTCTCTAGTGTACATAGGAGGAGGGCCAAGAAAAGTAAAAATCCTCTTATTTACATCCACTGAATATTTTTGGTAAATTATCATTAGTCTGTAAAACCAAGATCCATGCATTATTAGATCCTCTATTTAGGACTGAACTTAGTTATTAATTTTTTTGGTGAAAAAAGAATAACTTAGATACATATCCTCCAAATTCAGAGAGAATATTCAGACCATGTATTCAGTTATTAAATGATCAACCCTAGAGTAGAAGCCAATGGTGGAGTTCTGATACACTCAGGAAAAAAAATGACTTGTCTGTAGGACTGGCTGGTTTGTTTTTTTTTTTCTGTCCTTGTTTCAATGGACAGCTTTGTGCCCACACGCAGCCATGTAAATAAATCCTGAAATAACAAGACTAGCCTCATGTAATGTAATTTTCTCTCTTGTGTTTGGAGGAGGCGGCAGCATAACTGGCTATTCTTAATAGATACAGTTAAAAAGGAGAGATGTAGAGAATGGAAGAGAGGGAAGGTGTCGTGGTTTCGGGTTCCGCTCAGCCGGTAACAAAGCACCACGAAGCCGCTCACTCACCCCCCACCCCTGCGCCTGGCCACGTTGGGATGAGGAGAAAATCCAAAGGCAGGCTCGTGGGTCGAGACAAGGACTGGGAGGGATCACTCCCCACTTATGGTCACGGGCAAAAGACAGGCTCAACTTGGGGAAGAAACAAAATCAATTTAATTTACTACAAATCAAATAAAAACCACAAGGTTATTAGGAGGGAAAATCAAACATCAGAAAACCTCCCCCCACCCCTCCCTCCTTCCCGGCTCAGCTCCATTCCCGGTGCTTTCTACCTCCACCCCCCCGGCGGCACAGGGGAACAGGGGATGGGGGTTGGGTCAGCTCGCCACACCTTGGCTCTGCCGCTCCTTCCTCCTCAGGAGGATTCCTCACCCGTCCCCTGCTCCACCGTGGGGTCCCTCCCAC
>VYZV01010241.1:35815-51138 GCA_013401275.1 Pandion haliaetus
GTAAATACACTTTCATTTTATATTTAAAATTTAGATAAACAATGAGTTTTGTTAGAAAAAAATATGTAAGAGTAGCCATATAAGTTACTCATATATATTTAAGGCATTTACATATATTGCAGGTATGTTAATATCATTCTTCCTTCATAAGCTGAGTAAATAAATAAGTTTGTTCTTTTATGCTGTTAAATTCCATTTATCAACCAGGTTTCTTTTCACTGGAAAGGTACATAGACATTTTAGTAATTTGAGCTGGGTATTGTTTGCTTTCTGTAACTATTCTGCTGAATAGAGGTACTAACAATAATGTTTGATGAATTTTGAGCATATTATTGAAGAGTATTTGCAAAAAGCAAATTCTGAATGATTCATATCAGATTTCTGATATGAAGAATCAAGCTTCTGAGATAGAAACATATTATGTGCCTACTGACCTAATCAAGCAGCTTGAATTTTGAATATTGAATTTGTATATAAAGCTTTTGCAAATAAACTGCGGATTTAGAATTGTTCAGCAAATATGTTTTAATTACAGGCACACATTGAAATTCCACAGCTTGCTCTGGGATAATTCATACACAAAAAAAGGGGTTACAGTTGTGTCATTTCTGTGAATTGTTCACCTTAAATTGCTGGGTGAACTCAATAAATTACCACCTTTTCAGTTAATCAATTTCACATTAAAAAAAAGAAAAGCTTCAGAAGTTTGTTCATGCCAACTAAATATTGTGTTGTTTTATTTCTTTACTGTCTGAAATATAAATCTGCAGATTAGTATGTTCCTATTTTGACTTTGCTAAGAGTATGACAATTTAATGGTATTTAATATCACGTAAAAATCATATGAAATAATACCATGACAATTATGTGCTTGTCTCAGATTTGTAGTTTTACATTTGTATTATTTAATTATTGTCAACTGTTTCTCGTATTTTCATCTACAGCCATTTGACATCACAAACCTCATCAGCCTGAATCTCTCCAGCGGCCATGAGCAGCTGGCAAAAACTGGGATTTTCATCCCACTAGAAATTATGATATTATGTATTTAATATCATAATACGTTAAAATGCTTCTCAGCACCTCAAATTAGCCTGAAAAAACAACATATTAACCTTTTATTAATGCAAATGAAAAATAAGGAAGGGGTTTGGAACTGTCTAAACATCTTGTTTGAGCTGTAGCATAATAAATAACATTTCACTTTGGGGTGAAGTTTTGATTCAAGCCATTTTGTTTGGTGTTTGACTGTGGCCACCAAGGTCCTCACTGTGTCTTCTAAAAGATGTTTTAAGGAAGTTATGCTTTCTCCATCTTTTATAGCCCACCCAGACTATGTTATCCAAATTTTACTGTGGTAAAGAAACCCAGATCACTCAGGCATGATGTAGACACAATCCAGTCACAAAGTCCAGACCAGAGAGAGTTTTTTTATAAACCAAGTGAACTTGGTGAGTGCTGGTCTCTTCTGTCAGGTGGCTGGTGATAGGACGAGAGGAAATGGCCTCAAGTTGTGCCAGGGAAGGTTTAGATTGGATATTAGGAAAAATTTCTTTCCTGAAAGGATTGTCAGGCATTGGGACAGGCTGCCCAGGGAGGGGGGGGAGGCACCATCCCTGGAGGTATTCAAAAAAGCATGTAGACGAGGCACTTCATGACATGGTTTAGTGGGCATGGTTGATGGTTGGACTTGATGATCTTAAAGGTCTTTTCCAACCTAAATGATTCTATGAACTGCAGCTCCCCTGAGACATAGTGGTAATTAAGGAGAATATGCATTAATATTCCAACAATCCAAATATAAAATAGGCATGTAATAAATCAGGTCCATTTTATTTTTTTCAAAGGAAAGTTGACAAATTTTTGCAATACCTACATTTTCGTAACTACATTTTCCATCCTTTCCCCACAAAGAGTAGCAAAACGCGTTCAGACGGTTCTAGTCATTTCTGGAATGAGAAATTAAATAGCTGACATCTTTTTGTTTTTCTTCCTACATGAAGACCCTCAAGTACTGAAAGCATAAAAAGTTCTTCCTCTACTGCCGTTTATCAGGGATTATAGGTTATCCAGATGCTTCAGAGTAGTCCCATTCTCAAGAGCCCAGATTTAAATAAAAGGGAAAAGCCAGACACAGAACTGGTGTATACTGACTTTGACTTAGACTGGACAGCAGAGTTGTGTTTCTCTGCACCAGCCAAAGATACGGCACAAAAATATAGTGAACTTTATCTACATTTTATTTTAAAAATACTGTATTTCTAGAGAACACTTTCTCTTTTTTTTACCTTTTGATGTCTGATGTCTTGTTTTTTGCTGTACCTAACTCACAGCCCTCACTCGTTTCATGTCATCCCATCTCTTTTATCGCTGTTTCATCACATACCTCCCCGAGAGGTACAGTTGTGTTTTCCTGTGGGGTTTTTTTCTGTCACAACACTTAAGTTTGGCCCCAGATTTGTTCCATTCCATGCTGTATGACTGTGAGAGAGCGTTTTTCATCTGACATTTTCCTTGCCACTTTTAGTGTTAAAAAAGTTCCACTGAAGGAATATTTACATGACAGTATTCATCATCTTTGAAATGCATCAATCTCTATGGCTGTCAGCACTTTGTACCAGCCCAAAAGCTTTGGTATGACATAGTGTATGTCTTTGTGGGAAGTGACAGCTTGGAGCCAGGTTCTCCTCTTACTCTGTAGTTTATATTACTGTTATTACTCACTGTTGGCATTTGTTTCTTTTCTTTATTGATCTTTAATCAAGGATAAATTAGTCATTCTATTCCACAGCAAGATTTCTCAAACCATAAGAGGTCATTGTTCTTAGTTCTTGTTTAGATACAGCTAATTACACTGTACCATCAAAACATAAAAACTTTTTAAGCCATTCATATTTCCTGATTCTCCCATCAGTGCAAAGTAATAGGGGGCTGGTGCAGTTCGCCTTGTATGACAAGAATTCATGGTATACTGCCTTCCACTTGGTGAGGACTAGTTTCACGTTCCTGGAGAAAAAAGGTACAATTACCGTTTTCATGCATCAAAAATTCATTGCATCACGTCAAAGGTAAGCAAGACCTAAGGTAAATTTCATAGAAACTGCCAATAGTGAGGATCACACTGTAGTATCCTGCACTGGTGGTTATTTTGTAAAAGCGACAATTTGCAGGTCAATACAGAGCAGCTGTGTGAGTTCTTAGTATGCTTCAGTCACTGGATAGCTGGCCTCAAAAGCTAGAGTGGAATTTGTGGATTTCAGAAAATGAAGATGATATTGCACAAGTATTTTTAATGGAGTTTGTGCTTTCAGGAATGCCTATAAGCAGCAGCAAAGAAACTGCAGAAGAATGGTTTAAAATAAATGGGAATCAAATGCAAATTGTTTCTAAATGAATTTGACAGGAAGAAATATGATACGTGATATGATACGACCTTAAAATAATGTGATGGATTTCTTCTGTGTGAAGGGCCAACAGAAAAAAGGACAAGTATCTCAAAGGATACATTTTTACAGGGACTAGTCAAATGAAATCACTGCAGATAATGAGATTATAATGGCACTTTGAACAGAGATGTTGTGTCATAATGCTAGACCATATGGATTTAGGTATGTTGAACATAATCTACAGTGCTCATCTGGGTATTGAGAAGTATAAAATTAGATCCCAAGATGCCCTACTTTAGCCAGACAACAGTGCTGCCATGGTAGATAATGCAGCGCAGTGAAATGTGCACTTGTGTCAGGAAATGACAAAAGAAACTTTCAACTCATTTTATTCCAAGAAAGGCAAAGTGCCAGACTCAATAAATAGGGAATAATGACAGTACAAGCCAGGCACAGGGCCTACCTGGAGAACCAGCTTGCATGTAGAGGCCAACAGAGGGATTATGCTCCAAGTCTGGTTTTTTTCCTCACTTTCCTGGTGGGGAGACAGGGAGAGGGAAGGTCCCTGGAATATGCTGTGTTCCAGTAACCACTGGCCCTTGAGCTCTCAAAAGTCACTGACAACTGATAAATGTTAGAGGTCCCTCTAAGCTGGAGCTGGGACCAACAAACAAAGAATAGGAACTGTTTGCTTATTACTAGCATTTTTTTCTCTTCTCAGTGAAAGACAGTCAGGAAGAAGTACGGGAAGAAGAGCAACGCGCTGCCAGCTTTCCCCAGTACTCGGGGAGAGCCAGCCAAGCTCCTTACTCAGTTTTCAGTAGGGCTGCCAGCTGCAAAAAAGGCAAATGGAGGCACTCGAGGAGCAGTGGTCAGTGAGAGAATTGCTGAAGATGGGACAACAGTCACTTGCTGAGTTGACTTGTAAGGCTTGAATGCCTCTCTCTGCCCCATTATAATGGGCTTATTAAAAAATTTCTATGCTGCTCCCCAGGCTGTAGATTCTGCACTATTAATTTAGCAGAAAGTAAGAAAGTGATTAAAAATTAATCAAATAAAAAATTCATTACCAACAATTAAAGCTCCAGCATGTGTAAGAGAAGTAATATTCAGTGTTGCTTGAATCTTGTGATCTAACTGCAGATGTGTCATTGTATCTCCAAATCAGACTCTTAACATTACGAGAGTTTTGGTGGAGGCACTAGGATAAATCATCAGCTGTACATGCATATAGGATGTGGTGTTTCATTTGCAACAGCTCTATAAATTGCTGCTTCAATAAATAGTAAGTTTGAAGTTACTTACCTTTTCTTGCTGAATCTATGGGATGTGAAATAATAAATACCAGGGACACATGGAACAACTGGCAGCAGCTCTCCGACCTGCAGCACACAGCTAAAGAAAAATTAAGACGTAAGTTGCTGGAACTTCAGACAGCTGAGACCTATATTAGGAACCTGGTCTTCTTCAGCTCCTGCTACCAGCACACCATCCAGATCTTATGTGTAATGAATTTTCCTGTGGTGAACTGTTTCTTCCTCCAGAAGGCTGCCATGTAACTAGGGACTAACATGGATTGAAAACTAAAAATATCTCCTCAGGGTGGTGATAACATGTCAGTGACTGCCCTGACCTTTGCAGAGCAGGCTTACAAACTTCCTTGACACTCAGCAGTTTCCTAATAGATGACCAATAAGAAACGTAAAAATTCATGCAGTCAGTACCATGTGAGAGAGAACACCAACCACAACACAGAAATGCAGATGATTTCTGTTAATAAGATCACTGCACTTTAGAAGCACTTCAGCAATTCCCCAAATCTTTATGAATCTGGCATATCACAATAGCCTCGAGACCACAGGTAAGCCTGGAGGAATAGGTTAACACTAAAAGCCACAGATGTGTGCATTTGTACCAAACTGACCATAATTCTCCATTTTAAACTCAAGATCTGATCTCATCTTTATTTGTCACCTCGAATTACTTGGGTTTATGCCTTTTTGCGTAGTTGGGGACTTTGCATATTCTGAAGTTGTAGAGTTTTACTGTCATCTCTGCTTTCCTTAAAAATAGAGTAATTGACAATGGAAAAATTAACACATTTTAGTCATCTCGATGATTGCCTGAAGGACACAGTAAAGTTGTTTGAGAAACGACATGTTTGAGCATACAGCTTTTTACAACTGTCAAATTCTTACTGATCTTTATCACTGTAAGTCAATTCTTTCACATATTCCAAATGGTACCTTTATGAGGAAGTAAGATGGCACTGTCCCTTTTAATTTCACAGGAACAGTTGCTTTAAGTCTGAAGCCGGTGACTAATAGTTTTCTTTTCCAGCTGTTAAGAAAACAAAGTTAAGGTATAATAGCATTTTTCTCTGTCTTGATGGGGTGGAGTCTCATCCAACTTGACATTTATTAAGACTGTATTTTTTTTTCCTCAGGAAGAATTTATAAATTTATATGCAAACTGATTCAAAGAGGTAAACAAGAACATTTATATTTAAAAAAAAGTAGAAAAATTTCATTTATGAAAAAAAAACCAACTGTATTGCTTTTACTTCTGGGATTATTATATGCCTCCACAACTTTAGCAATTTCTGCATTGCAAGCTTTGAAAGGTTGTGAAAATATGAAAACAATACATTTTTTAGGATATTTAGATTGGACAAAGAAGGGTTTTGTTAGATATACCATTTCAATTATTTTTATAGGCAGTATGATGATTTATGTGCAAGTACAGAAACTTCATAGGAACTCTTGCTAACCGAGTTTTTTTGGATCTAGAGGTCTACAAATTTAGATATCTAGGGTGTGTTTCTACATCTATCTATATGTGCAGATAGAAATATGATATATATATAGTTATTACCTGCTTCCTCACTGCCAGTTTTCATTGTCAGAATATAAAAGCTATTTTCAATTAGCTACGAGTCACAGAATATGAAAAATACCAATGCATTTCACAGGTATTTTGGAACTGGTCCTTTTAAACACATTTTTTTTCCAGAGATAACTGCACACACAAGTGTGAGGGAAAGGTGAGAAGATAATTGTCTTGTCTATTTTCACTCACTCGGTGAAAATAACTCCTCAGCTGCAATAGTTCTGTTGCAGAATCTAGTCCTCAGTTGTTCCTCAGAGAAAAAGAATGAATCACATTCATCTCTGAAAAATGAGGTTAAGGAAATGTGGGTAAAAGTGAGTGATGCAGAATGGACAAAGCCGAGTCAGGAGGATGGCAGCAGCTACAGAAGAAATGTGGCTGTTAACGAAGGATGCATGAGGAGGAGCTGGGAAATGAGCTGAGCCTGGATCGACTGAACTCAGAGGGAGTTC
The DNA here is from genome assembly GCA_013401275.1 of Pandion haliaetus. Taxonomy (NCBI): domain Eukaryota; kingdom Metazoa; phylum Chordata; class Aves; order Accipitriformes; family Pandionidae; genus Pandion; species Pandion haliaetus. The sequence continues at coordinate 42,543 of VYZV01010241.1, forward strand.
AGAAGAATAAAAGTATAAACCAGGAACCAGGAAGAGAAAAGAGCCAGAAAGCACATAATACTGAGGATAAAAGTTCAGAAAATAGTGCACAGAACAAAGTAATACTGGACTGCCAAGGTGTGTTTGCATTAATATATTTGTTTGGATCAGGAATATACTGTTAAAGGAAATCTCCCAATCCCATTTATCAAACTTTCCTCCCAAATTGCACTTTGGCATGCATTACAAGCTATCTTGGAGCAGATGAGCTGGATTCCTTTTGCAGGTATATACTGAAAGATATGATCCAGGAGTGCACCCCACGCCTCCAAGCAAACCACTGAGATTTGTGGATGAAAACCATTCTGTGACACTTCCCCACAGCCCTGGCACAAGTCCTTTTCTCTCTTGTATTTAACAGTCTAGCAATTTAGCAATATGGCCTGTGGGTATAAAATGATAGACTTTTCCCATTGCATCAAGGCTAATTCATCCGTTTACAAACCACTCATTTTTAAATTCTGCTCAACACTATGAAAAAGGGAAAGGGCAGATCCCGCCATTGACTTTGCATAGCAGATTATACTGACAAAAGGGGTTTTTTTCTCTTTTCCTTTAAATAAAGCAGGCATACATTTAATACTAAATCTAACTCTGCTCCTGGTAGTTTAAGGATTCAGCAATGCACTGAAATTTACTTGTTGTCCACTTCAGAACCTGAAATCTTTTGTTAAACATTTTAGTGGGAAAATATGCACCCTTTGTATTGTGCAATATGTTCCTAACACTGACCTAATATGCCAGCCACCTGCACGTGTTGGGAGTGGACTTATGCAACAAAATTAAAAAAAAAAAGTTTCACAACTGTGAAGGACTTTTATTTTTTGAATGCCTCATTTTATTGTAATCATTTTGCATTATCAAATCTAGGCACTGCCTAGCATAATTTTTTTATAAGCATTATTTTACTCACTTTGGTAATTATTTCCATTACAAGACCTGGGGGGGAATGAATTAGAATTCCAGTGTAAGATTGCATGGTTCTTCCCTGCTTACATCTTCTCAGTAAATATTACAGCCATTTATCACTCCACTCTGCAAAAAGAACAGATAAGTGTGTTTTCTGGTTTCTTTTCTATGCCAGACATATTGAGGGTTTTCATGCCAAAGTGGGGCTTTTTATTATTTTAGTCTTGGATATTCCAGTTCCAAGCCCCTGTGTTAACTAAGAAAGGGACAGAGAACAACACATGCTTTCCATACTTCCATGACAATTCTCCTATCAGATCAAATAAGAGAACTCCTAGGATATCTCATTACATACTGGAAAGCCTAAACTTTGAGATTTTCCCGATTTAAGGTTATGCAGAAACATACCTCTCTCAGTCCATAAGTTAACTTGCAACAGTCTCTTTCTGCAAGAACAAACAAAACAAACAAAAAACCCAACCCAAAATATTTAAATATTTATGAAGGACAAAACTATAGAGGGCATCTTATATATTTGCACCTAATACTGAATCTGATCCACATCACGTGGTAGTAACTAGCCTAATGACAGGTCTTCTATGGTCTTCAGAACTACAAATTAACAGAATCATTTTTAAAATAGATTCTCCATGTTGACTAAGATATAGATTAAGTTTGATTAAATTCAAAGTTTTTAAAGATGGTACTTTAAATCTCATTTAATTTCTATTTTCCTCTTTGTTATCTATTGAATAATCATTAGCTTAATCTTTTAAAGGCTTTCAAGGCTTCCTCTACATGCGAAATCTTTAAAGACAGAATTTATATAAAATCACCCATCAGTCTAAAGAATCGAAGTAAAACAGCTGTTTACATAGAGTTATCATGTTTTATACTTTGGTGAAATTGCATGAATTAAAAAAAAACACAAATCCATTGACATTTTGTAGAAAAAGCAATTTTAACCTGAAGTAATATAGCTGCATTGAGTTTTTAATGCACTGTGAATGAGGGAGTCAGAACATCAAATTATTTTAATTAAGCAAAATGTCCTTTGTTTCATTTTAGTAAATATATCTCTCCATGCAAAATTTTAGAATTAAAGGGGCTAAAAGTGCAACTTGTATAGAGTAATTTCAAATCAAGCAACAAAATTAAACAGGAATATCCTCAGAACTGAGGAAAATATTTTCTTTATTGAACAGCTGAATTATGTCAACTTGATCATTATTTCATTCTGAATATCTGAATCTCCCATGCATGCATAAAATTGTCTATTGCAATGCTTTAATCAGACTAATTTTCTTAAAACTGATTTTGAGGTATATTTAATAAAGTATTTAGAAATGGTAATCAAATCAAAATAAGAACTGAGTACAGTGGTTAGTAAAAATAAGAAATACTTGATGGTTTTAATCATGGGTATATGTGAAAAGTGTGAAGTATTGTAATGCCTCACATAAAAGCTGAAATCATGAAAATTATTGTATGTTGGTAAAGAAGATTTGACCCTCAAACGGCAAAGTTTCTGCTGTGGAGATATTTTATTTTCTGAAGTTCTTTAAACATATCTAGGCTATCTTATTTGTAGCCCCTGTGAACATATTAGTCTTAGCAGAATAAGAAACAAAAATATTTATATTGCATCTATATGTATACCCCCTCCCTAATAAAAAGGTAATATCTAGTTAATTAGAAGAAAAGCAAACCTATTTAGTTATTATATGACCTTCCAAGAAAATCAGAACTTCTGCATCTGGATATCAACCTAGTTGTTAGGTCTGCTTTTCACAACCCAATGCCCTATCACAATAAGATAATCTGAAATGATTAAAGCTCCTTATCTTTTAATCATTATGAATGGGAAGCAGATAATAACATTGTTTTAAAGGAGGCAGTGAAAACAGTCCTTGTAAACTGAAAGTGGAGTTTGCAAACATGAAATGGAAAAGCATTCTCAACAGATGTTCAGAAATGTGTGTTCCTATAAAGAAAATGTTTTTATTGCTGTTGAAGCATTTGGAAAATAGCTATTCTTTAATTCTCTGTATTCATAGCTTTTTCCATAGCACTTAATACCAACAAATGAGATGATCTGCACACTCAGATAGCTGATACTTAAATACTTCAGAGCACAGTGATTTGCAGAATTAGGAAATATCTGTATTAGTATGACAGTCTTAGTGGTTTAGGAAATTGCCCCTTACTGACTGCTTCCTTGTTTGTAAATGAGCAAGATTATTGCACTAACAAGTGACGTTCCTTTTTCCTGATCAGCTGCTCAGGCTGGGAGTAAGGAGGAAGACTAGAAAGCATTCAGCAGCTCAGGACTGCTCCATTGTGGTGCAGCTGCAACCATTCTTCAAGCTATCTACACCTGTGAATAATGAAATAGTTTTCCAATTTGTGCTCTGTGTACCTTACTAACACCTCGCCTAAGAATATAGAGCAATGGGATAGAGAATGGAGAGTGTCACTGCAGTTCTGTCACTCTGCAGTCATTCAGCTATCAAAAAGAAAAGGAAGAATGAAAAGACACAAAAGGAGAGTGAATCCCAGGGAGAAGAAACACCTATGGAGGAGGTAGGAGCAGAACAGATACGGCACTGTGCTTGGAGAAAGAGGCGCTAGAGCAGAAAAGATGAAGGGCTGTGGTCTATATTTTGTAGAGACAGAGATAAAACTGATGGAGAAATTGAGAAATTATTGACTTGGTGCTTAAGTAAAGAATTAATTTTCAATAATGAAAATTGAATTGTTAATGCAGATGTCCAATTTTTTTTTCAGACTACTGTAAGCACAAAAATTTATGTACTTGCAGAAAATTAAAAAAAATCATATTTATGCCCAGCTCTGATTGAAACAGTGAGTTGCATCATTAAAGTCTGGAGGCTTTAAGACATAAGTGTATGCAGAGTGGGACAAGAACCGCTCCAACACCTGGACAGTTCCATGGCTGCTGTTGTGGTTTTCCCTGGCTTCAAGCAAAAAAGAGTGATCCAGCAATGCACAGGCTTCATCTAGCAGACCAGTCTGAGTGTGCACGGTCTTCAGCAGAGCAGGCTAGGCAGGCCAGTAGCCTTTCTCTATGATTTTCATACTCGGTGAATCAGTTTTCTAGTAGCCCATTCCACAAACAGTAACTGAAATAACCCCAAGGACTTTTGGGAGAGGAATTGAAAATTAAAGTTACAGTCATGGACTGCCTGTATCAAGTATCTCTGAAGCAGCATTCTGTAAGCTCAGTATTTTTGCTGAGATTTCACAATGAAAAAGAAACTGCTGTTGGGACAGGGGGTTAAGATACAAAAGAGCTATGACATAAAACACTCAGAATAGGTGAAAGCAGGGTTTATATTTACAGGGGTGTGGTGATGGCCGTGCATAACAAAGCAGAAGAATAAAATATAGTGTATGAGAGAGATCATGAGGGAGATAACTTAGAAAATATATACAACAAGACGAGAAGACTAGAAATAAATAGCAACAGATAAACAATGGGGCTGAAAAAAGGTCTTGCATTCTTTCTCTTACATTTAGGTACTTCTTGTAGAAATATTATGCAGAGGTGTGTAATCTCTGTGTTGTAAATCTGTACAATGTGTACATAATAGATATAGCAGTAATGGGCAGCAGATGCTGGTGGAATGTAGATATTGTGAGAAGGTGCAAATGTAATAATATTGTGCAAAATGCATGCATTCCCACATCATAAATGATATAGTCGTGTCAGTTCTGGCATTTTCTAGAACATACAGACTGGTTTGATTCTTTCTTCTTATATCTTCTGGTAGCATGTGAGCTGTAGTGGCATATGGGTAAAGTTGGTGAGTCCACAACTGCACACTCTGAGTTTTCCATGGAAAAGGTGAGTGACTGCAACTAGAAGATGAAAAAGTAATTTTTTGTTCTTTCTAGAAACTAAGGTACTGTGTTCTGCTCAGTTTTTCTTCTAAACATACAGCAAATACCTTAATGTGTCTTCGTCACCACAGTCCATTCTTTACTCAAGCTGTAGAACATTGTAGTATCTTCTACATTATCCACTAATGAAAGCCAGCTATTCCAGCACAGACTGTGTGAATAATAAAATCAGCATTCCCATTTCAAATATATATTTTTTTTCCTTTCTAATACTTACTTGTGGTCCGTTTAGGTGGAAGAGGAAATACGCAGTTCCTGTACTATATTTCATTTTGTCACTCTTCTGAGATCAAAAAAACCCCAAGATGCAAGATTCCTATCTTGCAAAGTGCTTCACCCACTAAGCTGTGGTATGTAACTAGTATTTAACTGTTCTGCCCTTCTTCCTCCTCCTCTGTGCACACACATAGAAGTACGCGTTTAACCTGAGCCTTTGGGGAGCCAGATAGAGATCTAGATCGATGTAGACATAGGAATACATCCAGAGGCAGTTTGGACATAATGTATGTGACCTGGTTTATCCTGGCTTGCTCAGTGTCTTTCCACCACTACTTCAAGGGACCTACTAGATGGGTCCTCAGGTGCTCCTTGGCCCAGTGCCAAGCCATGACCTGCGAGGTGCAAAAGCAACCCTTCCCTCTCATGACCATTTCTGGGAGAATTCATTGACCTGCAAACACAGCTCGCATTTCAGTCACCTGGACAAGCATTCTCAAGCAGTAGAAGGTCTCACAGCCGTGGAACAGTGAAACACTACCAGAGAGAAAGGACTGAAGACTAACAGCCTCAAGTATGAAGAGGCTCCTTTTGCTATGAAGACATGCCAATAACCCTGTGGTGGTCTGTCAAGTGTTCTCTTGGCCACAGTCTGTAGTTGAGAAAATTCCCCCCTAGCTCCCTAAGAGGATGAAAGCCATAATTCCTTAAATTGGGCTACTTTGAAAGTACCTTATTCTCCTCAGCCCCCTTCGTTTTATATTACATTTAAATATGTACTTCAGAATTAGAGATAATTAACATGAAAAGACTGCAAGCATTCACATCAAAATTTACTCTTCAAGTCAACTGGTGTGGAAAGTATTTGCCTTTGTTCACTCAGCTATCATAACAGGTTTTCTCATACAAGGTCAAATGAGCAAGTAACATTTAGATAAAAAGCCTGCAAGAGCCAGGTGCCCATTTGTGACTTTGGAAAGCACTATGCCATCCTCTGTAAAGTTTTAATTCCACTAGTTCTTTAATCACAGATATGCATATTGGTCTAAATCTCTTCCCTCTGAAACCAATAGCAACATTTCCACGGAATTCAACACTGCTGAACCAAGAACAATACTCATGCTTTCTTAAAAATAAGACAAATGTGTAGCAGTTGCTTTTTCATTTGTAAACTGAAGTCTTTTCTGTGTTTTTCCTCTCTGTTAGAAGCTGAAAAAAAAATTGCTGGTGTTGTATTTATAATACATTGAACTTTACCTTATCCATAGCAAGAAATTTACAGTTAAGATAGTATTTATCATGTATTTGCAGTATTTAGCTGCATCTGTCTAAAAAACATTCAGCAGTCAAGTTTTTTATTAAAAATATCACTAGAAGTGGTATTCACACACTAAGTCTCCAATTTTAAGTCATGTAATAGTTTGGGTCATAATTCATCACTGAAGATTGGGAGCAATGTTAATTATTACAAAACAACACCCAGTTTTACGATCACCTTGCTAGCTAAAGTACTAAAGGAATACCACATTCAGCAAAGGAAATGAAGCCCCAGGAAAAACTGTCTTTCTCAAAGAGCGGTTCAGATTACTTCACTGACATCAAAGAGTAATTTATTCCAGTGATAGCAATTTTTTTGTTGTTGTTAATTCATCAAAGATTTTCTATTTATGTAAGAAAGACTTCCTATTTATATAGGAAAGTTTTCCTGTTTATACAGGAAGTCTCTTAGTTGCGTACATAGTCATAATTCTGACTTTTTGTAATTAATGGTAAAAAGGGGTGACTGACACGTGAGGGAAACAACAAAAATCACATTAGACAAAATACAAATCAAATGTCACTTTAGATTTTAATATATACCTGCTTCTGTCAGTGTGTACATTTCACTGTTTAGATTCAATTCACATATAAATAACATATAATTGTCTGTAAGAATTTCCTACTCTATTTTTTTAAAAAATTGAGGGCAGGGGGAATGATAAAATGATTGAATTTTTATTATACTAGAAATTTTTCACTGAATTGTATTCATATTGAAATTTTTAGTATATTTTTCCAGAAATAAAACAATAAAACTTGGTTATCTTTGAAAAATATTAAATCAGAGTGACTTTGATTTTTTTATACTGTTTAAAATCAGCTATTTTTTAAACAACATAAGACCTAAAGAAGGCCAAGATAAATGAACTAGCAATTTACTCTGTTTACCCTATGGGTTGTACACAATCAGTAAATCATGCTCATTTGGCCCAAAGAGTTAAGCAACATAAACAGAAGTGTAAAATGTTGTACCAAAGAAACACAATCGCACTCATAACAAGATTATTAACAAACCCACATTGTACCATGACTTACACACAAGTGCGTTCTTAAAAGCTTCAACACAACTCACAAAAGAATAAAGGGGAAAAGACATGCAGTAGTTGGTGTATATCATCAAATTGTACTTGAAAAATAAATTAGTGTAAGCTTCAAAATGGACAAACGAAGAAAAGTCATATATGAGATGACATTAATCTGAGAGTTGTATGTTTGCTTCAAAGTGAGCAAGGTGAGATTTTTATTATTATTATTAATATTTAAATCTGCAATAAATAAATACTTGTCAGCGAAACAAGAATTTGAGTGTTTCTTATGTGACACTGGTGAAATGTCTAGAAAAGTAATTGTCCTCATTAACTTTATGCTTCTTATTTCACAGAAGAGGTTGAAAGGTGGGCTTGATTTGATATGGACATTTATGCTGCAATAGCATTTAATATAGAAGCAGACAAAAGGAGCAAAGTAAAAACAGTTTGTGCAAGCAAGAGCACTCTATCTTTTCTGATAGTCATACTGAAATGAATAAATCACTGAATTAAATGGAGCTTTGTCTAGTTATGGCGGATGAAGATTTGTCACAAGTCTTCCTTGTATGTTTTTATTACAGGTATCTTTTTTGTTGTTGTTTTTATATACTTACTGTTAATGAAAATAATAAAATGGCTTCTACTCTACTCTGTGTTTTGAAAGCAGTATAAACAAATGATTGAAAATGCTAGTTCCCATCGTACTGCAATTCTTAGATCAGTTTTTGTCCCTGTGTCATCACTGCCACCGTGTTTCTCTTAATTTAAAGATAATTTGGGATACTTGAGACAATTTTAGCTAGACTACTGTCCCAGAAATTTATAGTTTACTGATACATAATAATCCCTAAAAGTAACATGAAACTCAACTGACAACTTGCATAGATTTCAACAAGGATTTTTTTTTCTTCCTTTTTTTTCATGGTACAAAGTCAGCCTGACCAGACATAAGGGCTATGTTTGCCACTATTTTTCTCTTCAATTCAGCAGCAGTGCTCAGTCTGTTTTGTATTTCTGCTTTTTTTTTACCTTTTCACTGTTACATGGCTATTCCTCTATACTTTAATTGGCACCATGCATGATATAGTATTATTCTGTGGGGGTTTTTGTTTCTTTGTTGTTTGGGTTTTGTTGATATTTTGTTTGCTTCCCCCCGCCCC
>VYZV01010241.1:52453-63173 GCA_013401275.1 Pandion haliaetus
GTTCATTGGCAGATGGAATTTGGGAAAACAATGCCTTAACCCACATTTCTCAAGCTTTGTCATGTGCTTTTTCCTTAAGAATTTGCAGTGACTTCTTTGTACGTTATTACTAGACTCTACTACAAGTTACGAGATCTGTTAGCTCTAATTCCTAGCAGGGAATTGAGTTTTCTTGGACCATTAAAACTTTTAACTTAAGGCCATGAATCAAGTAAAGCCATGCAATCTAACCTGAGCATCGTTATATTAAACTGTATAATTTTGTAATCCCCCCCAAAAAACATTGTTAGTTGTCCTTAGTAAAGGACAAAAATTAAGTTATGATAATTGGGAAAAAAGCAAGTAAAAGGATTACTGTATTTACTTCATTTTTTTTTTTTTTTTTTCCCCTCAAGTAATTCAAATTAACATTACCATAATCTACATGCTTCTGGCCTCACATGCCATGTTACATTAATGAAATTTGCTAAATTGATGCAATGCCCTGACAATAACAGCTTGGCAGATCAGTTGTGATTGTAATAATAACAGCAAAAACAGCTTCCTGCCTTCAACTGACTAATGCTATTAATCCAGTGACTCAACATTCCTCATATTAGAACAGGACAGAAAATCTTCACAACCTTAATGTCATCATTTACCCATAGATGAAAACCAGTCATTTAGATAATGGGAAACTGTTTTCTTTTTCTTCCCCATCACCATGTCCCTCAGCTCCTTAACTTTCTCTAAAGACTTTAAGTCAATCTTTTTATATGACTTCCACATCTACAAGTGATGTTGGTTTACTTCAATGGAAATAATGCCTGAGTAGTCTCCACCAGATCTCTAAAGTAATCTATCACTTGTCAGTATTGCTGAAAACCTAAAATATATAAAAAACAAGTAGCACTTTTGGAAGTATATTGATGTTACAGGTTTGTAACTGAAACATTTGATGAATTTTACAGGTATTATAAACTCGTCTATGCATCTATCTCAGAACACCTTATTTTTTTGTCTTCGTGTTTGTTGTTCTCTAAAATAATGTTGGAGGTTAAAACAAATGGCTTTCATGATTTGAAAATGCAAACTGTATCATTGTTTTACAGTAATACAAGATATTCCATACCATCTGAATTGAGGTTTTAATTTAAATAGACTGGACATGAACCTTGCTTCTGTGGAACTAGGTAGTGATGGCCCTAGAATTTTAATATATGTTTACAGAGTATCTTTCAACTATACAGGAATACAAGATACTATTGAGAAATTGTGTGTAAACTGAGCAATTAGATGGATTTTCCTCTCTTGCTGTTTATTGTATTCTTCAAATGAAAAGAAAAGAAGCAAGCAATCCCAATGTTTTAGCTTTTGCAGAAACCAAAAATATTCTGGTTGTTTCTCCCTCTGATTTTATCTGGTTTAAAGATTTGATAGGCAAAAGCAACACAAAGATAAGAAAAATTCTCAGTGATATTTCTAAACTTGTCATTTCTGCTTCTGTCTTTTGCATGAGGAAGAACCATTTTAAAAGTAGAGGAGCTTTCATAGATTGTAAGGAGAAAATGTTCTTCCATTATTCTGCTAGCCAAATAATTTATAATGAGTGTCCCATATGCAAAACATAAAAGTATTCAAGAGAAAACAAAACCAAAAATCATCTTATCAGAACCTCTAAGGATTCTATCCTGCATTATTTCTCATAGAGTATTTACTAGCGTACTGTCAAATTGAACATCATGTGGCTTGATCAATAAGACTTTAGTCACTTCCCTCAGGAATTCAAAGATTAACAATAGATCTTATCAGTAGGGTGTCTGTCTTCGTCATTTCCCTTGCACATAATTATATTTCATCATTTTACTTGTCACTGCAATTTCTCATAATTTGTCCTTATTCAGTGATAAATACCTCTCTGTAGCTGTCTGTGTTAAAGTATTTAATATGCTTCTGCAAAAGCAATCCAAAACTGTGTTGGGTTTCTGCTCCTGAATTGTGCCACTTCACATTGCAAGCTACTAGCATTATATAATATCAGCTTCACTGCTGTTGCTCAGGGTAAAGAAATCAGAAGAAACTATACTGAAATGAATGAAGTAGTCACCTTCTACTGAGTAAAGATACAAATCAGTCAACCTATTGCTTTCTATGAAAAGTTATCTTTGGGACTGAGTCTGTAATAATTAAAATTTTTAAAAGTGTTCTGAATGAAATGGATAAACACCTTCCCCCTAATCTTCTCCCTCATCTCATTCCAGACTGACTTTTTTTCAGACTGTTAGGATGGAAAGATAAGAAGTAGAAAACAACAGTTTCAAAGTACAGGTTTTCTCTTTTTTGTTTGTTTGATTTTTTTGTTTTGAAATCGACAATATAGCAATTGTTAACATAATGTATTTCTGATTACAAAAGAAAGATCTTCCAAGTAAAAGACAGTATCTTGTAACTTACAGTATTTCTGCTTCAGAAAGAGCATTAAATAGGGCTTTGCTACGTTTTCTGGGTAAATCAAAAGTATTTTAATATATTTTTGTTCAGCAGAAGTACCAAAAATTATTAACTGCTCATACAGCATTGATTCAGTGCTATGTGGCATACTTATATAACACCCCGATGTCATATTTTTTTAGTTGCTTTCCTTTTTTTTTTTTTTTTTTTGTCCTATTAAATATAAAATTCTCTGACACAGCAGCTTGGTTTTTGTTTAAAACTTAATCATGCTATCCTTTTTACTCATCTTTGTGTAAGAAAAATATTGCTAGGATATCAGCTGCATGTTGAAAACATGCAACTTGTCCTAATGAAGTACTACTCTTAAATTGTATTTACCCGACATTTATTTTTCTTATTTTTACCTTTCAGACTGTCATGAATGTTAAGGATCAGTCTGTCACATCTTCTTAAAATATGTCCAAACCCAGGTCTCCCATTTAGTCATGATTCATACTTGCTACTTTTTCATGATGTTAAGGTGATCAGGCATTGCATGAGCAATACAAGGAAAGGACTGCCAATCTTTCCAACCTCTTTCCACTCCGGCAAACCCTTCCTACTACATTTGGCTAGTCATGCTTGCAAGAACATTAATTTCTGGGCAACATTCTTTATCTCCCAGCAGACAGGCAGTAAGATGAAGTCATCACGTGAGAGTCAACAGCAACATGACTATTAACCTTGAGAGAGCAGCACAGGGAAAACCTGTGTTTTCAATAAAAATTCTGAACAACATGCAGTAAACTGCTCTGTATGGATGAGATGAGCATTCAGATGTACTATAGGCAAGGATGAAAACAAGCTGGTTTAAACCACTCCTTTTTATAAATTCAGGAAATTGAGCCCTGGAATGGAGCTGTGACTTTTTGAATGTATTTTTGCCAAGCTGCAACTATTTGAAACCAGATATTTTCCTGGCAAAATTTTCCCTGTGCTTGTCTTACACTGATTTATTCTCATTCATCTTTCTGTTACCACAAACAGGTTCCCCTTTAAATTATATTTTAAGTTTTTCACATGGAAACAAGTCTAAGCTTCCGTATTGCTAAACAACCCCAGTTCCCTCAGCCACTCCTCAGAAGACTTGTGCTCCAGGCCCCTCACCAGCTTCGTTGCCCTTCTCTGTACACGCTCCAGCACCTCAATGACTTTCCTGTAGTGAGGGGCCCAAAACTGAACACAGTACTCAAGGTGCGGCCTCACCAGTGACCAGTACAGGGGGAACGATCACTTCCCTGCTCCTGCTGGCCACACTGTTTCTGATACAGGCCAGGATGCCATTGGCCTTCTTGGCCGCCTGGGCACACTGCCGGCTCATATTCAGCCGGCTGTCAACCAGCACCCCCAGGTCCTTTTCCTCTGGGCAGCTTTCCAGCCACTCTTCCCCAAGCCTGTAGTATTGCATGGGGTTGTTGTGACCCAAGTGCGGGACCCGGCACTTGGCCTTGTTGAGCCTCCTACAATTGGCCTCAGCCCAACGATCCAGCCTGTCCAGATCCCTCGGCCCATCGATCCAGCCTGTCCAGATACCTCTGTAGAGCCTTCCTACCCTCCAGAAAATCAACCCTCCCTCCCAACTTGGTGTCATCCGCAAACTTACTGAGGGTGCACTCAATCCCCTCATCCAGATCACTGATAAAGGTATTAAAGAGAACCGGCACCAGTACTGAGCCCTGGGGAACACTACTTGTGACCTGCCACCAAGTAGATTTAATTCCATTCACCACAACCCTCTGGTCTCGTCCATCCAGCCAGTTTTTTACTCAGCTAAGAGTAGACTTGTCTAAGCCATGTGCTGCCAGCTTCTCAAGGAGTATGCCATGAGAGACGCTGTCAAAGGCCTTACTAAAGTCCAGGTAGACAACATCCTCATCCACTACATGGGTCATGTTCCCTCCAGATCCCAGTGAAGAGCCCTAGAAAGCTGTTATATGCTTCTCTGGGGAAAGTGGACAGCAAACAGCCGTGCCTTCTTTTCTCCCATTAAAAGGGGTTTCATCGTTTTCAATAGATCTTGTCTTATGTACGCCAGCTGCACGCACACAGACCTATATTAAGTATCAAAAGGCATTAAGCAGGAATGTTTAGGAAATAGAATCTAATCATGTGTTTTTGTGATCTGCTATGTCAAGGCTACTGTTAACAGTATTGCATGTTCTTCTGCACACACTTATTGAGAACAAGTGGTAAATGGTAGAGAAATTCTCCTTCAGATTCAGACTCTTAAATGTAGGTGCTTGTAATATCAGGGTGTACAGTACAGTTTAGATTGTATGTCTACACTATCGTCTAGTCCATACTCAGTAAAATTTACAGAACTAGTGTATTCATCCTAAAGTAGAAGCTAATTGGTCAGCTGAGGAGCTTTATAGCCTTCGGTGATAGCATTGCCTAGACCTTTGATTATAATGACACTTTATAGAGCCATCTTACGTGTAAATTTGGGTTCCAACAGTTCTGAGTCTCATCCCTGGTGTCCATAATGTTGTGGAGCCACACTCCCAGCAGCTCAGAACATACCAAGTATTTTCAACATTTATAGCAAATAGGAAGCCATAGTGCTATCTTGCAACATACCTTAAAATAAGTGAGATCTTACATTCTACTGTATCATGGGGGCAATCAACTATATATTGTTATTTTGTCTCTATTTCATTTATCTTTTTTTTTTAATTCCCAACTGAAATATTTATTTATTCTTGTTTAATCCTTGTTTCACGTTGCTTCTCCTTTTAGTTCTCTTTCTTCATCTGATTAACATTTCACATCTCTTAATTTCTTTCCTGGATTTGAGCAATTTAGTCATATTAGCACTTCAAAAATCAGAGTGAGAACTTTGAGCAGATTGCTTAATTATGTGAGTAGTTAATTTGCCATTACATACAAATTCATACATAGTAAGCGGTCTTTAACCTTTTAAAATTTCATATGAGGATTACAGTATGAAAGAATCAAAAAATCTTTTTTTTACTAATTGTTCTTACACTGTTTTGAAATGAGTATAAGAAGGAGCTAAATAATGTATTTTAGACCTTGTTTTTATCAAAGCTTTGTGTAAAACTAGTAATACACCACAGGTCCCTTAACACTTTACTTCTTCATCTAATACACTCTGAAATCATAGCCATCTATCAGAGTCTTAGCTTGAAAAGAGAGAATCTCTGTAAGGATGTTCCAAGTCAATTCATAAACTTGGCAGTGTCTTTTTTATACCCCCTGGGTCAAGCCTTGTCAAATGTCTAACCTAAATCTGTATAACAAATTACAGATAGTGTTTTGTCTTTTTCTTTTAGAGTTTTTACTTTGTAGTTGACTGATTTTAATTTTACAAGGAGACTGTGATAAGGTCCTGGGCATCCAGATACAAGCTCTCTCTTCTTTAATCTTTCAAAGGAGTAATATATGGTGCAGCTACCACGCAAAAAGTGGCAGAGGTGACTTTAAGTCATAAAAAGGCTTTACCCCTGTAAATTATCCCATACAGTCTGGTGAAGAGTTGCAAGCCCTGATTTTTTTCCTACACAAGCAACACAGAGAGGGAGTGGGAGATTCTAAGCTAGAACAAAATACTTAGTTCAACTACAATCCAAAATGTTTAAGGTATTTAAGTACAGGGCTACTTAGACTTGTGCTGTCTGAAGACCAGACTGTGGATGGATGTAGGTACATCCCACTGTAATTAATGGGGATAGTTCATTAAATATCTTTAAAATGCCTGTCCAATGGCTCTGACTCACAAAAAAAGTGCTGTTCAAAATCCAGCTGGAGTACAAGTCACTGTGTCTCCAATTCATCCTCTCTTCTTCTGGGTTCTTCCACCTCTCATTTGCTGTATAGCCTGTTCAGTTTTCTGTGAAACAGATCCTGAATGAGCACAGTTTACAGCCTGATGTATTAATTAAGAAAAAATTTGTGCATTTTTCTTTTTTAAAAGGCAGGATGATTCAGTAACATCTTCAGAAGTCAGCTATGTGATAAGGATAGGAATCTCTGAGGGAAGAGACTACACTGGAAGAAGGACAAAAACCTTCCTCAAAGCAAGTAATCTCCACTAAGGAAACAAAACTGTACCTCCCAGCTTGATAATCTAGTATGAAGGGTTTGAGTAATACAGTTTTCTGTAAATTATTTATTTTAAAAAGATGAAATCTGGAGGGACTGAAACTATTTGGGGTCAGATTCAATGAAAAAAGATATTTTATTTTAACTGAAGTTTTCATATCAATGTTTTCAAAGTGAAATATTTATATTGGGGTTTTTTTGAAACATCTTTTTCCATTTTGAAACTTTTTAAAATAATAAAAACATAACGTTTTCCTTTCCCCCTATACAAGGAGAATTTTATCTAGGGCAAATGCAATGCTTTGTTTGACCTTTGATAGTTCTGCAAAAATTAACACAGACATATTTCTAATCTTCCCACTTTTTTCTCTTTCAAACCTAATTAAAAAATTCAGTGCCACAGCCAAAGAATCAGTTTCTTGTACAGCTCTGCTTAGGATTCTAAGTCCCATTGATTTTCAATGAGTCTTTGTGTTTGATACTGTCCCACTGAAGTCAATGGGTGCAGGATGAATCCCTTTATCCCTCATACACTTTGTAAATGCATGACTCACAGACCATGCAGCCAGGGAAGTGAGGCTATCAGCCAGAATTGTCAGGACTGAAGCCAACACTGCTTTGTTGATCTGCTTGTAGGAAGAGCCATAGAAGAATGCAAATTAGTCCTTGGCCTTTGCTGAAACGAAAAGCACTACTTAATGTTTCTAGATGCCTCAGTTCCACACAAACATCCCCAAAATCCTGCTACATCCTAATTTCCCAGACTATGTTTTATAATGACTGTAAAACCACTTCAGTGGGAGTTGTGCTTTATTTTTATTAGCATCTTTAGCAGCTAAAAAAAAAATATTTCTCATTCTCTCTATATATGGCAGCTTTGATGTACATATTTATAAGATGCCTTCATTGGTTCCCCACTAGTTTAGAGATAACATTTAATAACTCTTGATAAACAGACAGACAAAAAAATCACCTATCAATGTATTAGGATTGAAATTTATAATAGTACTTGACAGAACCTAAGTATACCGACAGGTGCTATTACAGTGCTTTTTGAAGTATTACTGAAGACAAGTGGAATCGCATCACAGCTGCTCATCTACTTCAAGATATATTCATCCTCTCCTTGTGCAGATAGACTACATAGAGAAAACAAAAAACTTGACTAAAAATCATAGTGCTGCAGATAGTGCTATTGTAGATGTATTTATCAATAAAAAAAGCAGCAATAAAAAATTATGAGATCAAACTTGTGCAATCAAAAGGAATAATTTAGCAAGAGCATGGCCTGTTTGTACAAGGTTCAGTTTCCATGTACCACATTTCAGCAAACCAACAAGGGAGGAACACTTCCTTATAATGAGCATCTCCATTGCCATGGAGCATTTTCCTCTACTCTGTTGGATCAAAAATGAGCCTTTTAGTGACAGAGGAGTATTATGTTTAGTGTTTAGAATTAATCTAGCTCTGAGCTGGATTAACTAGTCCACAGATTCCTTGGGCAGACCACCAGAGCGCAGAGGACAATGTATATAATGGAACGTTCTAAAATTGTTTCCGGTCCAGATATATTGTCTTGTCTCTTCACACTTATGAACTACAAAAGGGAGGGCTTGAAGCCTGCTGGCAAGTTAGCAAGTTCTTTGCCAAAGAACATGGGTGCCAAATAATGACGAAGTTACATGGGCATCTTGCTTTTGCATTTAGAATTACCTGTTTCTCAAAGCTAATCATTTATCCCTTCCAGCTCTATAGAACTGCCAGATCACGAACTCCTGTAACCAAATACTTCATTAATCCCTTTAAGCCAATTAAAGACAGAAAACTAAATGACAAGTAAATAAAGAGGCTGGAGGAAATTCCTTTTTTCCTACATGTTCAGTCCAACTTCAGATAGTGGCATGTACTAGGACACTTGGTCAGCATTTTACAGGTATACAAGATGCCATCAGGACCTTACCTTCTTAGTGCCAGCCTTCTGCTCTGCCTTCTTAGAATAAGGAAAGTAGGATTAAATTAATTCTGTCTTAGACCCAACCCCAAGGGGCTGAGAGGATGATCATCATGCCTGACACGAGTGAGACAGCTGAAGACACTGCATGACAACCCTCCCTTGGGGTAGATAAATCAATATTGTCAGTGCTTATTTTCCTGTATTTCCCCCTGCTATTTGAAAACTTCTTTTTAAGTAAGAGACATGTAAAAAAACTAATTTTAAAGATGCTTCTAACAGCCTGGTTCCCACTAGAGAGATACTGAGAAAAACAAGAGTCATATGCAGGCCCTGAAATAGTCAACCCTATTTTGTCATGAACCCTTGTGGCAGAGTGGGTGATCCTTTGCATGGGGACGTTTTGACATCTGATGTAGTGCCAAAATTAGAGGTCCTGTATGTTGGTATAGAAGCCAGCTGGAAAAAAACAGTGCAACATTAATCTATTACTGAATAAAAAAACCGCAACAGTGCTAAGTGGTATTTTTTGCACAGAACTCTAGCTTCCTAGTGGTTTGGTTTCAGTGGGAGATAGGAATAAAGGAAAAATTTCTCTTATTCACTCTTGTAGGCTTCATGCAAGTCTGGTCAGAACTTTTAAAATGATGCACAAAAAAGGGTTGAAAATGAGTTAACTGAGGAAAAGCAACATTTACTAAACTGTAACACCGTTTTCTTGTTAGTAAATCGGTTGTTGGAGAAGATTCTATTCAAACTAATAGAAGACATCTGATAGAAAGAAGAAATAATGGAAAGCATGCCCAGCCAGTCTGAATTCTTCAGTATTTCTTGGCACCATAGTAATAAATGACCCTGTTCAAATAGAGGGGGGTTGTATGCATTGCCCTGTCTGCACTCCAAATTCACAGGCACAGATTTTTTTCTACTGCTCTTTCATTAAGATTTCCTGACAACAGAGAAAAAAAAATCTTGAACTAGAAGCTGAGTTATTTCAGCATCTAAATTTTTTGCTTGCACCAACACAGTGTGTAAGGTGGGCTTTATTTATTCTAACCACTTACATTGCTTGTCCACTTTAGTCCAGTGTAATTTTAGAACTGTAGGTAAACCCATGTCAGTCAGGCTTATTCAGGTAGATATTAAACAGAACTCATCTGAGAAAAGAAACAACAGAAAAATATATAAAAGAAACCTTAAATGATTAGCATTAGTTTTTTGATTTCCAACTGTATCAAACACTGCAAGTGAAGACACTGTTAAATGCTGAAGTCTGTTTCTGAGCTACATTTATTGTACAAAGTGCAAATACTACTTGACAGACCAGTGCAATAGAAAAGTCTCAATCTTCCACTGAAATCTGTTTTCTTTTTTTTTTAAGACTTCTTCTTTATGTCTAGAGAACAAGTACAAACATAAAATATAATTGTTATAAATAACAGATCTATCTGGTTTTCCAATGAAATATCTATTTTAAAATAAAAATAAAGGTATTCTATCCAAACTACAGCTTGTCAATAAAAAGTTGCCATGCAGGAGAAAGGAGCACTGACAGAGAATTCTAGTGCTTTCATTACCAAAAGTTCTAATGCATTTCTGAGATAAGAGTTTAACTTGAGAGCTTCATATCGTTCTGATCATTAAATAGTAAGCAGAAGAAAGCTATTTTCATAATAACAACTTGATGAACCTTCCTGATTTTGAGAAAAAGAACATTAGATGATGCCTCCAGTAATCAGATCCAACTGAAAATTTCTTTAAAGGGCATGCATAAAGTGATTTAAATTGAAAACATGCTATATTATATCCTAGAGTCCTTGTACTGATTGCCTAGATTCAGGTTGTGGTTCACAGGCACTTTTTAGTCTTCCTAGTTGTATACACAAATTCCATGCATCCCCAGCAGCCATGTGGTAAAGGCTAAGTAGAGACCAGGAGTCTGGAGTTACAGCCCTTGTCCCTAGTATTTCTTTGAAACTTTTAAAAACAAACAAACAGAACAAAACCCAAAATCTATCCCAAGTCATCCTGTTTAAAAAGGAAATCGTAAAGACACTAAAAAGAAAGAAATTAAAGAAAAACATAAGCATTTAAAATAATGCAAGAAATATTTGAAGATTGCAATCAAACTTTTGACACATTTTAAACATAAGCTTTTGAGACAATTAGATTAATTTTATGCTGCTATACAAAGTATTTTGCAAGAATCATCAGAAGCGAAATGAAAGATTA
>VYZV01010241.1:73362-90007 GCA_013401275.1 Pandion haliaetus
GTGAGGAGTCCTCTCCCTGAGGAGGAAGGAGCTGCAGAGCCAAGCTGTGGCGAGCTGACTCAACCCCCATCCCCTGTTCCCCTGCGCCACCAGGGGGAGGAGGTAGAAAGCACCGGGAATGGAGCTGAGCCAGGAAGGCAGGAGGGGTGGGGGGAAAGGTGTTCTGAGGTTGGGTTTTCCTTCTTAATATCCTTATTTCAATTTGATTTGTAGTAAATGAAATTGATTTTGTTTCTTCCCCAAGTTGAGCCTGTCTTTTGCCCGTGACCATAAGTGGGGAGTGATCCCTCCCAGTCCTTGTCTCGACCCACGAGCCTGCCTTTGGATTTTCTCCTCATCCCAACGTGGCCAGGCGCGGGGGTGGGGGGTGAGTGAGCGGCTTCGTGGTGCTTTGTTACTGGCTGAGCTGAAACCACGACACTGTGAAAAACCATAGTCCTCTTCCTTGGGATGAAGATCAGATAGGTTCTATATGGTATCACTTTGGAAGATGTCTCCTAAAATAAGAGTGGAATAGTATGAGGAAAACAGGTGATTAGTGTATCTATTTGTGTTGCCTATTAATGACTGCACTTCGAAAAGGGCAGGAGGCTGATCTTCAGAAGCTGAATGAATGTTTAGATGATTACAAACAGAGGAAAACCTATTTGCTGCTGAGAGTCCTGCCATGAGGGATGCTCAGCAGGCTCCAGGGTTAACAGAGATTGCAGCGGTGATGGCTCCACAGAGGACTGACCACACTGAGAGGTGAAAGCACAAAGGGAAACAGGACTGGGAAGCCTTAATGGCAGTCCTGAGTGAGGACTGGGATCTGAAAACAGGAGATGGAGGTACTTGGGCATCAAGCGGAGATGAAGAGTTTAATTTAGACCCAAATGAGGCACAAGCCCCATTGCCATGCCTTGTGGTGGGGTAGGGGTGCTCTCAGGGCATGACATCTCCCACTTCAGAAAGTTGTCCTTGCTTTAATTCTGCTGTTGTTGCAGTATTCCAATTAGGTAGTACCAGACACTAGTGCTTTCATATCCCATAAAATGCAGAGAAGGCTATGAGATTTTCTTGCGAATAGTTTTATACTCTTGAGATTTTCATGTAGGTTTTTTTTTTTTTTCCCATTAGCCCTTTTTTCATCTTCACTACTATTTTGGAATTTCACTGACTTTTTTTCATGGTACAGCCTTGTTATTTTTTGAGTGGGTGCTTAGAAAAATAGATGTTCCATATGACTTCTTCCATCTGTACATGGTTTTTCTAAAAAACAACAGATTGCATTGATGGTGATATTCAGGGGAAAAAATCATCTGCTAATGACATTGTTTTTCTTTGCGTGTTCTCCAATATGATTTTCTTCTATCTGTTCATACTTACCAAACAATTTTCATGCATGATGTTTTATATTTTTGCACTTTTAAAAATGTATAGAATCTCATTTGGTTAAAAAAGAAAAAAAAAAAAGCAACCTTTATAGCCAGCTTTTTAAGGTTTTCCCTTGAATTGATTAAATAATGCCACAGGCCTATTTCATGACAATAGCTAAGTATTTACATGTTTTTATTGAGAGAATTCTTAGAAAAAAATATAATTGGAGAAATGCAAAATATTCCAAAAGAATCTGAATAACCAACTAATTGGTTTTCAATGGTCCATGAAATAAATTAATTCTTCATTCTTCACAGCAAATCTAAAATCTTCAGATTTAGAGAAGATAATTGCTCTCCAAAAGTACAGGACCAAATCTTCTTGAATTCAAAGTATATTCTACTTCAGATGAGTGGGGATTATGGAATGTATCTTGAATTTTCATTGCATGGTATGATGTCCTGGTTTCAGCTGGGATAGAGTTAATTGTCTTCCTAGTAGCTGGTACAGTGCTATGGGTTTGAGCTAGGTATGAGAAGAATGTTGAAAACACACTGATGTTTTCAGTTGTTGCCAAGTAATGTTTAGTCTAAAGTCAAGGATTTTTCAGCTTCTCATGTCCAGCCAGCAAGAAGGCTAGAGGGGCACAAGACTTGGGAGGGGACACAGCCAGGGCAGCTGACCCAAACTGGCCAATGGGGTATTCTATACCATGTGACGTCATGTCTAGTATATAAACCGGGTGGGCGGGATCACTGCTCAGGGAGTAACAGGGTGTCGATCAGCGGGTGGTGAGCAATTGCATTGTGCATCATTTGTATATTCCAATCCTTTTATTATTACTGTTGTCATTTTATTAGTGTTGTCATTATCATTATTAGTTTATTCTTTTCTGTTCTATTAAAATATTCTTATCTCAACCCATCTTTCTCAATTTCTGCCCCCGTCCCACAGGGTGGGGGGGAGTGAGTGAGCAGCTGTGTGGTGCTTAGTTCCTGGCTGGGGTTAAATCACGATGATGTCAAGAATGCAAATGTTGAAAAATACTTAAAAAACCCCAACATTTTTCCTCTCTTCTTTCAGATTCAGAAGCTGATAAATGAGTTGTTATTCTGTTGGGGATTTTGCAAATTAACTGTGCAAAAAATGGGATGAACACTTGCATATCTGTACTATCTAAACCAAAACTTTCTTTCACAGAACCTTAGTGAAGAAAGTGAAAATATATTCATTTTACTGTTTAGTTCTTTAGTGTAAAATGGCTTGTTAGTAAAAAGAGAATGTATGGCCACATTTATTCCACTGCATTTTAATATTGCAGTATTGAAATCTAAACAGCTGATCCCAGCAAGGCAGAGACCTTAAACTGAATATAGAGGCTTTCTATCTAGTAAGCAGATCATCTCTTCTGGAGAGAGATCCAGATGGCTCAAACAAGAAACTTCCATGTTGTGTAGAGAAAGCCTCTATCTTATGGGGTTGTTTTTTGAGTCCTCTGGGGTTTTCACAGCTTGTATATATTGAATGAGACACAATCAAAAAATAGCCAATATAATCGTATAGAAGATCAGTCACAGCAGTATGTCTGAAGAAATGCTTGTCTTCCTTGTGGACTTCCCTTCTGAAAGGGTATGCCTAACAGAGGAGGAAGAGCACACCTTTGGATAAAAACCTATTGATGGCAGAATTCATGGAAGAAATACTTGGGTTGCCTGTAACTCTCAGTGAGAATTTCTGCTCCTCAAGCTCTAACCACCAGGCAGGATGCAAGATGGGACTCTTCTCCACTTGTCCTTTTGGAAGACTAAAACAAATGGGAACCTGATTTAGTAATGTGAGGACAAGGACAACTGCAATGCAATCTGTTCTTTCACCCTAATGTGGATCAGACTAAATCCAGTGACCCTTAAAGCAAAAACACAAGAGGTGTACTTGTAGAAAAAGTAATGGAAGATGCAACACTTATCAATGACTATTAACTGGCTTATACATATATTCACATATAAATATCTCACAAAACTTTATAGCCATATTTGGAGGTTTTAATCTCACATTTACATTCAGACCCCTACAGTGAAAGTGTGTCAGTGTTTTTAGATTCTCTGAAGGAAGGCATTTTAAAAGCAGTTTCTCTTAGATGCTCCCATTACAGTAGATCCATCTTTGGGATCGTCTCCAAAAGCAATTTTATTACATCTAAATAGGCATCTCAAGGAAAACAGTGATACTGGGTATGGTTACACTTGGTCCTACAAGTTTGAAGTATTGCCACTGAAGTTAGTTATTCACTTTCCTTATTTTCTTTTTTTTTTAATGTATTTTTGAATGCTATAACTTTGTCGGTATCTTGGAGAACATTCTTGTCCAATTTTAAAGCTAGGAAATAAAATTGATCTGTTAGCACTTTTAGCTTGTCTCTTTGCCAAATGACAAATTGTTTCCTACCTGACTTGAGACCATCTTCAGCCTGCTGCACTTTTAAAAATCTCAAATAATTAGGTGTCTTGCCACTACCTTCAGTGAGAAGTTCAATGCTTGGCATATTTGATTTGTCCATTTTGCCATCTAGGCTTATTTCTAATAATGTTCTTTATAGTAAAAAATTAAATCCTTTCATTCTTTGATGTTTATGTTCTTTAAATAACTGTGGATTCATTATCTACATAATAATTTCTGCATTATCTTTGCTCATCCATAGTGCTATTTAATACTATTGCTATTAAAATATGGACATTTTCCAACAGTTGCTTAAGAGACCCAATTCACACAAGGTCATTTTGAGCGAAAACAACTTACTTTAACATGTATGACAAAGTAATTCCTAGCTGCATTAAAAAATAGCAGTCCTGTTCCAGACTTGCTATAATGGCAAAAAATATATCAAGTCTGTTAACATGGATTGACAGAGTAGCACCGAAATCTGGATACTTTGCTACTTTAGCATTGTACTTTCTCTGACCAAGAGTCTTACAGAGCGCAGCAAATGTTAATGAAGATTCTGTGCAATTGTCTATGTTTTTCTGAAATATTTCATCTAGCTTGAAACAAAATAAAATGTGCAAGCACAGTCTTTATCACTGTTCAGGCTTTGATATTCAACAAGTTAAAATAACTGTATCTAAGATCTTAGTCCATTCTATATACACTATCTCTCTTCTCTTCTTAGGCTGACAGGCTAAAAGCGCAAACCACACTGGTAATTCACAGCACAGATGGTACTGAAGACTGTGCTGGAACTGCAACAATCTATACATATAGTTTGGGGATTATGTAAAAACTGGGACAATTTATCTTGAAAGTTGCAACAAAAGTTGGGTTCTCTGGTGTTGAATTGGTGGGAGTTGCCAGCATCATTTGCATCTTGGAGTGACACATGATTCATCAAATGGAACAAGTTTGAATTTGCCTGCAAGTATTTAAGTAGATCCTCCATAGAAAATGGCCAGATACTGGATCATATTCAGGAGGTATGTGTTATGACTATTTAAATATTTTTTTTAGGAGAACATAAAATGAAGAGAAAAGCAGAAGTGTAGTTGAAAAGTATTTTGAGACACCTAGGTTAGTCAAGCAAAGGTATCGCCTAGAAACTTGGACTTACATTTTTACTCATCTAAAGAGAAAAATGAAAATATAACATGGATTTAGGGATTTATTTCTGATTATCAAAGTAAGTTGTGGAGGCTGGGTTAGGACAATATTCATTTTCTCCAGCAGGAGAATGGAAGGAGGCATTGCAAGGCAAATTTGTTTCTGCATTCCACATGATGATGTAGTTAGGAAAAGGTAAAGATTTAAGGCTACTGGGCATACTAGCTTTCTATTGTAGGATAGAGTACAACAGATTCATTCATCATTCATAATTTCAATCAAAGATCTTTTAAAGATAAGAACCAACTTTAACAAAATACAATAAATTAAAAAAAATATTTACACATATAGACAGGATTTCTTTCTGACATAAAACCAAAGCATAAGTTGAAACTAAACTGTTTAATTTCTTTGTTTAGGCTATAGCATGATCTTTATCTATATGTGGTTCTCTATACCTGTTCCTGCAGCAATTAAAAAAGTTTGTGGCTAACTTTATGTTTCAAATACTACTTAATTGCGGTGGGGCTTACTACTTTAATCAAAGCAATGATGCTCTTATCAGCAAAAGGAAACTTGTCTCAATTAACATTTTAACATAAAAAAATGTGTTTCCTACACTTCAGGTATAATTTTTTGAAATATTTTAAATATGTAATTAAACACATTCATGATACTTAGTAAAGAACAGTCTTCCAGGCAGGTTATTTACTTTTCATACGTGCTTATTGTTTTCTGTACCTGTTTAAAAAAGGAAAAGTTTTATTTTGTTATTTATGACCCACTTTCAAAAGCATTCTTTAGAAACTGTTGCTTTACCCTCATTCTCAATTGTAGCTGAATTGAACATACTTCAATGCATTTAAGTAGGACTTGCACAAAAGGACAGAAAATAGTCACAAAATCTTTAAATTCAGACAATTTTAGTCAACAGTTTTCTTAAGTTAATACATCAGTCAAATACTAGGTTTAGTGCCCTGGATAAAAATCAGAATGGTTTTAAATGATTCTTTAATGTTTATTTTAAAAATATAGATGAGTTTTTTGTAATCTAGAGAGATCACAAAATACTTCACATTTCATCAGTGGTTAGGGAGGACGTTCAAAAGAGACTTACACCTTTCATGTTAGTGCCTTAATCAGTGGGTTGTCTCTTGCTTTCATTTGTATATACAGATATTAATTGGCTACCAAATATTATGTAGAATTATGTATAATGCATTGATATTTACAACAGTATTAAAAAGATCTGTGTTCTTATATATAATTTTGTGTTCTTGTATGTAATTTTATTTGCTCAGCAATCATTTGGCTGAATTTTGTTCCTTGGCCTGGTGAGAAAATTAAGTTATAGCAGAATTGCGGTTACATCTCTAGACTAGAATCCTACCTGAAAGAGAATCCAAATATTGACTAATATGAATAGTTAAAATTTTTGCAATTCTAAATTGAAGTGTTAGAACAGCTAGGCATGAATGTTATATCTTTTGGTGCATATAGCCACTGTTGAAAAAACATGCTAAGATTGAATGAAATATGCTTTACAATTAAATTCATTGCTCCACACTGAAAGAGGTCGCTTACAATAACATGAGCCAGCAGTCTATGCACATTGGCACTAACAAATTAAATCATTCAGACATAATGATGGGATTGTATCCTTCCTAGAGAAAATGGAGGTACCACAATAGTCCATTGAAAAACCCTATTCAGCGGACAAGACTGATTGAAAGCATGAACAGGATGTTGACACTGTTAAAAAAGAGACAAACATCATACAGTAATAAGAAAAATGTTACAGTTTCATTATTATGCCAGTAATTCATCCATATGTTAAATGCTGCATCTAATGTTTTAAAATGGTATTTCAGAACTAGACAAAATTTAGATAATAAATCAAATTTTCACTGGTGAGGAGGATGAGGTAAAGGGCTTTATTCAGTGAAATGATGGAAAGGCTTAGATTATTTGATTTGGAGAAGGAAGGATGGAGACTAAATATGATAGTATAACATTAAAGTAAGTCTAATAGAACTGCAGAATGAATTGTGTCAAATCTCTATATCTGATGTTAACGTAAAAACGCTTTATTTGATTTCAATAGTGGTTCATATAACATTTATAGCACTGAGTGGTTGAAAAGAAAATAAAATCTGGTTCTGACATTCTGTAGAAAAAAAGGAACATAAGAATGTATATAAGGGGGAATGAAGATAAACATATATCTTGCCTAGATTCTTGTCAGCATAGATAGCTACAAAGAAAAAAGTGATGAATGGAATAATTTCTGTTATTTTGTAAGAAATGTATACTAATAAATTGATACAACCAAGAAGTCTCATGATAAATTCCTCTTATCCTGTCAGCTAACGTAAAATCAAATAAACACTTGATAAAAACCCCTCCCTCTTAAATTAAAGATCACCCAAACTGCCAGTTGACCTTGGTTCTTGCCTTTCCCAATTCTGAAACCATTTCCATAAGAAAAAGAGCACTTGAAATTGTTATATTGCATGAAAGAAAATCACTTTGTTGAATATTTTTCTATTCATGATCTTTATTAAAGGAAGCTTATTCCTTCTGTTTCATGACATGTGGCATGTAGTAGATTTGCTTCCTTAAGGCAGTCTTTATTAAATCATCTTGATGACGAATCCAGAAGTGAACTCCAGATTATCTAATTTGTAGCACCTCAGGGATGTGGGCTAGCCAGTGGATGTATTCTGTTTTGTTATATTCCATTTGTAATTTTTTCACATGTTGAAATAGCAGTAGTCCTTCTTTAATACAATTCCATCTAAGAATAATGTAATGA
Source organism: Pandion haliaetus (assembly GCA_013401275.1). Taxonomy (NCBI): domain Eukaryota; kingdom Metazoa; phylum Chordata; class Aves; order Accipitriformes; family Pandionidae; genus Pandion; species Pandion haliaetus. The sequence continues at coordinate 81,128 of VYZV01010241.1, forward strand.
AAATGACTGTATTTCTTAAACCAAGAGAGTTACAAAATAGGGTATAAATTAATAGTGTACTACCTTCTCTCCACTGGGTCTCTGAGTGAATAGATAAGCTACATAATGTCTACTATACAGTTAAACGCGCACCCAGGTATTTAGGCGTAAATTCATACTTAAGGATTTTGTACACAAAATTACTGATGGATGCTGTAAGGGTATGTGGAAGGACACTGACTGCTCCTTTAAGGATATCTGATCAAAGTCTTTCTCAATAGCCAAGGGTCTTTTCAATAAAAAAAGGTGTGATAAGAAATGGAGGAAGCAAGACCATATAGAAGCACAAACCTGACCAAGAGATGGTAAGAGTAGTGATGAGAACAAACCTCGTCAAATGCACTAACTGGTAAGGATATGTGGAGTGTGAAAATGTTGACCTTGTCAAATTGGGTTGATGAGGAAAGGGAGGGGGACAAACACACAGAGACATAAAACCAGACCATGCCAGTAGTTGGGGCACGCACAAGTGTGTGTGTGTTTGTGACTGGAGAGCGTGTGTGTGTGTGTGTGTGCGCCTGTACTAGCGGCCTCCTGTCTCTACCAGCCAAAGAGAAGGAGATGGGAGGTGGCTGGCTGTGCAAGTGGCAGCCACGTGCCCCAGCCTGGGCAGACCCTGGGTCCCTGGGATCCAGCAGCCAGGCAGAAGGGGTCCTGGGCTGCTGGAGAAGGATATGTGACTTTAGAACATATCTTTAGGAGAACATGAGCCATGCTCTTCAATCACTTAACAGATACCGTAGAGGAAGATATTCGGAAAATTAGTATTTCTTAGCTTTTATCAAAATAAATTTGTTTTATTTGTGCTTCCGTGGTTTGTGTTTCCACTGTACAGTTGTGAGGTAAATGCCTCTTCTATAATAATGAAAACACTGTTGTCTTTAATTTGTTTGCTTTTGGTTTCATGTGAGTGGCATTTAGCACCTGCAGAATAGATGGTTGGTGACATGTTTCCTAATTGCTGTCTTTTCCTACACACTTTGCTAGATTTTGTTGTTATTTTCACCTATTTTCACCAGCTGATCAACAAATTCAAAGGACTGTCTCTGCATTGGAAGTGCCCATTAAGTGTGTTCCAGGTTTGCAGCGTGCCCTCTAAACAAAATTGTAGGCATCAATAGACATGCTGCATCTGAGTTTACAACATTTTTCAGTATATTGCAATTAAGAAAAAGAATGGGTTTGTCTCTACTGGATAGAAAGTTACCACAGCTGAATATTTCTGTTTGTTTATTTATTTCTTTGCTCATGTGAAAATTTAATTTCAAGGTGCTTTTTGTGTGAGAGTTTAGAATACGTGCATGATAGTGCAGCAAATAACTACCTAGCCTTATTTCAGAGGGGACATTTCATCTTTCCCCCTCAGGTCTTATATCCATTTCTGTGTCAAGAACATTGACAAAATTACATTTTGACAACTAAATTTATTTCTAAAACTGCTCCAGCAAAGCTCATCTGATTGTCTCCTGTTGAGGACTATATGTTCATTCTAGAGGATATTAGAAAAAGTAGACTATAGGTTTCCTATGAAGAAAAAAGGCTTACAGTTGCTGGAGTGGTTGTCAAGGACTGACCGCATGGTGAGAACACCTTTCTCCATCTAGCTAAATATCTGGTTTTCTCTGATAAGACTAGGCATCCGGACAGGCCAGCCAACTCACTCTGGGTGAAAACAGTGTGCTATAGTTCATCCCTTCGCTGTAGAGCTGCTTTTAGAAGCATTTTGGGAGACATTTTTCTGACTGGAATCTCAATTCTTAACATGGATTGCTTAGTCTGGAGCTCCAGGCTGGATCACCTTTTTCTCAGGATCAAACCAAAATGGTCACTAACCAAATCTGTTCTAAAGTCACATCTTTTCCTTTTAAATTATCACTGATCTCATACCTTTGCTTTGTAGTAACATCCATTTATCTTATTGGAATTGTATTGCATGCTGTTAGCCAAACTCTGCATCCTGCTGTGCTCCAAAAAAGGAGATGGGCAGGACCACAGATCTATGGAGTGATGTTCTTGTGGCTCTTACACTCAGAGCTTCCTCATAAAGGGGAAGGAAAATCACAGAATTAATGCAGTAAATGTTACTCGACCATCCAGTTCCTCTCACATTCCTGTCACTATGATATTTCTTTTCTTCTTTTTTTTTATTCATGCTTTAAACACCTTTAGAAACTGTGGATTCACCACTAAATTAATTTTTAAAAATAAGTTAAAAGAAGACCGTGTAGAATATTTGCTCACAAGGGAAACATAAATGTCTGTTTTCCTTAAGCATCTTCATAAACAATTCTTATATATATGTTGAAGAGAACTAATTAGAGCCATTCTGTTAAAAGAAAACTCTCCATGAAAACAACCCTAGTCACTGATTGCAAGAATGGATAAGTCTTTAATTATTATTCCCTAAGCACAAATATTTTTACTGGAATTTTCCTATTTACTGACTACAGCAAGAAATTAAAAGAAGCTTTTTTGTGGAATGTGGGGAAAAAAAAAAAAAATCAGACCATGTGACTGTGCCACCAGTTAAAACCAGACTGAAATTAATCCTACATTATCTAGAGTTACATCCTGGGAAATCCAGCTCTGAATTGTTTCTTTGTTGGTTTTGCTGCACCTTTTAAATTATCTAAGAAAAAATAGTTTTGTGTATGTGTTTTATGAGAAATGGATTAACATAACCTGCCAATTAAGGATGCCATTTTTTCAGAAGATAAGTGGGTAGTTAGAACTGGTCATTTTTGTCAATTTATGCCAAAGCATAAAATTCAATGATTCATTCCACCAAGGGGATTTACCATTCTGCACAGATAGATATGTCTTTGGAGAAGATGAGGTCAAAGATTCTCTGAAGGAAATTTATGAATCACTCGGTATTTTTCAGAGAGACAGCGTAAGCTGTATAATGTAGGTCAACAACAAAAGACATATAAAGCCCAAGCTTGTCTAAAACAAATTCTCTGGCTCTCCATGTTAGGATTTATACTAGGTTGGTCTTCAATTCAATTTCAGAAGGGAGGATATCCTACTAATGCAGAAAGCCAACTCAAGTACTGTCCCCTGTTGATGTCCCATATTAGCCCAAATTTGAAGGCTTAATATAAAGCCTTTCTCCTTAACTGATTCTGTGCATAAAAATAGACTTCCTCCAGGGAAACAAATACAATATTTTCTTTTGTCAATCCCTTGGAGGAGAAAAAAACCCTGAACAGATGATCACCCCATTCCAGAAAAGATAAGCTTGTCTATCCCTTATGTTTAAAGGTCATGAGAACAGATAAAAAGTTACCCAAGTACTCAGATTTTGTTCTGTTTTCTGCCTGTCAAGAATTTGTGTTCCTCTTAGAACACATTGCGTGAGACATTCAGAGCTTCCTATAGGAGATGACCAATTCACTGTTACATGTAAGTGCATTTAACCTTACAGAACCAGGACTGTGTGCTCCCTTATCTTTATTGTTCTGCTCTTTGCTATGAATTCATGATTAACAACACTGAGAAAGCTTTCAGGACTGGCAGGAAATAGAAATATCAAGCAGTCATCTAACCCACTTCTCAAAGACAATGTAAAAATGTTAGCGTTTTTTAAAGATCTTCAGCTTGCTGCAAAGTCTGATAGTATAAATGAAAATCCTTTCCCTTTTGAGTTCCGTGCCACATGTAAGACAGACTATACAGTAAAGAGGAAGGCCAAACTTAATTGTATTCAATGCCCTAACATAATGGTAATTTCTCAAGGTAAAAAATTTATGGGAAAAATCAGTTGAAAAAGTGTATATGAATATGGAGTCTAAATACAAGAACATGTCAGGGGATTGATTTTGCTTATATGAAATTGAAATGAATATTAGTTATTTTCCTCCTTCTTCTGAGTGGCCAGCCCACATTACAGTAGTGCCAAGTTTTGTTCCTATTCATGAACTGAGCTGTATTCAGTTGCTGCTTATGGATACATTTGCAAAGGTCATTATTCAGCAACAGTCTTAGCTGTGCATTAAAGCACATAAGTAGTCCATTGAAACTTTCTTCTGAGACTCTGTTTTTATTTTGAAGGGTGTTTTCTCTACATATTTTTCACATGCTCTCTCTAGGGGGCACAACCTATCAATATGTCATACTGCTGCTGGATTTCATGAGTTGACCCCAGCCAAATACTTCTGAGCTATTTGGTAGGAAGCACTCTGTTGCATTGAGAGCACTGCATTCCCATGGATCTGATAAGGACTCCAGTCCAACTTCTGTTCTTTCATTGCACAAAACTGCTTTTCATGCCTCTCAAGCAGAATCAGTTCTTCCTACTAGAAGTGCTTTCACCACTTGGTGTTAACAAACTCTGTGCTTCCCACTGCAATGACCATAGGAATGTAATGAGCTTCTGGCATTGTACGGTGCCACCATGCACTCCATTAAGGGAGTTACAGCTAGTTGCTCAAGAAGACAACATTATTATGCCTAAGATTTTGTTTGTCTGTTAAATAATCTAATTAGGTTCATGAAGGAAACAAGTCTGCTTTGCAATGGAACATTGGCTAAATGAATGTCTGAACATATATGCTTCATAAATACTATTTTGTATTATTAAATAAGCCTTGACCAATCTTCTCTGAGCAGAACATCTTACTTTCAAGTAATGCATATGCAGAAATCATTAGTACTTTGAGCATTCATAATACTACAATATACATAATGAAATGAAAAATTACTCAAAATTCAACATTTGTTCCTCTCATTCTTATCTTACAAAAATAAAACAGAAGCCAATTTCATAGGAATCTTTGCTCACTGTTGCAAATATTATGATAAATTATCTTTTTTCTTTAAGTGCAGATGAATTTTACAAAGGGATATGCACAAATTTAAGATTTACAAGAGGGTTTTAAAGTAATTCCTCACAGAAAATGAGGCCCAGACAGTTTTGATCAGCAGAGTTAAAATGATTAAACCATGAAAGCACTAAGAGGCATAATAGTCTAGGTGTTTCTCAGAAAATGTATGAAAATGTGATTTTTATACAGCTCTGGAGATAGATGAAGAAAATGTAGAAAGAAAGAGAGGTTTGATATTTTTAATACTTCACTTGCCATCATTCTATTCCAAACTTGTCCTTTTTTTCACATTTTGCTACAGCTCTTTTTTCAGACACCTGAATTTTTTCTGACTCTTAACTATTTTACGGAAATCTTCCTCTGAGTTTTGAAATCCACTGAAGGTTAAGCTTGTCGTCTTATAATTCATACGGAGGGTGACAGAAATACTGCTACACCACCGTCTTTTGAAGCTCAGGTCTGAAGTAAATAGATATGAAGTAGATATTCTTCCTCAGCAGGGGAACGAAAAAATACATTTAAAATACTGGAAAACAGATTAAATCTCTAACATCAGAGAATGAATCCGATTATAACCTGACATTATTTTGTGGGGTTTCTCATTAGGGAAAGCTTATATCATATAAGAATATATATGAATCAGCACAATGCTAAGCAGTCAGGATCAGATTCACTAGTTAGATAAGATCCCTACATATTTCTCTGAATTACAGAGGGATAGGAAACTGGATTAAAATTATCATCAGAGTATTCTCTTTACATTAGATAATTCCCTCTGATTTCACATGTGGCAGATTGAAGCCATCCACCTGCTGTTTAGGAAATGGTTTAGGAAAACATCCAAGTTAAAAAAAAAAAAAAAAAAGGAGTTACAGTTTGCTCTGCTTTGTATTTCCACAGCTAAGAAGAATATTTCATCACTGGTAGAGTAGGATTTCCACGAGGGCTATCTGTTTCCATGGTGTTCTTAGTAACCATTCCAAAGAGCTCCTGGAGAAGCACAAAAGCACTCTTACCTGTTGTTTAGTAAGAAGGGAACCACCATCAAGATAGGAACATTTTGTTTTAAGGATTATATACTACCTCTCTGTGGTTACTAACAAGAATTTTCACACAATATTTTTAACATATTGAAAAGAGAGGAAAAAAGAAAGAATTCCATGCATATCTTAAAAATTAAGAAACACTTCAAGTTTTAATATTAATGTTAAAGACTTTTTGTTATATATACCATGTTATTAGAGCAAGGAGCCAAGACTAAGAAAATTAACACTTGTCACTCTGATCATAGGTGGACCTAAACTGAACCATAATTTGGAGTCTTTCCTGATTTGGTAGTGCTTGATTTGGGCATTATTGCAACATTCTCATTAAAGTTTTTCTATAAAATTAGTAATGCACACTCAGCTTTGAAGAAAGCTTTTGCTAGTAACTATTAACAAGATATATGCTGTTCTGCATCTCCTGCCACATTTATCTTTTCCTCATCCCTCTCTTTATGTCTTAATAGTTGCTTAGGAGAGGGAATATGTGTTCTCTTATCCCCTTCATTTTTATCTTTCATTTATATTTCAATTTCCCTCTTATTTATTCTAAATCCTTGTATTCAGTAAATATTTAAAAATTCGTTGAGTAGTGTGGGGAGACTAACTTTCTTGTGTTGCTATTTGTGAAATGTACAGTTTCTCTGTAGGATGAAATCTGATAGTCATAGAACAGCTATTTCCTACCATACTGTACTAGGAAGTCTCCTTCACAGCATGAGAAAGTAATTAGCTTGCAGCACAAAGCACGAGCATAGCTTTGTGATACGGGATTTTTTTTTTTTTTTGCTTCTTCCTTGCAATTAAGTTAAAGGTGATGGACATTTCTATAAATGTGAAATGGTAAATATTTTTCTACTATAGATGAACAAAAATGCTGTACTACTGACTCAAAGATAAAATACAAAATTTTTGTACTTAGTACTGTAAAGCATTTACAAGACCTAAAATGGCTACTATGAGTAGCAATTCAAGACATTCAAAAAAGGTCTTGCTTCATTCCTGCAGTTGCTTTTGTGCTTGCTTTCTTTATCGCTTCATAATATTGCATCCAGCTGCCTGTGTTTTCTCTTTGTTAACTCATTTGGAGCTGCCTCTAAAACCGAAGACACATTAAGAAATGAAAGGGTATACAGCACCTCTCTTTTTGCTTTTACCTCCTCAGAGCTGTCCTCTGCAGTCAGCTTAGGCTGAGAAAAGCTTCATTTTTTTCAGGTTGTGTACCTCAGGTAAAATTTTCTTCCTAGCCATCATACTTATTTGCTGTCAGCCTTGCAAAAATATTTTCCAATTATCTGAACTGACTCCTGTTGGTTATGCTGTTATATTTCATACCTTCACCGTATAGGCACAGACATGAAATGACTGCTTCCAAAGCATTTATTCTTCCCTCTCCTCTTTTTCTAAGCATTTTGGTGAAACAAAGCAAATGAGTGGTGAGATTCTAGCATTAAGAGTAGCATTCAGGCTGAATTTCACAATCTGATCCTTATCATGTCACAATAGAGGTTAAACTTTTCATCATTTCCTGAGCTATTTATGTTATTTTAGAAGATCCAAACTGAAACATCTTGTGTATTTTATTCAGAATCAGGTTTCTTTTCAAATGCTTGGAGTATTTTTTTTTTCCCTGAAATGATTTGGATTTTCTTTTGAATATCCTTTTATCTCTTACTTCATATCTTACATGGAAAATCTCTTGATCTATTTTCAAGGGAATTCTAGGACAATAGCACTGCTCAGAGAGAAGAATGAGTTTCTATGGAACTCATTCAGTTTTCTATATATGGTACATATATCAAATGCATGTGTATGTAGTATATATGCCCATGTGTACATTTAAGTGCATCTGTGTATACCCATATACATATGTACATGTGCATGCATATATATATATATTAAGTTATATGGTTTGTATTTTAGACATATTTAAAAATAAAACTGAATCAATTTTTTAATAGATTTCTTGTATGCTCCTAGAGACAGACCCGAGCATGCATGTATGCATGAATATTTATGAACAGAAACTCTGGGTTGAAAATACTGCATGTTATGTGAAATACATACAGTAACATCTACTCATGTATTTTCTTCATCCACTTGAGGTTTAGATAACTGTTTCTTAGAGTATAATTATTTTTCCTCTATTTCAAAGAAACATACAACTGATTAGTCTAATGCCCTGTTGAAGCCTACTTCAACCCGTCAGTTAAGCTGGCTGATGTAACCTGAAATACAGTCTGAACAGTTAAGTACATAGCTCAAAAATGATATTTGGGTAATGGCACATCCATTGAAGAAGTTATTAAAAGAAAATATGGTGACACAGGCTATAAATTCAGGAAACAAAAGGATATGTCATGGGCTGTTGCTATTTGAGCTAAGATACGTGCTGAAATCCATTCTAATAACAATGGAAGTCTTCATCCATTACACATGAGTAAACAGAAAAAGGTCAAGTAGAGCTTGGAGGAACAGTTCAAATGTATCCAGCTCCAAATTCTTCTCTTTTATATTTTTGATCCTGTTATGGGTTTGTGTGGCGCGGTTTTCCTTGGTGGCAGGGGAGGGGGGCTGCAGAGGCGGCCCCTTTAAGAAGTTGCTGGAAGAATTCGCTGCCCCAAAATGTCGGACCCCCCCTCTAGGCAGGGAGTGACAGTGGTAACGCCTCTGGGAAAACATATTTAAGAAGGGGAACTGGTAGTGTGTGTGGGAAAAACCTGAGAGGAACATCGCTGCCAATACTGGAATCATGGAAGTGGAGGGGGAGGAGGAGGCGCCTGAGGAGGCTGATGGCCCTGCAGCCCATGGGGGTGAACGGTGGAGCGGAGGCTCCCGAAGGTGGCCGTAACCGCATGGTAGAAACCGTGCTGAAGCAGTGTGAGACGGGAGAGCAGCCTGCGGAAAGGACCTGCACCGGGGGAGTTCGGGAAGAACTGAAGCCCGCGGAAAGGACCCGCGCCAGGGAAGTT
>VYZV01010241.1:90053-107518 GCA_013401275.1 Pandion haliaetus
AGCGGCAACGACGATGTGTGGCGGGCTGACTCAACCCCCATCCCCTGTTCCCCTGTGCCGCTGGGGGGAGGAGGTAGAAAGCATTGGGAATGGAGCTGAGCCGCGAAGGCGGGAGGGGTGGGGGAGGTTGTTCTGATGTTTAGTTTCCCTTCCTAATACCCTTGTGTTTTGTTTTTGTTTTGATTTGTAGTAAATTAAATGGATTTTGTTTTTTCCCAAGTTGAGCCTGTCTTTTGCCCGTGACCATAAGTGGGGAGTGATCCCTTCCAGTCCTTGTCTCGACCCACGAGCCTGCCTTTGCATTTTCTCCTCATCCCAACGTGGCCAGGCGAGGGGGTGGGGGGTGAGCGAGAAGCTTCGTGGTGCTTTGTTACCGACTGAGCTGACCTGAAACCACAACAGATCCAAATTCCTTTGCCAAATTACAAATAATACTTCTTCTAGCTAAAAAATAATATACCAATCTATAGTATTGCTCAAGGCAAGAAAATTCCTGCCTCTCCCCCCGAAAATTAATCTTAACAAAATGTAAGGAAAAGACTGAATATTCTTCTGTGTGTATTCTGTGTAGCCTGCAAAGTACTTCCAAATACAAAACATATAATGGCCAGACATTGTTATTTGGAGTATATGCTGATTCAAAAGCAGCCAAAGAAGTGGTCCTAGAATCACCTACGTATTGTGCCCACCCTTGCCTTGAAGAGTAGACCCATGAGAACCTCATGAAGTTCAACAAGGCCAAGTGCAAGGTCCTGCACCTGGGTGGGGGCAATCCTCCATGTCAATACAGACTGGGGGATGAATGGATTGAGGGCAGCCCTGCAGAGAAGGTCTGGGGGGTGTTGGTTGATGAGAAGCTCAGCGTGACCCAGTAGTGTATGCTTGCTGCCCATAAAGCCAATCATATCCTGGGCTACATACAAAGAAGCATGGCCAGCAGGTTGACAAAGGGGATTTTTCCTCTCTACTCCCCTCTCATGAGAGCCCACCTGGAGTACTGCATCTAGCTCTGGGGCCCCCAGTACAAGAAAGACATAGGCCTGCTTGGGAGGGTCCAGAGGAGGGCCACAAAAATGTTCAGAGGGCCCAAACACCTCTCCTCTGAAGAAAGGCTGAGTTGTTCAGTTCAGCCTGGGGAAGAGAAGGATCCCAGGAGACTTTATTGGGGCCTTTCAATATATAAAGGGGACTTATAAGAAAGATGGAGACAGACTTTTTACCAGGGCCTGTAGTGACAGGACAAGGAGCAATGTTTTTAAACTGAAATAGCGTAGATTTGGATTAGATATCAGGAAGAAATTCTGTACTGTGAGGGTGGTGAGAAATTGGAACAGGTTGCGCAGAGAAGTTATAGAAGGCCCAACATTGGAAGTGTCCAAGGTCAGGATGTATGGATCTTTGAGTAACCTGTTCTTGTGAAAGATGTCCTTGCCCATGGCAAGTGGGTTGGACTAGATGATTGCTGATGATCGATTTTCAAACATATGAAAATTCATATATTGTATTGGCTTGCAATAAACTATAAATAAATAACTTTACACTTAAGTAAAAATAACGTGATGGTAGAGAAAAGTTTGATGGTACTGTTACAGGAAAAATATCTTTGTATCAGGCTAAAACTGGCATATTTACTTTTGCTGCATTGAGAAATGGAAAAGCACTGATGGTTTGCTATTTCATGTTTTTTAATTGCATAGCCAATAAAAATTTCCTCAATAGGACTTTACTTTCACATATTAGAAGAAAATGAGGGTAGTGATCATTCAATAGACACATTTTTTTAATCTTTTTATTTTGGGGGACAACTGATGTCTGCAAAGAGGGAAACTTTATATTTTTCTTTTTCTCCTCCAAGTAGTAACATTTCAAAAGTAGGAAAAGATTTCCCTGTGTCAAGTTCTTTTTCTTAACCTAGTCTATATGGAGAAGTACTTCAATATTTTTTTGTCACTTTCTCTTCTTTTAAAAATACTTTTCCCTGATGAAGACTCCAGAGATTAGAATGGAGAGTCACAAACTGAAAAACAATTAACTTACCTGAACAGAATTAACAAAAATATACCGATAATATATCTAGTAAAGAATAGGTGGTACGTGTTGACATTAACTGTCCTTAGCCATTACTAACACTTGTGATTCAATCCCTGTTCTCTTTTTTCTATTCACACACACCAACATTCAGAGTTCCCCTAGTCTTTACGGTTTTATCCCGATTCTTGATTCAGTGCTCTCAGTGTTTTTAAGCTGCTATTTAATAGCTTTTTTTTTTAAATCAAAATCAGTTCAGTTTTCAATGTTTTATAAAATACTTACGTATTTTGGAGTGTTGTATTTGTTGGGCCACAACCATCACTGAACACCACTCAGAGAATCAGTTTCTCACTGTTTCCCACTCTGGGCAAGTGAGCACTTGAGCATGTAATACAAACTAGTGCAGCTTTAGCAGCAAATATTAAGTGATACAGTGTCACTGCTCACTATCCAATCAATGGCAAGAACACTCCCCTTTGAAAGAACAAATTCATAGGACACTCAAGTCCTTGTTTTTAAACATTTAAAGAATAATTTTACCCATCTCTTCCACTTCCCTGTGGGAGATGTTTCACCATTAAGATATGAGCAAACTGTATATCTACTGCACAGTCCTGAAAGATCTTCTTGTATACTTAGGTGCCTTTGGAAATTCTTACACCTTAAGTAAGTGTTTTAAAGTTAGAATGTGGCATCAAACACAGTTCAGAAATCCCTTCAGCTCCCATTCCTCCATCCAAAAGTAATGTGAAGCAAATGTTCACTTTAGTAATGAAAAGCAAAATACATGGAATATTGTAAAAACAAAAGGGAAGTCATAGGAGGAAAAAAAGTCTTATGTAATCAAATTGAAGATTGGAAAATGAATAAAGGTCATCCAATTTCTCTCTTAATTTCGTATCTGAATGTTGTATAATGGTACATTAGAAATGCCAAAGAGAAAGAAATAATTCCTTTCCTTGCAGCACTGCCATCGGAGTGGAACGGATTAAGATTTTTGTATGGTAAACTTGCTAAATGTAACATTTGATCTTTGAATCTTTTAGGATTAAGCAAAAAATTCCAACAATGGAAAACCCCCATGAAAGTCTGCTGTAAGAGATATCCATTGGTCTGATACAAAGAGAAGAGTTCCACAGTCCTTTACCTCAGAGCCTTAAAAGGTTTAAAACAGAGATAAATACTGTTAGATTCCTATTATGTGCTAGCTATTTACTGATTAAATATAGTGAAGATAAAGTGCTTGTGTAGATCAGTGCTCTTCAAATATGGTTTAAAGACTTTCCCAGATAAAGCATGCCTAGAGGCCTTCAGATATTCACCATGTAATCCATTATCTTCCATAGTACACACTCACCTGAATTCAAAGACAGAATCTGTTTTAATGTTTTTAACAACAACAGTACTATTATACAGCATGATCAAAGGGGGTTGGAATTAAAAATGATATCTAAGATGACCTGCAGAGTTGGAAGGAATTAGTGAAGAGGCAAAGTCCCCATTTTAAAAAGTCATGTTCACTTATTCATAAACAAATAGTTACAGAACTACGCACACACTGAATTTCACTCTCTGCTGATCTAACTGGTATGTCCCAGCTTTTGTTCTGCGTGGACAGCTGGCTACCTCTTCTTCACCAACACATTGTCTAAGATACAGCATTAAGATTCTTAAATACATTCCAGATAAATGAAGATGTGATCACTATAACAATATTCACTCATATGAAATCTAATATTGAGTTAAATTATTTATATTATTTGTGTGTAGGTATCCAAATACATATGTGTAAATACATATGCACAGGGGTATAAAGAAGTAGACTTTTTTTGTTTGGTTTTTCTACTTTTTTCATTGTCAGGCTGTTGTATCTGGCATGTCTTAAGATGAACAGGTTTTATTTGCCAGGATGTTATCAACTATGTATTTTTTATGAACACTTTTCTTTTTGTAGAGCAACAAAAGTAACCACAGCTAAATCACATCAAGATGTGTAAAAACTGAAAATATTTTCTAAATCTTTAGGTTCATATTCATGTGTTTCCCTGAAAAATATGGGGATAGGATCAGTAATGTCACATTGCTATGCTTTGTTATCCTTGTTATCTTCCTCTGTGAGGCAGAAATATTTAAAGAGGTAAAAAATTGATGTTAATGTTCTGTGTCTGCTTAATTATAGAAAAAAAGTATCTTTTGGCATTTTATCCTCATAGAATCAAGGCTATATTTGAGGAGTTCGCTATTCATAAATATATGCAGTTTTTACTTCTACGAAGTGGATAAAAAGAGTAACAATGCCCACTATGTAAGGGAGTTTGGGTGAAGACACTAAGGATGGTATGAATATAGCAGCACAGCAAGCTGTAAGCAGTCCAGGAGTGCGTCGAGCATAATTTCTTAATCCAGGTGATAGACAGCCAAACCAGAGGAGAAGCATTACTAGACCTCTTGCTTACCAACACAGATGAACTAATTAGAAGGGTCAAGATTGGTGGCAGCCTGGGCTGCAGTGATCATGTCCTGGTGGAATTCACAATCTTGAGGGATATGGGATAAGTGAAGAGTAGGGACAGGATGCTGAATTTTAGGAAAGGGAGCTTCCAGGTTTTTAAGAAATCAGTGGCTGGCACCCCCTGGGAAACTGCCCTCAGGGATAAAGGAGCAGAACAGAGCTGGCAGCTCTTGAAGGACATCTTTTTTAGAACATGGGAACTCTCAATTCTCAAATGTAAGAAATCAGGCAGAGAAGGCAGGAGGCCAGTGTGGTTGAGTAAGGATCTTCTGGCCAAACTAAGGTGTAAGAAGGATGCAGGCAGTGGAACCAGGGACATGTATCCTAGGAAGAATAATGGGACACTGCCTAGGTCTGTAGGGATGGGATCAGGAAAGCTAAGGCACAGCTGGAGCTGAATTTGGCAAGGAATGTGAAGAATGGTGAAGCGGGTTTCTACAGGTATGTTGCTCAGAAAAGGAAGATGTACCCCGCCCAATAAATAAGACAGGCAAACTAGGAAAAACTAGCATGGAGAAGGCTGATGTACTGAACAATTTTTTTGCTTCAGTTTTCACTGGTACTCTCTCTTCCCACATCTGACAAATCCCTGAACCTCAAGACAGAGATTGGGGAATGAAGTCCCTCCCACTGTAGGAGAATATCAGGTTTGAGAAAACCTGAGGAGCTGTTATGGGTTTGTGTGGTGTGGGGATTTTTTGGTAGTGGGGGAGGGGCCCACAGGGGTGGCTCCTGTGAGAAGCTGCTGGAAGCTCCCCCGGCTCCAAGTCGGACCCGCCTCTGGCCCAGGCTGAGCCCATCAGTGACGGTGGGAGCGCCTCTGGGAGAACAGATTGAAGAAGGGGAACCTGCAGGGAGTAGTGGGTGGATTGGAATGTGAGAGGAACCCCTCTGCAGATCCCGAGGTCAGTGAAGAAGGAGGGGGAGGAGGGGCGCCTGAGGAGGCTGATGGCCCTGCAGCCCGTGGGGAGACGGCAGGCTGTCCCCCTGCAGCCCAGGGAGGGGTGCGGGGAAAGCGGAAGCCCCCCAAGATGGCTGGGACTCCATGGGAAAGCCCGCGCTGGAGCAGTGTATGACTGAAGAGCAGCCCGTGGAAAGCACCCACGCGAGGGAAGTTTGGGAAGAACTGCAGCCTGCGGAAGGGAACCACATTGGAGAAGTTGGTGAAGGATTGTCTCCCGTGGGAGGGACCCCACAGTGGAGCAGGGGACGAGTGAGGAATCTTCCCCCTGAAGAGGAAGGAGCGGCAGAGCCAAGGTGTGGCGAGCTGACCCTAAGCCCCATCCTCTGTTCCCCTGTGCCACCAGGGGAGGAGGGAGAGAGAACCGGGAGTGGTGTTGAGTGGGAAGGAGGGAGGGGTGGGGAGAAGGTGTTCGGAGGTTGGGTTTTCCTTCTTAATATCCTTGTTTTGGTTTGATTTGTAATGAATTAAATGGGCTTTGTTTCTTCCCCAAGTTGAGCCTGTCTTTTGCCTATGACCCTAAGTGGGGAGTGATCCCTCCTAGTCCTTATCTCGACCCACGAGCCTGCCTTTGGATTTTCTCCTCATCCCACCGTGGCCAGGGGAGGGGTGAGTGAGCGAGCGGCTCTGTGGTGCTTTGTTACTGGCTGGGGTGAAACCATGACAGGAGCCTGAACATACACAAGTCCATGGGACCCAGTAAGACACATCCCAGGGTCCTGAGGGAACTGGCAGATGTAGTCACTAAGTCACTGTCCAGCAAGTTTGAAAAATCATGGCAGTCAGGGGAAATTCCCAGTGACCATAGAAAAAGCCTTTTTTCTTTAAAAAGGGTAATGAGGAGGAACCTGGGAACTGTTGACCTCACCTCCATGCCTGTTAAGATCATGGAAAAGATCCTTCTGGAAGACATGTCAAAACATATGGGACACAAGGAGGCGATGACAGCATGGTTTCATCAAGGGCAAGCCATGCCTGACTCATAAAGTGGCCTTCTATATTGAAGTGGTTGCACCAGTGGACAAAGGAAGACCAACTGATGGCATTTACCAGGACTTCTGTAAAGCCTTTGATATGGTCTCCCCACAACATTTTTACCTCTAAATTGGGGAGGTATGTGTTTGATGGATGGACTGTTAGATGGTTAAGGAACTGGCTGCATGGCTGCTTCCAGTTACTGTCAATAGCTCAATGTCCAAGTGAAAACCAGTAACCAGTGGTGTCACTCAAGGCTCCATAATGGGACCAAAACTGTGTAATAACTTAATCAGTGATGCAGGTAGTTGGATTGAGTGCACCCTCAGCTAGTTTGCAGATAAAACCCAAGATGAGTGGTGCAGTTGATATGCTAGAGGGAAGGGGTGCCACCCAGAAGGACCTTGACAGCCTTGAAGAGTGGGCCTGTGAGAAGCTCATGTAGTTCAACAAGGACAAGTGCAAGGTCCTGCACCTGGGTGGGGGCAATCCCCCATATCAGTACAGACTGGGGAATGAATGGTTTGAGGGCAGCCCTACAGAGAAGGAGTGGGGACTACTGGAGGATGAAAACTTGGACATGAGACAGTAATGTGCGCTTGCAGCCCGGAAAGCCAATTGTATCCTGGGCTGCACAAAAAGAAGTGTGGACAGCAGGTCAAGGGATGGGATTCTTCCCCTCTACTCCTCTCTCATGAGAGCCCACCTGGAGTACTGCATCCAGCTCTGGGGCCCCCAGTACAAGAAAGACATGGGCCTGTTTGGGCAGGTCCAGAGGAGGTCCACAAAAATAGTCAGAAGGCTGGCACATCTCTCCTCTGATGGAAGGCCGAGTGAGTTGGGGCTTTTCAGCCTCAGGAAGACCTTATTGGGGCCTTTCAATATATATACAGACTTTTTATCATGGCCTGTAGTGTCAGGACAAGGAGTAACAGTTTTAAACTGAAAGAGGGCAGGTTTAGATTGGATATAAGGATGACCTTTTTTATGATGAGGGTGGTGAGAAATTGGAACAGGTTGCGCAGAGAAGTTATAGAAGGCCCAACATTGGAAGTGTCCAAGGTCAGGATGTATGGATCTTTGAGTAACCTGTTCTTGTGAAAGATGTCCTTGCCCATGGCAAGTGGGTTGGACTAGATGATCGCTGAATGTCCCTTCCAACCAAAACCATTCTATGATTCTATGAATATTGCATTTGATTGTGCCTATTTGTGATCATAATCTGTTACTGCAGAATCTGATAATGGGAGTGGTAATCAGATACTGTGAAAGCAGAGAAATATGTTGTACATCTTGTTAGTGACATCAAAGATTATAAAGATTGAAATATTATGGGACAAAGGTATAGAAACATATATAGATAGTTTTATGTAGCAAAGCAATGGTACGTATTTCAGCTGAAGCTAACAAATTATGTTTATCTCCCAACTAAGTATAGCTATCTGGGTAACATTTTATGTTAGGCTTTTAATCTTAGTCTGTTCTTTCTCCGTAGTCAATGGGGACCACTCATCTCTTCTAAAATAGGTGTTCACTGTAAACTGGATGAATAACTCTTTCCATGAACTGAAGAGAAAGCCTAGGTGATTTAGTAGTCACTTTAACTTTTTCACAAGCTAAAGTGAGTTTGAATGAATCCAACACAACAGAGTAATATTTTGCTGAAGTAGGGATCTAGATAAAGTATTATTTATTACTATCTCATAAAGCTGTTAACCTAAATAAATGCACTTCATTGATTCAGCATATGATCAAACAAAGCAAGTTAAGGTAAATAAAGGAAAAGTGAGCATTTGTGGTACTAACTTTATTTTTTCAAAGCATTGTGAAGAGATAGAGAAAGGAAAAGCTTTCTCATGCACTAGATGCATTTTCTTAATTCCTCTAGATATTAATGCCGAAGGCTTATAGAATACATGTTCTTCTCAGGCCTCCATCAGCCTAAGAAAGATGAAATATTTAAAGCAGTCAGTGCCTCTAAACTGATGAACAAATTATTCAGCTACTTTACTGATAAATATTTCTGCGCTATTTCAGTGGTAGAAGTTAGCTTCTAGCACTTTCAGAAGTCTTTGTATAATAGCATATATTTTATTTCTCTGGCATGTAGTTTACTAGCAATTTCTTTGAATACCTCCTTAAAAGCACCAGGGAAATAATCCTGAATAAAATGAAAAGTTATGATTCACCATTCTCTGTATTGTTTGTCCATTATTCGTCTTTGTAGTAACAGAGATGAAACAAGGTCTTCTTTCAACACCCTCTAATTGCAAAAGTCCTTTTGAAGGAAGTCTTATATATATAAGTTGGCAATAATTTTGCCCAAAACCCAAGTGAGGATAATATCCCTGTTTATAAAAGTTTCAGAGCACCAGGATGGTTGCATTCTTTAGAATTCTGCTCCAGGACAGATTTCCTCAGTTCCCATGGTCTTAATATCTTTTTGAGCTCTTCAGAAGCTAACCTTATTATATAGATCACATAACTGTTCTTTGAATTAAGAATTCCTATTTGAGAACCTACCATCGCATCATCTAGTCAGACTGCCATGACTTGGGAGTTAGTGCTTGAAATCCTTTGGTGTAATCGAGATCAGTGAAACAAGTGAGGCAAAGCATGTTGCTTATATGGTGCTATCTGTCACTTGTTTCTGAGACACATTCTCTCTGTGACTTCAACTTTCAGTGCTTGCTGTAGTGACTTACCTAATTGCAGATTTTATTCTAGCTTTCCTAGGGCACCTGCTGATACCTCTGCATTAGCTGTCTTTGATATCTATTTTAAATTATTAAGATTTGCTTATAGACAAGAAGTCAGGTTCTTGACAGTTGCTTCCCCCTTCCTTCCTTAATATAGTGCCATCTGTATTTATGCACATACTCTAGAGTACTTATTAATTTTAAGTATAGAAAAGCCATAGCATAATTATATTTGCAGATTAACTAGAGTATTTTCTGCTACTATTTCGTTTCTGTTCAGGATGATACAATAACAGAATAGACCGAAGGAAGAATACAGATACTTTTCTGTTAATTAGAGTCCTTTTTTTTTTCATTGTGCCTCTCAATATTTAGACCTGTGGTTTTTTATATTACTCAATTTTTTTAAACCAATAACTGACTTAGTACAAATAATAAAATATGTAAATACATATGTACAAAGTAAAGTTCAGTATTTCCCAAACCTTTAATTATTGAGAAATCTATGTTAGAAATTTACTCATTTTTGAAGTAGCTGAAATTAGATATAATCGCTATAATATATTCTTTCATTCCTTAAATTTATATGAATGTTTGATCTACTCAGTATCCACAGCAAATTTAAGGACCTGTTCTTGTCATAGCTTTTGCTTGCTGGATTTCTTTTAAGGTTATCTGTTAATCATAATTTAATTTTTTACAAAAAAAAATTATTAGGAGAATGAACCCCTTTGAATTACTACTAAAAGAGAGTTAACTTTCCAAAATTAATGGTAGCAAATGAACTTTTATAAGACTTCTTAGTGCTATCACAATGCACAAAATGCTGATGAATAGCACACATTTTGAAATACCCACTGTAGTTTATAACATCGTCATATTTACATCTGTCATTTTCAAATTAACCTGTACCATAAGATTTTAAAGGCATATAAATAAGTAGTAGAAAACAGCCTATTCACATTGTTTATACTGTATGATTAGTGGATGTCATAAAACATGAACAAAATCTGATTCTTTATTTGCAAGAATAGTTTTTTGTGGGAATAGGGTGTAGAGATTCATTTAAAGCAAATACAGAAAGGGAACTATAGAAACTTAATTTTAAAGGAAGCTTATCCATGTTAAATATTGCACCTCTCCTCCCTAAATATTTATTCACATAAAATCAAGTAATTCAGGCTAAAAATACTTTTAAAAGACAATTTTTAACAAATGACACAAACCAAATAGAACTTTCTGTCTTTAGATATTTTTGGAAGAGCGGAGAAGAGAAAATATTATAAACAAGGAGGCTGGGTAAATTATATGTATAAAAAACAATAGCAAAAGATGTGCATTTATATACTTTTTTTTCAGTAAATTTCAAACACAAATTCATCTGTAGACATAAGGTCCATTCATAATGTCACAGTGTCATGGGGTGAAGCTTACCCAAAAGCACTTCCCTGACGAAGGAGACCTTGACTACATCTGACCAGCTCTAACTGACTAGATTAATCTAGATGATCTGGAAAACAAAGATGCATCAGACAAATTGTGCAATGCCTAACCTCACACTTCTGTAGCAAATTTGGGAAGGGAGACCAGAGAGATGACAGAAAGCCTGGTGATAACTGCTCTTTTGCTTTAGATACAGAGAAAGTAAAAAAGATTGGCCTGCAGCTACATGATGAGAAAAGCCATTGGAGGCTAATATAGAAAGTGAAAAATAGCTTCAAAAACCAATCCCTTGGTGTGGGGCAGAAACACATCCCCGTACATCAGACACAGTGCAATAGGCTGAGTCTTCAATGGAGCCATTACTCAAGGGTGCTGGACCCCCAGCTGCAGCTGGCACATCAAGCAGTCGAAGTGAGGGCCCTGTTCCCCAGGGCCTATGTGGTGGCAGAGGGGCAGGGGCCATCACTGGGCTATGTGGGAATGAGCATGTGTGTGCTGTACAGTAGAAATCCTGATCTGTGGATATAAATCCCCATAGAAAAGCAACTCCATAAGGAAAGACAAGACCAGTGAATAATGAAAGAAATTACCAGGAAATATGATGAGAATATGCTTTTAAATTTTATTTGACACCCATCATTTTTGTGTACAATCACTTACCTACAATTCAAAAGTCATTGTTCTTTTCTTCCTTGAATATCTTTTCTCTCCACTATACCATTTCATCTGAACCGTTAACTCCTTGACTATAATTATTGTGTTCCTAGTTTTACCCCAGAGAAATTCCATTGACTCCATGTAGTTTCTTCTGATTTTTATCAGGATGAGGAAGATGACATTCAAACCATTTGTTTTCCATTGTAAGAGAATGAGGAAAAACATCTTATAGCCTTTTGACATAGTCTGTTCTGTGATAGCTTCAGGAAATGAATGCTGTAAAAATCCCTCTCTGTTCCATTTTTTTAATGTCTGGTTTAACCTTTCCAGCCACATTAACCTTTGTATTACTACTAGTGGTTCAATTATTCATAAACTCCTTATTCCAAAAATGTTTGATATTAGGCATATTTTACGGCTTCCATGACTTGAAATTTCTTATTAATTTACTTTTCCAAATTCTTGATCCTAATAGAAAAGGTGATTTCCATTAGTGGGACTGTACTTATATCACTCAGTTTTGACATGCAGAATTGCATTTTGTCTACTTGTTTGCCAGAATTCATTAACTGGCTAACTGATTTGAAGCTCTCTATACTGGTGATAGATACTACCATGATAGGCTGAATATATCCCATGATGGAAAAGAACTTTGATTCCAATAATGTGGTTGGTTGGTTTCTTTGTTTCTGTTGGACAGTTAGTAAACCTTAGTTATTCCATGGTCAGTGAGTAATAATTCAACAATTAAAAAAAAATATCTAATAACAGAAGAATAAAATACAACAAAACTAGCAAACATAAAGAACAATGTATTGCTTTGACTGTAGTATAAACCAAATGCACTACTAAACATATTAAAGATTTCTATGCTCAATAAATGTTTTTATCTGGATAAATTTTTCCAGCACTTACATGGAGTGGGACAGAGATATGGGCACAGTATGCAACTGGTAGTTTTATGGCTTTCTAGAGGGAATAGGAGAAAAAAAAAAAGTAGAGATGAGTGGGAACTGAAGAAGAGAGAAGCTTTCTCCTTTGATGGCTTGTCCTACCACAGTACCATTGGAGAAATGGGAGGTAGGACAACTTTTTTCTCTGTCACTTCTTCTACTGGCCTTATTTTGGTATTTCAGGCATTGTTGATGAAGGACTATTTGCTTGGCTCTGACTGCAATCACTAATTTGCTGGCCACTGCTACCTTGAGTGGGGTGATTCAGAGGAAGGAGAGACCATGGGATGTGAATGGACTATTGCCTCCTACTTCTCTCTGCAATTCTGTTCTTTATCCAGTGAGCTGGGCAGATGAGAAAGCACTTTACCAGGGACTCTGAAATGTCAGGGCAGATGAAATCAAGCTGTTTGCCACAAGTATTTCTCATACACAAAACCAGAATAAGTTTTGGTTGATCAAAAGCCTATAATTTTATTGAGCTGTGGTTTCCTTGAGTATTAGCTTGTGATTGGCTTGTTGTTACTTTCTTTCCCACATTATTCTCTCTCATTTTCCAGCTCTTTCTGGTTATTGATATTTCATCTGTAGAAAGACTGAAAAAAGTTTGTGTAATTGTTTGCACTGAAAAGGAGGCATAGAAGCTGGACAAATCATAGAAGATGTGTTGTAAATATGCATAATAACAAATATATAATAGGGAATACATATGAAAACTTTTATCCCATACACAATGGTAAGAGATGCTTCAACATAGGAAATTCAAAATCACTAGAAATAAATCCATGTTCCATTCATATAATTACATTCATATAATATAACTCAGTCCCACAGGAATTTGACATGACTGAGAATTTAATGCCATTTTAAAGGTATTATATAAATATAAAGGAAATCTACAGCTGCAATAATGTACTAACACAGTAACACATATAAGTTCTACAAAACCTCATGTCTCAAAGCGCTGACTAATCTGTCTATTCAAGTTCAAATTGACGACAAGGAGAAGACAGTTCTACAATAACTTCTACATCTTCCTTTAAAGCAGTTAAACACATCCAGTATCAGAAACTTAACCGGACCAGGCTGTTGATCCAGGGAAGCAGATGTGTTCTAATATCATAATGCCATGGAAACATACAACTGAAATGTCTCATCAGCTGTATGACAACATTTTATTTTAGTTTTTTAGCAAGCATCTTCTGGGTCCCAATAGCTAGGGCATGAACCATCAACATGGACATTGCAGGAACACACACCAATCTTAAAATTAATATTATGCTTTTAAGAAGAAATTTTTCCAGGTTTTCAAATATTCTTGATAAAATTTTGTAGAGCAACAAGTTTTTTTGTAAGACCTTTGAAGTTTGAGTTTGCTAAATCTGGGTTTGAGCTATGTGAAGTATCCATTCTAGCTTGGATATAGACATGATGTTTCTTCTCTACAAATTAAAAAAACCCAACTATCATATAGATTTATTTAAATTGCCCTACACTGAAAACCTTTGTTGTTGTCTATTTCCTTCCAGTTTTCTTGGAATGGTGGTATTCAGTTACATTTTTTGATACTTAAATTATGCCTTAGCAATGTATGCGTGAGGTAAGTGCCTACGCTCTTGTAATTGTCAATAGAAATTCAATTGGTACTACTGTTGTATCCAAATCTGCTCAGCTGATCAAGTACAGGTGTTTTGGATGAGCTGGGTAGCTCTAGATTCTACACGCTTGATTCAGCTGCCCACATATGAGGTATCTCATCGCATATAGGATACCTTAGATATATGGGATCTCCCTGTAGGGCTAAGATACATGGCACAGGGCCCATGGGAGACCCAAACTCTGCTGAAGCAGCAGCTGGAGCATCTCAGATGGCAGTCCTCAGGTCCCACATCACATCTGCCCATCCTGTGCTAATGCAGGGGATACTTTGTGTCTGCACAGCTGAATCCTGTCCCCATTGACTGAAACACCTCGGTCACCTCCAAACCCCTTCCTGCGACATCACTGCTTGAATGTCAGAATCTCTTCTTGAACGTGAAAGTCCGGGCAGTGGCTTGTAGAGTACAATGGTGTCCTGGTTTTGACTTGAATAAAGTTAATTTTCTTCCTAATAGCTAGTATAGTGCTGTGTTTTGGATTTAGGATGAGAATAATGTTGATAACACACTGATATTCTAGTTGTTGCTAAGCAGTGTTTCGACTAAGTCAAGGACTTTTCAGCTTTCATACTGCCCTGCCAGTGGAGGCTGGGAGTGCACAAAAAACTGGGAGGGGACACAGCCAGGACAGCTGAACCAAATGAGCCAAAGGGATATTCCATACCATATTATGTCATGCCCAGTATATAAACTGGGGGGAGTTGGCCTGGGGGCACCATGGCTCAAGGACTGGCTGGGCATCAGTCAGTGGGTGGTGAACAATTGTGTTGTGCACCACTTGTTTTGTATGTTTTATCATCATCATCATCATCATCATCATTATTATTATTATTATTATTATTTCCCCTTCCTTTTTTTGTCCTATTAAACCGTCTTTATCTCAAACCACAAGCTTTACTTTTTTTTCAGTTCTCTCCCCCATCCCACTGGGGGGCAGGGAGTGAGCAAGCGGCTGCATTGTGCTTTTCCAGCTGGGGTTAAACCACAACAAATAGACAGGGTAGCACAGTGTAAATCTTCACTTTGTGGAATAGGTTTTTTGTGCTAAGTGCAAAAAGATATTTGTATGACCACGTGTTAAGACTTAGGAATGATAAAGTACTTGCAGGCACAATGTACAAAGCGAATTTTATCTATTGTACATCATATGACAAATACGTTACATGATTATTTCTTTGCTATTCTTTAAGTCATAAGAGATAAGATTTAGTTTCCTTTGGGCTTTTGTTACTTGATGTTGTATTAATACTGTACCAGAATTCTAGCTCATTATAGCAATTTGTGGGCTTAGGAAGAAATCCCCAAGATAGATGTAGAAGCAGTTCATTTCTTAAATAAAACCAATAATTATTTCAAAGCAAAATAAAAAACAAAACAGGGCTTGTCTTTGTGTAAATTTTAAATATGTATATATTTAATATTTTTAATAACAAGAAAATCAACAGGTTTTATTTAAAAAAATTAGTTTTTCAATTAATTTGACTATAGTTCTATAGGGTCAATATCTTTTTATCTATTTGACACTTATGCTTATAAACTTAGTATTTAAATGCTTCATTGCTAGTTCACATCCCACATTTCAAAACACAGACATTTAAAAACGTCGTTCGACCTACTTTCCAGTTCTTACATAGTTAAAGTTGTTAGATATGGGTAAGAACAGATACACTACCTTTCAGAAATATGAGTTTTAAATATAAGGCATGAAAAAAACATCCTGTTTTTTTCGTTATAAAACTGGTTTTTATATTTTAAAAATTATTTCTTTAGGTTTTGGGGTTTTTAATCTCCTTGATAGCATTAATCTATCCCAACATATCAACAAAAAATGCAGGTTAAAAGAGCAACTTCAGATATGAACACCTCTTGTGATAGTGCACTCGGCATGTCAAAGATAAAGACATGTTTTCTGCCTATGAGTCAGTAACCTTTTAATATAACCAAGTAATACTACCAAGTAACTTTCTGAATTTTCTGTGTTGAGACTTCATCTGAATCTTACAAAATACTCTGACTCTGACCTTTTCATGCAAGATAAATCAAATGTGGTGACATTATCAAAATCTGTATTTTATTATTTTTATATTCATCGCTTCTTAACACTGTATGTAAAATTGTCATCTTTTTTCTTCAATTGCAATGAAATGTTGTTCTATAAGACTCTTCAAATACTTATTAAGACTCTACAAGGCATGTCAGTGCAGAAAAGAATGTCTTAAATATTTTTTCAACTGTTCGGTATTTCTACTTCACTAATACAAACCTAGTTCCCAAGTAACCGAGGTTGCTGCAGATTTTATCTGCATTTCACGTATTGAATTTCAGAGCTACTAAAATCAGGCAAATCTCATTAATTGAAGGTTTTCCCATGTAAATATTGTATCAGACATGCATTTTTTAAAATTGAATCGAAGTTTAATCTATGTAATTTCCTGACTGATAACTTTCAGATGCAGTGATTTGGCAGAAGAAAGTCCATATGAAAAGAGATTCCTAGAGTGACATAAGTTAATTAGGAAATTTAAAAGCCTGAAAAAACTTAGAACAGAAATATTTAGATGCAAGTACACATAACAGTGATTTCCAAGAAATTTCTAAGATCATCTGCAATGCAGTAAAAAAAGAAATATATTCATAAAATTCCTTTGCTTTCAGTTAGGCTATGAGGTTTTTTCCTTTGTTCTTCTTTAACATGTACATGCTCTGTCCACTTTGGATGAAGGTCACAAGCTAGTCATTCTTGTCCTTCAAAGAAATAGACTGAAAAATAATCCCCTTAACTGAATTATAAATCAGTATCCTTGTACTGTGATTTTACTTTTTTGTCTGGTCCAGTCCTGTTCTGCTCTCACCCTTCGCTTTTATACAGAAATAAATACCAGGAAGGGACAGGAATTAATTGATGTTGTTGTTTAATATCACGATTAGACAGTCTATGTATTATAATCTAGTTTCATCTGCAATGTTGACCATGAAATTTTGTAAGAAAGAACATGAATGAGAGATCTTTGGAATATTTCAGTGAAGTTAGAACAGAACATAAACACTACTGTAATCATTATATTGTTGTTGTCAGTCTTACTTTCACTCTCACCCTTATTTAGTCAAATTCAAGTTTAACTTGCATTGTAGAGAGTATTCTTCATAGAGAACAATTTTTTTTTCTAAATTTATTAGGGGTTTTTTGTAAATACCATTGCAGTTATATAAGATTTAAAAAAAAAAAATTCCAAGTAATTTAGCTAAAAAATAACAAAACCCCTATTTATAGAAAAGTACACAAAATGGTCTTATAATTATTACACTGTTTTTCAATTCTGTATAGCTTTTATGCTCATAGATCATTAATCTGGTCAATGACAATAAGAGCTGATGCTTGTACAGTTATTTTAGAGATCTGACCCAGTGATTGCAGCTACATCATTCTTTTGATTATTAAAATTCTCGAGATATTTCTTATTATGTGAAAAGTGTATTTACATACCAGTTAGGTGTATTTATTCATCTCACTGTATTCCTTGGAGAAATACCAGTGTTTGGTATAGAGAACTGTCCTGGGTTCAGCTGGGATAGGGT
>VYZV01010244.1:7090-33442 GCA_013401275.1 Pandion haliaetus
TTTTTTGCCTCTGGCAATAAGCTGGACCATGTTCCTGACATCCATCTGCAGAACCTGTTGTACTTCATAAGACACTCAAGAGTAGTGGCTGAGTGGGATCACAGGAAGAAAAAAAAAATGCTTATCAGTGTCATCTCTAAGTCCAGGATTGTGGTTCAGGACCAATTCCTAGAGTACAAAGATTTCTCTGGAAATTTCGAACTCCAGCAGCCACAGAGGTACAGGAGGATCTTAGAAGATGAAGGTGGGGATTAGATTCTGTCATCTGAACCATGAAGAGCTGATTATGCCCATCCTGTTTTGCCAAGTAGTTTTGCTCTCGCATGGTGGCAAGAGATTTTGCTATTCAGGCTTTCTGTATTTGTGGGCTTTGCTTTCTCCATCTTCCCCATCAGCCGCTTCAGGTTTCTGGCAGGAAGGGTCAGCCTTGCTGCAGTTCAGCTGGGCTGGGCTGCAGGGTGGGTGCTGCAGGCAGGGTGGACGTCCCTGCAAGCCAGAGGTACTGGCTAGCTGTGCCATGTCAGCAGCTGGGCAGAGCATGGGAGCTGCCTGCAGACACCACATCCCAGAATTCAAACTCTGAACCGTTTTTCAGTTTTGATACTTAAAATATTTGCTGCTGTGAATACTAGGCAGCACACTCCTACCATGCACTTGGAGGTCTCATCTTTAATAACATAGGTCAGTCAAGGGTGTCTAATCAGTTATCCATTCATGCAGCTGTAGCTATGGTCCATTTGGCTTTCTAGTTAATGTGTGAAGCAGCATCATTAGCATCATTTGATGGCAGACTGTTCTGTGTTAGCTAGTACTGATTCCAGACTCTGGACTCATGGCTGTGTGCAACCTCACTTCTGTGAAGACAGTGTGCGCCTAGCAAACTGTTCATCTTGGCCAGGCCAGGCTTCTGTCCACACCACCAGCAATCTCTGAATATCTTCTGTCAAGCCAGTGATCAAGCAATTTTAGTAATTAACATCAAAGTTCATTCCACCGCAGAAATTCACTATGCTCCTCTCCTAGTGCGTGTCCTGTTAACACACCAAGAGAATTGCCCAAGTGTGTGATCATCAACTTTGTCTTCAGCATTTTCAAACACAGTCTTCCCTTGCCCAGAAAAAAGTGTACTCAGAACTTCTCTATCCCTTGTTTGTCCAAACAAATTCATCTTTGTTAAAGCCACCACAAACTGCAGCTTCTAACTTCAGTCATCCACATCTAAAGCAGCATTTTGTAGTGAAGAGAGAGATGATGATGAATCGGGATACCAGTACTACCTGTACTATTAACGAGGCTGCTAATGCCCACTCTGTATTCTTTTTCAGAAACTGTTGTTGCACAAGACTACAGTGTGGGAAAATCTGGAATGTCCCAGGATAGGGCAAAAAAGCTAAGTAATTCACTGTCTATTCAGAATAAAATGGAATAAAATAAATTGGGCCTGCCTCACGTCATACAAAGCAGCTTGAATACAGAGTTTAAACTCACAGAGAAAGAAGAAACTAACCATTTGTGGTAGAGGGTGAGGAGAAGAAACAGGGAGAAAAGGTCAGTTGAAGCAAGAGAGCAAAGATTGAAAGGATCTGCAATGGCCTTTATATCCATATGGGATTTAAAGCAAGCCAGGGCTGCAGGAGTTCTTTAGACTCCACAGAAGATGTGTGAAGAGGCACCATTAGCTTGTGCTCAGCACAAACTACATTTTCCTGGTGGCACACAGGACAAAGAATGGGAATTCTGCAGATGCACCTGGTCCTAAACCTGTAAATCAGTTTGTTTCACTAGTTACTTCTGTAAGCTGCCCTGGATATATGTGTATTTTTTTAAAGAAAATTATTTATGTTTTGTATCTCTTGTGTTCAGATCCTATCACACATAGTTTTAAGGTATGGTGATACACTGTTGGCCGTTCCTTCATCTCTTGATGGAAATCCCATCTAAGGCATGCCTTAAAATGGAAGTAGCATACTGACACCAAAGGAAACAGTCTATAATAGTACCCTGTTTTGATGGTTCATTCGGCTCGCTTTAATCTTTAGCATTACTACTCCCAAAACTAAAGGGGAAAAATAATGCGGAAAAAGTATTTCTTGACTGAGACGTGATACAGAAATCCACTCTTTCCAGATGGAGGCAGCACTAGCTTGCATTGCAGCTTCAGTGGGCCATTGCTTCCCGCCTGCTTTCAAGTTGCAAGGCCTGTTTGCTCAGTGGACTCTTCTGCAGTATCTCTGCTGCTTTAAAAAGTAGTGTGTCAAATGCAACCAGCAAATCCGGTGGCCAGCTTTGCTGAGTGGACAATCATCACACGTCATCCAGCATCTGTAGCTTGCCTTAGAAGTCTCCTGGATGCACACTGCACCCCTGCTCTGCACCTATTAAGGCCATCACGGAAGCACAATCCCTCTGGGCTTGTGTCATCTGTTACAGCTTTGTGACTGAGGGGAGCAGCAGATCTTCAGGCTTGGAGACAACCCCTGAAGGCCTGGAAAGGCCTCCCCCCTCTCCCTTGTCTCTCGGCTCTGACAAGTCTGGAGTTTCATGCATCCTGGTGCTGGGGATTATGCCTGGCCTACTTTCATATACGTGCTTCCAAAGTGGCTGTGACAGCCTCCCTGGGCTTGTATTGCTGAGGCGATGAGGCTGTTCTCTGCTACTGTACCTGGGGGCTCAGCAGTGGGTGGCGGGTGCCGGTGGTAGCTCTTGTGCATCTGAGGGAGCGCGGCTGCTCATCTCCAGCAGCGATCTCTGCTGCATTTGCCATCCTAGTACACGGCAGCTCTCCCGCCAGTAGCTGGGCATGCCTCTGCCATGCTAGGCTCCCCATGGCCTCCAGCATGCTCCCCCTGCCAAGCTCCAGGCTGGTTTACTGGGGAGTGCAGTGCCAAATGTACACAAGGGATCCTGACCGAGCCCTGCCTTTCCCCAAAGCTTTGTGGTTACACTGCATAACCTAAAAGCACTTACCCCTGGTACATGAAATGGGTGTGTGGGGTAGCGATGGTGGAGGTCACACTGCTCCCATCATGTTTCAGAGGGAATTCTAGTAACCAGGCTCTATTTTGTCTTCCCAGCTGCAATTCTGGGAAGCGGGGGCAGGGGGAAGCCCAGTTTCTTGAGGGCTATGTGGGACCAGATTCAAAATGCTGCTTTTAGGCATCTGGGCTGGATAGTACTGAGCCTAAGGTGTAGGTGCTGCCCCCCAAAGACTGTGATCCTTGTTTTCCAGCCTAGGCACCTGGTCTCCCTGTAGTACAGTTAGGCACTTCTGTGGGCTGAAGAGCTGTCTTGAGGCAGAGGGTTGGAAATACAGCTTCTGGGGGTAGGGTAGGATGACTGAGCTGCTCCCACTGCTCTGGGTTGCAAGTGCCTGACATAGAGCCATATACCAGGTGCCTCCACACATGCAGGATGTATAGCACTTCTCCCACGTTCCCGGGGGGAGCTAGAAGCTGTTCTGCACCTCCCACTGCTGCCTGCTTCTGGGAGCTGTGACAGAAACCGTGAGATAGATAGCAAAAGAGCAGCACAAGTGAAATGCTTGCCTCAGATGCCAAGGGTAGGCACCGGGCAGGGCAAAGCCAGGGGAGGATGGTGGGCACTAATGCAAGTGCTCTATAAAGCTCAAGGTGGTGCTTGGCCATGTAGCTGCGGTTGTGGCCTTCATGCACATGTGGGCCTACGTGCTGTTTTAATTAATTTCTTTTAAATAGGCGGTGGTTGTTCGGAAAGGCTTCCAACCATGTCTAAAATCATACAGCAGGGAGCCAAGAAACCTGTTTATAAAAAAAAATAGCCCCGGGTGAGGATGGCTGGTAGCTGTGCCTCCACGGGGCTCAGGCACCAGGCTGGACTGGCTCCATCCTTCTCCCCTGACCGAGGACCAGCATCGCTGCAAGGTGAGGAAAGAAAGCGCAGGGAACGCAGCCGTGCTGTGGCTGCTCGAGGGGCTGCTGTAACTTGCGCAGTCCTGCTGGTCCAGCTGCAGTTCTACTGTAAGCTGATCAGTCTGGGATGGAGCAGCTGCCTGTCAGGAAGCACCGTATTGTTAGGAGCCTAAACTGTGAAAATGGCTGCGTTATTTAAAAGAGGCTCACTAGGGCTTTCAGGGCCCGTGGTGTAGCTACATCTCAGCGTATCTGGTCTGTCTTAATTTTCCTTGGCCTTTTGGATGCCATCAGTCACTCCCACCAGTCCCCTTTCTCCTCCCTATAGTCCTGCTGTACTTTCCACTGCTGGTTGTCCTCCTGGCATCTGGGTTCTTCATTCAAGGTTTTAGCCTTTTGTTACTGCTGTTGTGTCTGGGGAGGACTCCAAGGCACACTTTCCTGTAAATGACTTTTTTTTTTTTTTTACGATCTGTAAACGTAAAGCGAGCTCACCTGTTGTGCCAAACTTCACAGTACCAAGAAATACTGAAGTTCTTGAGTTTCTTTCCAACTCTTCCAAGTTGGAAAACTCCTGGGATAGTTTTTATATTTCATGATTGACTATAAATAGCTGTCACATAGCTGTCATTTATATTCCCTGCAGGAGACTTAAGAAAGGGAATTGAGGCATCAAACTGCAGCGGTGCATGATTTCTGTGACTGAAAGCTTTCATGTGGACTTAAATGCCTTTGATTTCCATCTGTGCTGTGGACTAGGGTCAGCCTTGCTTGGTCAGGGAGGTGTTGGGTCTGTGCCTGTAGGCAAAGCCTGTGCAACCCACAGAGGTGAACTCTGGGGATGTGGGGTGCCAGGAATATTTAAGTGCTGTTCAATTCCTACACCGTTGTTTTTAAAAGCAAAGGTGCGGTGTGGTTAAGTTTAAGGTGTTTGGTTTGGTTCTTCACCATCGTAGCAAACATTTATACTGATACAGCTGTGAATAATGAAGTAGTTCTCCTGTCTTCAAACCAGCCATCTAAGCGACTGGGGGGAGACGTATAATCTGTGGAGCAGCTTGGATTTCTAGGGGAAAGGCAGAGAGGGGGGCATGGTTCTTCTCTCTGCAGCTGCAGCGGTTTTGCTCTATGTGTTTGCAGCCCCAAGGCTGCACTGCTCTCCCCAGTCCCTCCCCACTCAGTTCTCTCTTGGCTGGAATGACTTGTCCTAGGTGAAGGATTTTTTTTTGGCTTTTATAATGGTTACAAATTATTTTATTCGGCAGAATGGAAGTGTCGGAGGAATAATACAGGCACTCTGTTCCCAAACCACCGTAGTGAGCCCAACGTGAAAAACGTACAGGCACAGGCAGAGCTCATCTGTTGTTTTGACAGTCTTCGGGGTCATGTAAGGTTCTGCACTGGAGTGCAAGTTTCATGTGGTTGGAGGGGTTTTTGGCTTCTGCTGGAGGTGAGACTGAAACCTGATGAAGCGAGTCATCAACAACTCCACAGATGCTGGCACCACGGCAGGAAACAAAAGCAGCTTTTTCCCCTCAGCAGCATGTTCCCTGGCTGCTCGGCAAAGATGGTACGTGCCGGCCTGCATTACCCTTGCCCCCCTAAATCTCTTGTCATCCTTTCCTCCCCACAGGCGAGCGACCATTCCCCTGCACATGGCCCGACTGCCTTAAAAAGTTCTCCCGCTCCGACGAGCTCACCCGGCACTACCGAACCCACACCGGTGAGAAACAGTTTCGATGCCCCCTCTGCGAGAAGCGGTTCATGCGGAGCGACCACCTGACAAAGCACGCCCGCCGCCACACTGAGTTTCACCCCAGCATGATCAAGCGATCCAAAAAGTGCAGCTCCAGCAGCTCCTTGTGAAGGCAGGGCTGGCCCGGGGAGGGGAGTGGGGGGAGGCGAGCTGCGGCGAGGATGCAGACAGTGGTGCCAGTCGCCCTCGCTGTCCGAAAGCACACACAGCCAACATCAAAAAAAAAGTAAACTAAAAAGTACTCCATGCCCCTCTCCCCGTACTCCACCTCCCCATCCTGCACTGGGAAGAGCGGTCTGGAGCAAGTGGACTGCGGGGTGAGAGGAGGGAAGGGATGGCCAGCAGAGGAGGTGACGACCTCCTCTAATGTAAAGCATTGATGCTGGTGTACATATGTCTGACTGCATGGTCTGGCCTATGCCACCACAGTAGTGTGACCCCAAGGTCTTTGTGATTGCCGTGTCACGAACATGTTTCATTGAACAGTGTAATGCTGCTTGTATTTAGAGTTTGTCGAGTAAAACCGCTTTCCAAGTCACATAAATAACTCTCAGATAGAAACTCCATAGCACATTGTAGAACTGGGTTTACTTTTGTCTCGGAACTATCCTGCATTTAACGAGACTGTTAAGAGAAACATTACGTATGTTACTTATAGCGTCTGATTGATATACTGAGATAAGGTGAATTTATACTCAAGAAGGCCCATTAAGTAAAAGGGTCTTTTTATCTTTTCTTTGTATTAACTATACTTTTGAATATAAGCTGCACTTTTCCAGTAAAAACATGTATAATTCAAGAAGATACTTAAAGCAAAAAAACCCCACAACAGCTCAGTCATTTTCTGACCATATGTGTATTTAGCTCTGTTATTCACTTACCTGGAAAAATACAAATCAGCCTAGATAATGTGGTGGGTGTGTGGAAGCAGAAGCATACGTCTCTCAGTTGATCCTATACTTTTAATCTGTCAATAAATACAGTACTGTACTATAGAAATGCCACTAACAGTGCTTTATTCTGCTGTGTTTTGTTTGAATGGATGCATAACAGCAGGTACCATCTTTATAAACTGCTGCTTTTTTAAAGGCTTTTTCTCTTCCTACACTTGCCTTAAAGATTTATTATTTTCATACCCTTGCCTAACTCCTGCGGCATCCTATGGGAGTTGTGTGCGCTTACAGAGAGAGTACTTTTGCTTAGGAGCACTCTGCTAATGGAAACAGCTGAAGTTACTGTAAGGAGCACTTCGGAAGGGCTCCTGTATCTCTTGATCACTGTTTCTGTAGAGTATGGGGGAAAACCATGAGCAAATTGGAAATATAGCATGGAAGGTGTGTCGCAATACTCCTTATGACATAAGCTTTTCTTGGTACTTTGTGTTGTACCCGTATCATGCATGGCACATCAAACACTGATAAAGGCAATATTACTTTTATTTTAAAAATATTTTGTGCTCTTTAAGAGGAGCAAAAAAATCACTGAAGGAAAACTTTTAAGTCGTGGTCATTAGCTATTTCTTTTTTTTTTTTTACGTTAAAAGCATGAACTGTAAGAGGTTATCAGTGATGGGTTTTTTTTTTTCCCCTCCCCATCTGCATAAAGAGGGGAGAATTCTGTTTACACATTACTTTTTCCAGAAACATTCTTCTCCTATTCGGTTTTTACCCCTTCCTCCAGAAGAGGAATGGGAGGTGCAGCCCTACTATAGAGATTTAGGGCCAAATTCATCTCGTGAGTAATCACACTGAAACCCAAAGTGTTTCCACTGCAGATGAATTTAGGTCATCTTGTAAAATTCTGTACATAAAAAATCTTGTTAGTTCACCTGCAGTTACAGTATCTTACTGTTTTACCTGATAAAAAGCTTGCTTTCTAGAAATTAACATAAAAAAATTATAGAATTAGAGTGTTTTCTTCTACAGTTGTATTAGTCTTTCAGCATTAGAAATCAGTTTGCATATAGTGTTTTTACCTGTGTAGTTCATGATAAATTCTGTCTATGTGAAGAGAACTGCTTTTAAGGCATTGGGGATATTGAGCAGTCTGTGGAGTAAAAAGGGATGTGTTTTCTTCAGTGAAAACATCAGGAAACCAAACACACTTTCTACCTCCGTTTCAGCTTTTTGAAACATTTATTTAGAAACCAAACTTTTAATTTCTGGTGTCCAAATTGAGTCATAGAGACATATGTTCTTCCTAATAAAAGTAGGTAGCCTCGGTGTTTCTGTTGATCTAGAAATACAGAAAGTGTTCTGCTTACCAGTACTGTTAATGCTGCCTTGTTGAGTGGGGTCAGGGCCACATGTAGCCTGGTGAGATTCAAAGGTGCATGCACATTCATCTTCATTCTTCTCTGTGAAGATCACGCAAAATTTTGAGTCTGTCCTGCAGTCTGGATTGTTGCCATTTTGTAGGACAAAGACAGCACTTGGAAAATTAAGGCCTGATCCTGTGAAATACAAGACACCCTCACATCCTATCAACCACAATGGGAAGCCACAGCTGATAAGCAGCTCCTAAATCAGTACATAGATGTTTTGGTCACTTAGCTACCAGGATTAACCTATACATGGAAGTCAATGGTCAGATTTATGGTTTCCACCTTGCATATTTGGGGTAGAATGTACATTTAAAGAAACATCATCATTCCTGCAAAGTCTGAAAGAACAAATAGGCAGGGGGTCCTTTCGTCCATGGGACAGTGGGACGTACAGGCACATGCCATCATTGCATGTGACAAGATCCTGTTTCTGAAAAAAAACCCTTCCTAAATGGTAACCCATTTGCTGTAACGTATGCTGTATTTCAGCACTGGACAGATGGGATTAATGCGATCATTAACCACTAACAGAATACGTTGGGAATAATCAGGTTTGGAGATTTCATTTTATTGTTTTCTTGGGGTTTGGGGATTTTTTCTTTCAGTAAAAGCAAACAATGGCTCTAACATAAAACAAACTGCAGGTTAGTTCTTTGCATCTTGAAGGTAAGTTTTGAAGAGTGTTGCAAGTGTTGGAAAAGAAAAGGAGTATCATGTTCTCTAATACCGTATGTACTTTTACTATTTTGGAAATACTTAATAGTGCTGAAGTTAGGACAGCTCCTCTTCGTGGTTAAGAAAGTCCTTTACTATAGAGAAGTCATGGATTTAAAGGTATAGCTGTACAACATATTTCGGTTTTGAACAGTTTTTCATGACCTGTATTACAGATCCTTTTCAGTTTGCAGATGGAGTTAGCCCAGCATACACCAGACTGGACACATACTTCAAAATGCTGTTTTACAGAGTAGTGATCTGTAACACTGTAAAGTACCAACTTCCAACAGTTCAATCAGTTTTATTTTTGTACAGTATTCGTATCCTTTATAAATTATTTTGCTGTCCTGTTTTTTAAATCACATGAAATTGTTAAAAAAAAAAAAGAAAAAAAAAAGTAGGCATAGATGTTTTTGTACATATGTATATATATTGTCCAAATAAAGAAAAAAGGAATAATAAAAAAAAAAAAAAGTTGTTTTGAATGGTGGGAGTCAAGCAGTGGTCATGTAAACCAGTCTGAATGATTATGATTATGAAAAAAATACTGCTGCACACAATGAAATCCATGAGTTGAGTGGTGTATGAACCAGCTTCAAAGGTCTTGGTGTGGCTAGTCATTATTTAGCTTGGGTCTTGTTTCTCTACTTTTCCCAGGTGTTTTCACAGGTATTCCTTCTGCCACTACTGCAGGGAGACAGAGACACAACTTGCAGTGGGGGAAATGTGTCCCCTCACCAGCATGCTCCAGCTCCAAGGAAGTCTCTCTCCCATTGCTCAGTGGCTTTTGAGCTCAGACTGTTGCTGTCCCTCAAGCTAATGATGCTTCAGCCTGCGCAGCCACACTGCTGCCTTGAGATTTCCATGGGTTTGGAGGGATTGCTGGTGTAAGGAGAAAAAGAAAACATCCACTCAGCCTCTGAAGGAGGGAAAGGCAAGGAAACTCATGCCAAAAAGCTCACTGACATTTACCGTCACTGACATTACAGTTGCTGAAAGCAACTACTGACGTGGGCTAACTTAACCTGGTATATGGGAATGGTGCTAGGATGTGACTGCAAGATGAGACCCTGGACCCAAAGGAACATGTAACCCTCCAGCAATGCAGGCAGAGATGGAGGGGTGGAAGTGTGCCATCTGCATCTGGAAGAAAACTTGTAAGCAACCTCCAGATTTGACTTGATGCAAAGTTGGAGGTTTCTGTCCTCTGGTTGGATGTCAACAAACTCAGCATAGGATTTTCTTTTTCTAGCTTGTCATTGATTTTAGCAATAAGGGATGCAGGGCTGTGGCATTGGCCTCATTCCCCTGCAGTCCCATCATAAAGGACTTTCCATAAATTTATCATTCTTCACCTTAAATCCTTTAATATTAATCTTTAGTGCTCTAATTGGAACAGCTACCAAAATCTTCCCAGTGTAGAGAAGGCCTTAGCCTTAGAATCATATAATCAGAGAGGTTGGAAAAGACCTTTAAGATCAAGTCCAACCATCAACCATGCCCAGTAAACCATGTCCTGAATTGCCTTGTCTATGTGCTTTTTGAATACTTCAGGGATGGTGACTCAACCACTTCCCTGGGCAGCCTGTTCCATTGCCTAACGACCCTTTCAGTAAAGAAATTTTTCCTGATATCCAATCTAAACCTCCCCTGCTGCAACTTGAGGCCATTTCCTCTCGTCCTATCACCAGCCACCTGACAGAAGAGACCAGCACCCATCTCACTACAACCTCCTTCCAGGTAGTTGTAGAGAGCGATAAGGTCTCCCCTCAGCCTCCTTTTCTCCAGGCTAAACAACCCCAGTTCCCTCAGCTGCTCCTCATAAGACTTGTGCTCCCGGCCCCTCACCAGCTTCATTGCCCTTCCCTGGACACACTCCAGCGCCTCAATGTCTTTCCTGTAGTAAGGGGCTCAAAACTGAACACAGTACTCAAGGTGCAGCCTCACCAGATCACTTCCCTGCTCCTGCTGGCCACACTGTTTCTGATATAGGCCAGGATGCTGCTGGCCTTCTTGGCCACCTGGGCACACTTGCTGGCTCACATTCAGCTGGCTGTTGACCAACACCACCACGTACTTTTCTGCTGAGCAGCCTTCCAGCCACTCTTCCCCAAGCCTGTAGCGTTGCATGGGGTTTTTGTGACCGAAGTGCAGGACCCAGCACTTGGCCTTGTTGAACCTCATACAATTGGCCTTGGCCCAATGATCGAGCCTGTCCAGATCCCTCTGCAGAGCCTTCCTACCCTCGAGCAGATCAACCCTCCCTCCCAAGTTAGTGTCATCTGCAAACTTACTGAGGGTGTGCTCAATCCCCTCATCCAGATCATTGATAAAGATATTAAAGAGAACCGGCCCAATGCTGAGCCCTGGGGAACACCACTTGTGACCTGCTGCCAACTGGATTTAACTCCATTCACCACAACCCTCTGGGCTTGTCCATCCAGCCAGTTTTTTACCCAGTGAAGAGTACACTTGTTTAAGCCAAGGATGTTTCCAGCCATTGAGATCTAATACACTCTGCAGAATAGTCTTGCCAGGAGTGATGTAAATTTTGGCTGGAATAGGTATGACATGCAAAGACTGGGTGCATCCCAGTGGATGCTGGCAGACTTCAACAGTGACATGGGGTGGTGTGGCCCTGCACACAGACCAACTGATTCAGAGAGCACAATTTCTACAAGGTGAATTTTCATTTCTCCTCTGCTGAGGACAGAAGGAAACATGCCATAAAATGATATAAAAGTCCAGTTAAATGCCTGCAGAGTGGTTCAGAAAGCCGCATGCAAGAGTGGCTTTCTGCCCCTGCCTGCTAGGGTGACTAGAATGACTTTCACCTCCATGGAAGTCTAAACCAATGTTTAGCACTCACTTCAGGGCTAAGGAGTGAGTGAGGTTTCCCTTACGCATCAGAGCTCTGTAACAACTGCTACTTTCTCAACGGCTTTTGCTTTGGAAACAAAATCTCTTCCAGGTTGAGCTCTTCACACCTCCCAGCCACATCTGACAAATTGCATCAACAATAACTTAATGCAAAGTCATAATTGTCAGAACAATGTAATTACCCAAATCCTTTTTAAGGGACTGCCTTAAAGCAGGGGAAGCTTTCCCAATGGCAAGAATTTTACAGCTACCGTGCTTTCAGCGCCACGCTCTCCTCAGCTGAGAAACAACCTGTCCCCTAAAATACCTCCTCAAACATCTCCACAGGTATTATGGAAATCTTCCCATTTCAGAAAGGGAAGGTCTTGACAGGCATCAGTTCTAATCCTTAATAAACACTTGTCTCTCTGTTATTACACACTGTATTTTTCCAGTTCATGTATCTCTATATGGAGACCATGTATGCCTTTTGGGGTGAGAGACAGTGGAGTCCCTATTGCTTTCAGCTTGTATTTTTGAAGTTGCTACAACTGTTACTGTTTTTTCCCAGCTTGGGGGCCCCAGCTGAAAACTGACAGACATCCTATAGCTTTTCATATCAAAAGCGATCAGTCTCGGTTTCAGTATTGTCTGTTGCCTCTTAGGCCATGTAATGCTGATCAAAGCAACACCTGGATGTCTGCACAGCTGAACGCAAGGTACAAAGAAGTGGAGCATGTAAACCACAGGACTAGGAGAAAGAATCACTGAGTAGGTAAGGACAGCTTACCATCCCAAGATCCAAGAAAGCCGTATGGGAATTCAGAACGCATGGAGAAAAAAATGAAAGAGTACAGATATCAGAGCCCTCCTGACATTGTGCTAAGAAGGGGCACAGGAAAGTCTTGGGCTCTCCAAATGGTCTTTTCTTCCTCTTCCAGGTAATAGGCAGAGGCCAGAAAGACAGCAGCAGAGCAGACATTTCAGGAGACGTAGGCGTAGGTTACATCAGAGCTCCCTGGAGAGACCTCGTATAGTGGTTTGGGCTCTTCTGCTGTTAACCACTGCTTTGGTGCCCTTGAATAATGTTCCCAAGCAGAAAATACTTTTGACAGCCTATGAAAAGCCATGCATAACTGCTCTGTCAAAAAACACAAGGCCAGGGAAAACCACAATTGTGCTATTAGTCTGTGCAATGCTGGTGGTAAATCACTGCTTCTGTTTTACTGGATTACAGAAAGACAATCCAGGCCTTACCTAGAAGCTAAGCTACATTCAGCTCTTATGTCCAGTGAACTGTTTTTTTCAGGGATATAATTTTCTAACTGAAACATTTCAAGGGGGACAGCCTTACTGTAAACTCCTTCAAACTGAAATAAAAGAGATTCTCCCAATATAACTTACTCCATTTTTTCATGAGCATACTGATTTCTGACATACTGGTGTTTGAGGAACTGCATACATGCTGAAGGCTGTACCACTTTAATTATACTGGCATCAAACCAGTACATTTTATGCAGCAAAGTGTATGTTAAATACTACAAAAGTTCTGACCAAAAAAATCCTTCATGAACAGCACAATTGGGCTCAGAAGCAGACACAAAGTGGATCCAGATTCCTCAGCCACTGGGGCCCATGGAAAACTACAACATCAGTGGCTTTTCACCTGAACAGATCTTTCAGTATCATTGCAGCAACACAGAGTGGTGCTGATACTGTTGGTAGTGTCTGAGAGCAAGTCCCTTTGCACTCCTTGTGCCGATCATCTGCTTTGGACTTAATCTGTGCTTGTAGTTCTTCAGGAAAACCAACAACAAAAAAACCCCAACCAACCAAGAAAACCTTTGCTGTCCATGAAAAAGCTATTACATGACCCAAAAGAAGTTAAACCAGTGTTCATGGATTGCAGTAAAAATCAAGCAGCATAATGTTCAGAGTCTACAGCTTTGGTTACAAACCGGGGAAGGGGGAATCGGAGATTTTTGCCCTTGAAATTACATGATCCTGATTACCTTAAAGCATGTATTCACTTTAAGCCATCATGTTGCATGTTACCTGTGCCATCTTCTGCTCTCTGTTCTTTTCCAAGGCTCCTTGATATCTTCTGACACCATCTTCTCAGTTATCATCTGTTCCCTCCTCCTTGCTTCTAACAAAACCAGCTTTGCCCACTATGGTGCATGGTTCCTTATCCCCAACAAAATTTTGTCAT
Organism: Pandion haliaetus; assembly: GCA_013401275.1. Lineage (NCBI taxonomy): Eukaryota > Metazoa > Chordata > Aves > Accipitriformes > Pandionidae > Pandion > Pandion haliaetus. The sequence continues at coordinate 20,845 of VYZV01010244.1, forward strand.
TCCTTTCCAGCTTACTTGCCATGTTCTCATCTCCATGCTTCCCAAAGAGGTTCTCGGTCTGCAAGCAGATGCCTTGCTCTTCTATGAATACACACTGGGCCTATTTGCCAAGATTTCAGATAGCTCCAGGTGCAATAGTTGATACAAATAATTAGCAATATTAAACTCCAGCTAATGGCACACATAATGTCATGTTTTGAGACTAATATACAGTACTGTGGGTTAATCCCAGGCAGCAGCTTAGCCCCAGCCAGCCACTCGCTCACTCTCCCCTATTGGGATGGGTCAGAAAATCAGAAGGGTAGAACTCAACTCCTTTATCTCAACTCCTGGGTTGAGATAAAGACAGTTTAATAGGCAAAGCAAAAGGCATGCACACAAGCAAACCAAAACAAGGAATTCATTCACTACTTCCCATGGGCAGGCAGGTGTTCAGCCATTTCTCCAGAAAAGCAGGGCTCCACCACACATAGCAGTTACTTGAGAAGACATAACTCCAAATGTTCCCCCTTCCTCCTTCTTTCCCCAGTTTTTACTGCTGAGCATGATGTCATATGGCATGGGATACTCCTTTGGTCAGTTGGGGTCAGCTGTCCCAGCTGTGTCCCCTCCCAGCGGGTAAGCTTCTTGTGCTGATGGGCAGTGTGAGAAACAGGAAAGGACTTGAAGCTGTGCAAGCACTGCTCAGCAATAGCTAAAGCATCTCTATGTTACCAACAGTGTTCTGGCCACAAACCCAAAACATAGCCCCATACAAACTACTGTGAAGAAAATTAACTCTATCCCAGACAAAACCAGTACAACTGTCAAAAAAACATTGGCTTAGTGGGGGTAATAGATCAACAGGAGGAAGACTGGACAACTAGGGAATTACTTTGAGAGCGACTAGGGAGCAGAAGAATAGTGGAGAAAACCTGGTGGAATTTGGTGGAAAGCACAGAGATGGGAATGACTGGCAGGGGACTGCATCACTGGGAAAGAGCTGAGCTACAGAAGAGTATGTCAGCAGGTAGGCCGCTACAGTGCTGGTTATTACCTCTTTCACTTCTGCCTCTGCTATTGCTACTTGCTGTTATTTTTCCGTGCTTTCCCTGATGGCTTTCAACACTGCCACAGTGGTGCCTGAAAAGCTTTCAATGGCGAAACATGTCTGGTTCCTGCACTCACCTCCCCTCTCCCTGTTTAACAGTTCAGCCTTGTTGACGGCTAAAGTTAGCATTGAAGTAAAATGAAGTATAGTTTACTAAATCACCCCCCGCATACAAAACACTGCCTTTCATCCAGGCTGTCCTAATATGCAAAGGACAGCTGGATCACTGAGCCTCATAGAAGCGTGGCTCTTGGCAAGCCTGGTCTGTGAGTCCAACAGCAGAGAAACAGTCCTGTGATTTTCAGACGTTCAGGCTGGGACAGGGGGAGGATTTTTCTTGGAGCAGAGGTGGATTTAATTCCCTTTCCCATCTCCTTCCTCTCCAAATTATGATGTACTGAATCCTAGTTTTATTCTTAATTAGCAACGTACTGGGAAAAAAAAATGCTTCTGTAACAAAAAGTTCTAGGAAAATTTATTTTGGACATTGTGTTTCAGTGAGTCAGAATTGAAAAGAGTAATTCTGGCTCAGAGTTATTTACAGTGAAGCTAGAGTGCCAAGGTTTCCCCCCTCGCTTCCCGTGATGTAGCTCTCCTGCCAGACACCTCCCATCAGATATTGTGCCAATCAAATCAGAAGAAACTACAGCGTACCTTTCAAGAAGCAGGCCAAATAAAGACAAGAAAGAGGACAGGGAAATGATGCATACAACATCAAAACAACTTCCATAAAATTACAATACATTTTGATGCAGAGTTACTAGGTATTGCTGAGCCAATATAGCCCTTCTCCTCAGTGTGGTGCTCCTTTCCCAGCACAGGTGGTGCTGAAGGTTGTGGGGTGCAGGGACAAGAGAAGGAATTACACACTGTGTGGGACCATCCCTTAGGCAACCCCTGGGGACAGGCATAGGACCACTGCTCAGCTTAGCAAACATTGAGCATCTTGAATTATGGACCTCCTTCTCACATCCTTCCCTCCCCCAGGTACACCCCACTATCCAAAGCCTAAGCATGGACAGCATAGACACTATCAGACAACATGTTAATGTTATGCAAGTGTTTGTAAAATAGAATGATAGATATCACATCTTGCATATCTGCTCTAAAACTTTGCTTTCAAGAAGACACCATGGAATGGCATGGGAATTGGGCAAGCAAGGTGAAAATTAAGGCCTATTAGTAAGAGATGTTCAGAAAATTAAGGAGCCTTGCAAAGGGAACAAGCAGGTATCTGCAGGCTCATAGAAGAAACCCAAGTCAGTTTCCACAATCCGTAAGAAACAGTGTTTAGGTATCACCCGGAAGCTTCTAGGAAGGAAGCATCAGCCAGAGAGCTTAGTAACAAGAGGGGGCATCTTGGCATGAACCACACACAAGAGCCTCCAGTAGCATTTAAGTAAAATTTGCCATCAGGCCTGCAGCAGATGCCTATCCTGGCCTCTGAAGAGCATCTACCACACTTTCCAGTAGGCATCCTGCAGCTCAGCCCAGCTCTGTTCCATCATCTCTCACTAACTCCAAAGCCTGGAGAATAGATGCTCCCAGTAAGCAACAGCCTTAACAGGCCTCATTTATATTTCTTCTAATAAAAGTCCAAGCTTCATGTAAGCATGTTGAAAGCACTGTAGTTGTGCAAGGGTCTCTCCTCATTCTAATTTGCAGCTTTGTCCAGCTAAGCGATCTCTCCTAGTTAACAAGAATGTACATGCACCAGTGCCCTTTACAGTCATAAAATACACTAAAAGGTGATTTACAAGTGCTTTTCAGTATTTGGTTTCTCAAGATCTTTTTATTTCTCACAGCAAGTCACAATTTCCATGCTGCTTCTGTCTCAATACATGAGCAGACACAGATGTTTGTCAGAACTGCAGATGGTGGTGGAAGAGGATCTTTGCCATAGTCTTCAGCTGGTCTAAACAACAGGGGAAAGTACCTATTTTTGGAGAAAGCTCAATTTATACTTCAGCTGTCAGGACTATTTGGGGTCTTTCCACTTCTGCATTTTTGAGAGGTCCTGTCTAGTCAGCAGGAAAAGTTGGATACTACATGTGTATTTAACCTAAACTCCCACTTATTCCCCCCTCCTCAAACTTACACTGAAATTCATTCCACGGGTTTTTATAGCCAGAGTCACCGAGAAGCTGAATAGAAGTAGCAAAGCATGAGGAACAGCAAGAAAACTGGCAGCACAGAAGGGGCCTATACACGCTTAAGGAATGCTAAATAACACTGCAGCTACACTGAGCGACTCGGTGTGGATTTTCATGGCTGAATACACTACCCAGTTCAAAAGACCTCCTTTTAAGCCAGGTCTCTGAATGTGGATGGGATGCACCCGTCATACAAATTAGCAGGTTACTAATGGGAGCATGTGTGTGGGAGGCACACAGTCATGTGGTGTAGCCCATTTGCAAATAGCAATGCCTGCTTTTATATACAAAGTTTGGTTTATGGTTCTTTTTTTGAAGGCTTTAGCTAGCAGAGCTGCTGGAGAGTGAGGCTCTATGGGTCAGTACCATGACAGTGGTACGGTTTTGCAGCTCGTTACACTGTCTGGGGTAAGTTAATATGAATGACAGTGTCATCTTAAGATTGTAGCTAGACAGATCGAAATCAGGACCTGCAGTCAATGGTTGACAGACCTCCAAGGAAAAAGCTAACACCCACAAGCCCATCATCCTCTTCACTTGTGCAGTGTGGCAGGCACATATCCAGTCGATGTAATTTTTGAGATGGGATCTGAAGTGTCATCCTCCTGAAGTCAGACTTACATTTCATACCTCAGCCTGAACCATGAGAAAGGAACTGAACTCTAGGAAGAAATCCCATCAAGTTCTAAGATGGCAGCATTAAGAATAGATAGTCAGTGCTGTCTAGCCATAGAAAAACTCAGTCCTGACACAGGTTCATGTAAGTAGTTTCACTTATTTAGACACTGAACACAAACTACACTTTCCATATAGCGATCCACAGAGACTAAACAGAATGTGTTTCTATTCAATTTAAAAAAAAAAAACAAAAACCTTAAAGAATCCAAGTATTCTGAAGATCAAAGAACACATTTAAAACCCGGGTCTTGCAACAGAGTGGACAGATAGGCCTGTAGCCTCAATTAGTTGAGGATACTCTACTGGCCCACTCAATCCTGGGACTACAGCCCAAGTTTCCACTCTTCTAGTTCTTCTGTCAAATATTTGTGTATGGACACTAATCCTCATGGAACTTATTCCAGGAACTCATTTCACAGTCAGACAGAGCTCCACTAATCAACAGCTGCCTGCGATATAAGAATATGTAGTTCTCTATTCCCTTAAAGGCTCACCTATTCAAAACAAGAATTACAGTACTTAACTTCTAATACTCGGAACCTTTCAGATCCTAGCTTAATTTTGCAGTGGGTTATTTTATTTCTAACATTCTAACATAAAAAGCCTGACATTATCAATTCTATTGGCTAAGTTCATTGACAGGATGCTGTTAAGAAAAACTCCCACTCAAAATCAAGTGGACACCAAATTTTGTGTAAAATTCTACTGAAAGCTACTCCTTCTGTGAAAACAAGGATACTGTGTATTTTCAGATGGTGTCCTGGGCCTCACTCACTTTTACAGACCAATCATAGTGTCCACTTCTTTACAAATCGTATTCTTCACAATTCAGTATTAATTTTTTTTTATAGTTAACTAAATAACTGGGGCTTTATTTTAGGTATTCAGCATTCTGTTGAGAACATCTACTTTCAAATGCTTAACAGCTATGGCCAAAATCCCACTGATGAATTTTATGGCTCTCTCTTGAAAATCCATTGCGTATACAATCACTCTAATGCAGCTGAACCCTTGTAAAAAGCTGTCACAACCCAGGCTGGACAGACCAGGGAGTCATGTTAAATTCTGAATTCCCACAGGCTAAATTAAGGTGAAGCAACACCAAACGATGAGTTAAACTTTTTATTTGTGGCAGACGCAACCTGAACTTGGGAGGCATAATAGTAGGTGGGGGGATTTCTCACAACAGGAACTGCCATGAAAGTACGTCGGTAAACTGTGTAACACGTGATAACCAGATATATATCAATTCAGGGAAGACAGTAAGGACAAGGTTCAGAGCAGACCCCCTTGCTTTGTAGACTCCTTCTCAGAGAGAAGCCTAAGGGCAGCTGGATCCACTCCTAGTCCCAGACTTGGTCAATGGTTTTATGTCTATAGGGATGAGATATAGGGATTATGGAAAAGGGAAAGAGAGAGAGAAAAGAGGAAGATTTCAGTCCTGGGTCCAGCGTTGGGCCCACCAGCTGAGGGGTCCAGTTCTGGAGGGTACATGCACATGGGGCTTCAGTTTGTGTCCTTTTATCATCCTTGCCCCTCCTATGGGTGGGCACTTGAACTCATTAGGCTAATTAGGTGCCATGATCAGTTTGTGAGCCTTTGGGCTTGAGGGTCATTTGGTGAGTTATTCCCTCCCCTTCCCTGCAGATGTGAGCTGCCTTGCCCAGTGTATTAGAACAGCATTATCAGCACAGGGAGCTGTGCACCCTCTGGCACGCCCTCCCCCTCCTGCTGCTGATGTCCTGTGCTGATCAGCTTTTCACCTGTGACTCCCTGCTATGAAGGGTTCTGCCCTTAAGCAGAACTTGCCCCACCACAATGTTTGAGACATTAACTCTTTCAGTCTCTCACAAAAGCCTCCTGGTTTTAACTTACATGTGAAATCAGCAGGACTATTTATGACCAAAAAACATATCAAGTTTCACTTAAAAAAAACCCAAAACCCCACAACAGAAAGTTATATACTGCTCAGTTTTACTTCTGCAAGCTAACTAATTGTTTCAAAAAACCCTGGCTCTTTGTCAGTCTCCTTGTTGAAAGACTTGCTAGAAAAATAAAGACCTTATCCTTCCAGGAATACAGAATGGAACATTAGCTCAAAAATAATAAATAACAGTAATAAAGTATATTACTCTAACAATAATATATTCTTTATATTAACTTCAGATGTATTTTCACAACAAAAAAAACCAACAAAAAACAACCCAATGCACAGCTACTTACAAACCATTCCCTTCCTACACATCATCATCTTCATTCATTCAAAAAGTTTCCATATGAATAGGAAAAGTTTGGAGAACATCCATAACTGTGTTAGGGGAACACTATTTAGCAAAAGCGAATTCCAATTTTTGGAAAAACAAACACAAACAAACCAACCCCCCTACGCAGACATAGAATTAGTCCAATATAACCTAGAAGAATTAACTGTACTTCTAATACTACATTACTGATAAAATAGCAAAATACAAGAAACTTCAATTTTATTTTAAAATCCTATTGAGAAAAAGTAGGTTCTTTGGTGAGAGATCACTGAAACACCTGAAACAAAAACATGTGCTTCAAATCTGTTACACTTTTACATGTTTTAAGAATCAAAGTTCATAATCATAAATTTTTTGCAGGTTCTCATCTTTCACAATTTCTGAAGTCTTGAAAGCCAAATGTTCCAAAAAAGTTCTATAAAAAATTATTTTTTTAAAAAAATATATAAATATATTTATATATTACTGTTCATCCATCCTTCCAAGTCGCCGTCTCCGCCTACAGAAAGACTTTAAGTTCCATTTGTTTGCCTCCAACATAAAAGGTCCATTGTAGATAAACAACACCGTCATCTTGTCATTGTAAGTGAGATTCTGCAGGAGCTGGTGAAAAACACAAAAACCAAAGTCAAAATAGCTAGAAGAGATGTTGCCCATTATCTAAAAGAGGNAGACTCCTCATTCTTCAGGCAATTTCCATGCTTCACTATTCTTACTACAAGAAAATGTTTGTATCTAATCTGTACCTCTTGCTGCAAATGAGGCCATTACTGTTGCCACATCCACAACGGGCAGAGAATATTGCCTGGTTTTCCTTTTTTGCCAGGGCAGGGCAGGAGATGGAGTTAACCTGGGCACAATTATTGTCTCTCTTCAGCCTCATGCTCCTCTGAGCTAAGCAATTTCCGTTAGTGGAAAATCAGAACTGTCAAAGCTTCTTAAAAATTGCACTGCTGTCCTCTGGAGTAACTCCAGCCACTGTACTACTTTTCTGAAGTGTAACAGCCAAAACTGGACACTTACCATAGTACAAATCTTGTCAGGCACAAGCCCAGCAGGCTGATACATGTCATGCAAGCTGTAGGGTTATCTGCAGCGCTCAGGATGACTTTTAGCGATTTACTTGCAACTGATGCTCAACTTGTCACCCACAGTAACTTCTCTCTCCCAGTCATTTAGGCATTTATGCCTCAGACCAGATGCTGTTGTTGATTTTTCGCACTTAAATACCAAGTCCTATGCTTGTCTGTGCTGAAATGTATTGTGTTTTCAAATAAAGTTACCTAATCTAAGATAGTTTTGAATTCTAATCTTGCTCTACAGCAAAGAAGCATTCACTCCCAACACGGTGATTATTTGCATGTTCGATAAATATAATCTTGTTTCAGCATAGATTGATATTGAAAATACTGATTTTCAATCCCAAGACTCATCTACTCATTCAGTGAATCACAACTATTCAGAATAAAATTTTCCTAATCAACTCTCCTGCGTATTAATCTATACCCTTTCCCCTCTGTAGCTTGCTTAAAAATGCAGCTGGGAAAAGTGTCAACATATTGAAAAAAACCCATGGTAACAGTTTTTCCTGTATCCACTGGATACATACACAGAACTTAGCTTAGTATGACAATTCGTCATACTGTCTAGTATGTGATTAAGTACTTGCTTTCTAGCAAAGTGATGACATACAGCATAATGACATACAGCGTAGGCTCAGGAACTGCAGGTGAGCCACTGGCACAGCAGACTCTGGCTCTCTCCTCAGCCTGCTCTATACTGCCTTTTAATTACCCTCTGATGCAGCCCACTCAAACTATCTCATTGGCTAAAACCTTTACATGAAGTGCTACCTCAACAATGTTCTTTGTGGCAGGCCATTGCAACTTTACCTTGTCAACTGTGGTGATCACCTACTTGCAGTTGAGCAGGGAGCGGGGGTCAGAGAGAGGGAAGAAGAAAGAAATACCTTCAGCCACCTCTTCATAACGCCATCTCTCACTGCTGAAAGTGATGCAACACATTCCTTGATCTTCCTCTTATCATAATGTTAAATGGATGGGAGTTTTTTTAAGCCTCTGAAATTTCTTACTTCTACTGTCTCATTTTTACTCTGATTTTTCTGGTTAGTTCTACACACTCAATTTTTCCTCTTCTCTATTCTTAGGAATCTGGCAATAAGCTCAACTTCTAAACCAGACTCTGAACCCTAGACAAACATTTTCTACAGTTCCTCATACGTGGGGAGTATTATAGTTAGTACAGCTATCTCTATCCTTTCAACATCCAAACCACTCTCCTATTTCTTGAAGTAGGAGAGAGCACAGAGAAGCAGATCCAACAAGGAGAGAAACTGCAAGAAGACAAAAGGGGATAGATAACACACAGAACAAGAAAGAAGTAATGTGGACAGGAAATGACCAAACTCTGTGGAGATAAGTATACTGCAAGGTCAGAAGGAACAACACGCACCACCGTCCTACTTTCAGTCAGGTAAATGCTGTAGGTGGCTTTTCTCAGGTCCTTCAACTGCTATTTACAGAAAAGAACAGCACATACCAGCCAGATTTTCTAAAATACAGTGAAGTATGGGATGCAGGAGAACTGGTATCTTAATACAAAGCATACAGCCCATTACTGAATGCTTGCCTTCTTGGTCTACAAGTAACCTTTACTGGTTCAATCTGTCTTGGATCAAGTTGAATATAACATTAGCCTGTGTTAAATGCACAGGTGAACAGCCACCCTACTTACTAGTCCTTTCAAGCCACAGCATCATGTAGTAAGTCAATTATAATTTTTTTTTAACAAAATAGCACAATTAAGCACCGGTCATTCTTGACTAAAAAACCCTCTTCAAGACATTCTCCATGGAGCGTAGCACTGACCTTTCCTGAGCTTATAATCTCAGATTGTTACTTGAATAGTTTTCCCCAATTAATGTGGGCCTCCTCTAGTTCTTCTGACATCAGCAGCACTAGCCTGTTCCAGTATTGTTATCCAACTTGTTTGGAAGTTGGCCTCTGCTACAATCCCAATTCTGTGTGAGCTAGAGGCATTTTGTTACATGGTACCCCTACCCACTGGTAGTTAACTTGTGATACTTCCACAGAGGCCACAATTCCAAAATATGTTTAGGATGAGATGAGCCTTGGTATAAGTTGTCTGAATTCCTGCCAGGACTGTCCTTAAAATGAACAAATTCCCTCACAGTAATATTAAGCATAATTATTCAATATTACGTTCTTAGGTAAACCAGAGGTAAGTTGTACAGTGTATATAGGGATATTATCACATTAAACTTTCAATTTCATTTTCCACCACACACCTTTGGTGTAATAAAGAAGTACTGAGATGTGCTTTCTTTACAAGCAGTTTTCACAACCATTTCAAAAACTCTTCTCTCGTTCATTGGATCCATTCCCTAAAAGGAAAAAAAAAAAAGAAAAAAAAAAAAGTATGTTCTCTCCACTATGTCATAAGCATCTGTATAGTAAGAGGTTATATACTGCACTATTGATCCTCACCTGATTTATTTCATCTACAACCCTGAAAGGACATCTGTTGAGTTCCTGTAGAGCCATCAGGTACAACATAGTGGAAACACTTTTCTCACCTCCACTCTGATGATATGGAGTCAATTCACGAAGTTCAGTGGTACGGTGGAATTTGACTCTAATGCGAATCCCATACTTGTCATACTCCTCCTATAAAAGCCAGTATCTGTTAAATTCAGTTTCTCTCTACTACAGCTTATTTGATAATGACATGCCAATTAAAGGAAATTTATGTCAAGTGTTCTACAGGTGTCTACAAACTACTCGGGTTCAACTTCATATATTAATTCAGTTTCATATATTTTCCTTAACTCTGACCTATTCTTGTTAGGTAGAGAATTTTCAATACCGCTCCCTCCCCATGACAATGATTTGTTTATTTTTGAATCCCTGGTAAGAAAGACTTCATACATATTAAGAATATCGACAAGAAAAAAAGTTCTTGCCTAGGAAAAGGAGAAAGCAGTGCCCCTATAAATTCCATTCATCAGAAAATAATGCATTAGGGTACATGATGCCATCAACTTGAACAGTGGGGTGATGGGGGAGGGTGTGTATGTGTGTAGGTTAAGACACCATCTGAATATCTTCAAGCGAAAACAGTCTAATTAAATCCTTCACTTTTCCTCCACTAGCAGATTGAGATACAAAACCCCTATAAAATCCACCATGACAGCAATTTGCCTTTCATACTTATTCACAAAAACCACATACAATGATTCCAACCCTGGCATTTTCTTTAACAGAAAACTAACACTTGCCAGCAGTCTTGAGTCGATGTATAGGTGTGGGAACAACAGATGTGGTTCAAAAGAAGGCCCATGCAAGGAAATACATTCATGATTTGAGGAAAAAAAGAAATCTTTGGAGTACTTGCTAGTATTTCTCAAGTTCAGGTAAACTCAGTGCAGGAATGGGAATGCAATCCCCAGTGCAGAAAGCCCATAGTGATTGCTTACCATTTGGTCTACGTAAAACACAATCTTTATACGCACCTATCAAGTTAACGAGAGCTACAGGGAAGATTCAAAAATTTAAGGAATCTGCATTCCAAGAGGTCTATCCCTATTCACTGTGGAAACATAAATCCTGCACTTGGAGATCATTGACTCTTGTTCTTCTGGTAACACTACTGTAATGCTTAGGGTAAAAGAAAGGAATGGAGGTGATTCCTGATGGTTACTCACAAGAATACTCCTAGATTTAGAAAGGATAGTTGTGGCAAAGAGACAATTAAGAGCCCATCCCATAGAAGCTGGCACATACCAGTTTGGTTCAGATTGCCACATACCACAATCATCAAAAAGCCTGTGAACCTGAGTGATGTGGCAGAGCAGAGTCCCATTGGAGGGCTGGCTTTTACAAAAAAGCCACCATGAAGTAAATAAGCCATACCATCTTGAAGTTTTAAAACTGCCTTAAGGAACTTCAGTCTGTAGGAATAATTTTCAGCTTCTTTGCTACCTTCAGGTCTTGCTTTGGGAAGAGTAATGTACATACCAAATAGCACCTAACATTGGAGAGGATCTATGAAATCCTCTCAAATCAGCTAATCTTCTAAATCAGAAGAATAAGCCATCTTTTGGTGTTCCTGGTGTTTTACTACACCTGCAGGCAGACAAATATCCTCAGGACTGGAAAGTGTAAGATCTTACACTGGTATTTACTTTCACGTACTACAAACCTCTGGTGCTTCTGGTGTACCAGTATTACAGAAACATGAACTGTGAATCCTTGAGGGTGAGGCAAATGCATACACACTTTAGGAGAGAATGAAGGTGACCTGACATAGTTATAAACTCACATTTGCTAAGTGCCAACTTTTTCCAATTTTGAAGACAGGTCATCTTTCTCACCCTCAATGTTTTCCTTGTTGGCAACAGGTTGGCAATTTCAAAGATAAACCAAAGACCTGCCTTAAGAAGGAGTTTTATATGACCATGACAGACATACCAGAACAAAGCAATGCTTAATGCAGCTGAAACTATTTGCAAGCCCATTTTGGTCACCATTTCATTCTTCCCCACTATGGAAGAATTTTCTTCTTTGGCATTTAATGCAGCTTATCAGAAGAATAAACAGCTTCTTTGATTTGCAGATTGTAGTTTGATAGCCATGCCTCAATCAGAAACCTAAGAAGGAAAATCATCAGGCATGCTTTCAAAACAAATGAATGTTGCTGTACTATCCTTTCTGGTATTTTGCTAAGGGGAGCTAATAAGACTTTCTCCTAATCAGTGAAGATAACAGCACCATAGCTTAGATGAACTTTCTCCATTTTAGTAGGATTTGGTACTTGATTGTCAGGATCAAGCTCAACAGACCCAGTAGTCTGGTTGCTTATGATCACGAACACTTAGCATAGTGGAGTGAAAAAATATCCTTAAGCTCACAATTTAGTTCCTGTTTCTTCTCTAACAGATACTTGCAGAGCTTTTGCTGTACTCCTTGGAAAGGGATGGAGCTGTGGGACATCAAGAACACAATGACTTCATGTAAGGAGAAATAAGCAGGACCTAAGCCCTCTACACCCACTGTACTTTCAGATGCACTGGCTGTCCTGGTTTCAGCTGGGATAGAGTTAATTGTCTTCCTAGTAGCTGGTATAGTGCTACCTTTTTAAGCTAGGTATGAGAAGAATGTTGATAACACACTGATGTTTTCAGTTGTTGCTAAGTAATGTCTAGTCTAAAGTCAAGGTTTTTCAGCCTTTGATGCACAGCCAGCAAGAAAGCTACAGGGGCACAAGAAGCTGGGAGGGAACACAGTCAGGGCAGCTGACCCAAAGTGACCAACGGAGTATTCCATACCATATGACGTTTTAGGAACTGGGGGGGGGGGCATCGCTGCTCGGGG
>VYZV01010244.1:39237-54168 GCA_013401275.1 Pandion haliaetus
GCTTCATCTGAAATATGTTTGACTTCATGATAATGAAGGCAAAAGATCCAGTGAAAGACAACACTTTTTTATTCAAGAAACATCAATTTTATACTTATGTGTTTCACCATTTCCAGAGCCAAAGTCAATTCTAAATCATATGAAGTGGGGAATCTCAGATCTCAATGGTACATAAAGCTCCCACTTGAAAACCTGCAGAGCTGTATGAAGCAGGATTTTAAGTTGACCTCTAAGCAGTGAAAATCTGAAATAGATTCAATACTGAATATGCCTGATCCAAGCCTAAGGCAAGTAAAATTCTTCAGGGTGTGAAAAGGAAAATACATGTTTGGGCAGAGGAAAACCTCAGCATTCAGCAGGATGTCTGGGAAGCAATAGACTTTTGATGTGGTTATGAAGCACATACTAGAACAAATGCACTGACAGTTCAACAACAAAGTTAAGCCTCAATTTTCATTCAGCTTTGCCAGTTGATTGTCATGGCCACATGCTAAATAAAAGTTAGATAAATATAAATATGTAATAATACATAAGTTTTGACTCCTTCTCCCTCCTATATATTCAAAAGTGCATGGCAATGTTAAGGCTCCTGTTGATTTCCTGAAGGTGCCTCAATAAAATCATAAAAAAGTAACTCTAAGTGGAAGGAAATTACCGTTTTGAACAGAGATGCTACCATGAAAAATTATAGCCTAGACAGAGCTTTAAATTTGTTTCAGCCAACAGCATAAGAACCAACTTGGAAAAAGAGCTTTCTCCGGGTACTTCAGGAAAGTTCTGTATTAGCGTGGGGCTGCGATTACAGCTTTCTGAAAGGCATCTACCAAACAGCAGAAACCAATAATATTCTATATGCACAAGCAGTTTGTATTCTGTTGTGCTCATCAGTACTGCAACTGGTTTTGTGCAAAATAAGAAGCTGGTTAAAGAAGATACAGTTACCAGTAGCCAATGTTTTCTTATGAATTAGTGTTTGTATGCATGCCTGGTGACAGCATTTAATTATTTGAAGTTTGGAAATTTATACATAGAAAAACAGAATCTGCATTTCCTTAAAACTTGGCTTAAGGAGCAAATGCTATGGTGTACATACTGAGTATTAATATCAATTATTTAAACAAGTTTACACCAAATGAACCTGAAAATTAACAAGCTATCAAAGCAATACAATTAGCAAGACTCTGAAAAAAAATCATAAACATGCAGGCAACTGTGCCAATTATCTAATGAGCAGATGGGGCTAACAATCCTCCCTAATGTTCAGTATGGGTCACAAACAGATTTGCTTCTTAGACTCATGAAATAAATTAAATACAAGGAGTTGTTAAAATAACACTAAGGTTCCCACTTGAACTGCAATGACAAAACACAAACCCCAGAAATCTGTTGTTGCTAGCCTGACTTGTTAAAAAACACGTACTTTTGGCCCTTCCACCTAAGTGATCAAAAAACCCCCCACTATAAAGCAACAAACATGCTTCTATCTCCACAGTATCCCAGTGCCAAGACCTCACAAAAGGAACATAATCTGATCTGATCTGAGATGTACCAAGTGAGGTTTGTGTTTGCTTCAAACCTCAATCAAGATACTTACTCAGGTATTATAAAGACTCAAGATTGCTTGGGAAATAAACACCATGAGTAAGTGCTAAGTACTAACAAAGTTTAGCAGCTGCTTTGGCTGATACCCACCATTCCAATTTTAATGAATGCATCACAACCAGCACATGACCTACAAAAATGTCTGATGATAAAATAGAGAATTCATAGTCCCATAATTGTAACATTTAGGCTCCAATTTAGTTCATGACACAGCTTTTGTACAACATAATTATTTCTATTCCTGTTTGGCTTCCTCCTTTTTGCAGGTTTATTTATTTTATAAAAACGTGCAGCAACTGTTTGCAAGACTTCCTCGAAGTGTTGCAATGGCATCCTCACAGGCAGCTTTGGAGCAAGACTACCTTAACACAGTACTGCTGTAGAAAAAAAGTTATCACAGCCAAAGCCACTAAGAAGTTGGAGGGAAGGGCCAATTTAAAGATACTATTTCGAATTACACTTAATTTGCGATGAAGCTGAGAAATACTGAGTCTTCCCCATGAAAGTGCATCTCTTAAGGCTGAAAATAAGAAACAACACTTGAGTGCACAACATACATCATTCACAAGGCAATACAGGAAAGAGGACTTCTGAAAAAAGGGGCTAAAGACTTAATTCAAAGTTTCAACATGTAGTAGTATATGGAGAAGCGTGGCTTTGGACTTCCATGTACGTGAAGACTTACGATGTACTTGAATACTCCAAACAGTTTTCCTCCAGAGCAGTTAAGTTTCTCAATACTGTAATCTCCAGTATTACTGATTTTAATTTTTTTTTCTGTTTTAATGTTCCTAGAACCAACCATCCAAAAATATAAGCTCTGATATGATTCCCTCTACTTATGTGGTTAAGTGTACCCCAGTAATGACTAATAGGACCTCAGCTGACTCAAACACGCCTTCACTAGGGAAGGAAGCAATTTTTGTTTAACCAAGAATTATCATAGAATCATAGAGGTTGGAAAAGACCTTTAAGGTCATCAAGTCCAACCATCAACTATGCCCACTAAACCACGTCCTGAAGTGCCTTGACTATGTGCTTTTTGAATACCTCCAGGGATGATGACTCAACCACTTCCCTGGGCAGCCTGTTCCATTGTCTAACGACCCTTTCAGTAAAGAAATTTTTCCTGATATCCAATCTAAACCTCCCCTGCTGCAACTTGAGGCCATTTCCTCTCGTCCTATCACCAGCCACCTGACAGAAGAGACCAGCACCCACCTCACTACAACCTCCTTCCAGGTAGTTGTAGAGAGTGATAAGGTCTCCCCTCAGCCTCCTTCTCTCCAGACTAAACCCCAGTTCCCTCAGCTGCTCCTCGTAAGACTTGTGCTCCCGGCCCCTCACCAGCCTCGCTGCCCTTCTCTGGACACGCTCCAGCACCTCAATGTCTTTCCTGTAGTGAGAGGCGTTATCAGAACATTTACCTTACAAGTCCTCTCTCCTGGTCTGATCAGACATCTCCTATGCACCAGCCCAAGCTACTCTTTAAACAATGAAGAAGTTGGGGACAGAGAGAACTAAAAACATTAAATAAATTTGCCAGTCACGATACACACTACTCACATGAGGTTCACAGTAATACATTCTTACTCCTTACTGAGCTCCAGCAATGAAACGATTTGCACTGGATTTTGATAAAGTCTGAATAACAGCTGTGTCATGTGAGAGAACTGATGCAACAGTGATTTTCCAAGTACCATGCTGGACTTGTTGCCGTCTTCAAGTTACTTTTTGCTCCTCTTAGGAGTTGCTCCTTTTCCTGATTTTCTGCAAGTGATGACATCTATAGTCTCAAGTGGTTTTCCGAGTACATGCCAAGGTCACGCTTTTTGGAAGTGCATCTCCATCCAAAATAACTATCACCTACCTTTTGAACTGCTTTCCAATTTAACAGCAATTTTATTAATTTTTTTTTGTGGATCAGATTGAATTAGCAGTAGGTTATAGTTAACCTGACTCTTGCAAGATAAGGAATAAACTTCCCATCCTCTACTTCGACAGTTTTTTCCCTCGTACATTGAAAGATTGTACTACTACATAAATACAAAAATTGAGTTCTATGCACCAATCCATGAGAGATCACAGCATCCTCTGCTCTTCAAAAGAGTACTTGTCTTTGGAACTAATCCCTCTAAGAGTCCTTTTTACCTGAACACAGCATAGCTTCCTAATATGATCAATACAAGGACCATTT
Source organism: Pandion haliaetus (assembly GCA_013401275.1). NCBI lineage: Eukaryota > Metazoa > Chordata > Aves > Accipitriformes > Pandionidae > Pandion > Pandion haliaetus. The sequence goes on from VYZV01010244.1 coordinate 43,037, forward strand.
ATCCTCCTTTCTGTCTCCCAAAAAGGGCGTTTAATTACAGTATGGGGAAATAAGCTATGAAAGAAAGGTAAAACAGCTGTGCTCTACTCTGACACAGTACTTTCTGATTCATCTTGAGCTTGCATCTCCCATGTGGGTCAGGGCTATTTGTCTATGACAGACTCAGAACAAAAATAATACTTCCAAGTAACAACTAGCCTTTTTACACACACATCATAATAAAAACATCCAGGACATGATGACTGTTCAGCAAATTTTCACAGAAGCTTAGCTGTCTTAACTGAGGAAGGCAAAGCTCCTATCCAGATTTAAATGAAGAGGCTGAAGTCAAGGCTAAATATCTAGCAGTACTAATATGCATTTCTAAACAAGACACAAAAGCATCCTTTTCTACACCATAAAGGCTTCCACAGAAGATGTTTTCATAGTAGGTATCCCAGTATTCATAGCAATGGTTACCTCTGCAGCTCTTAGCTGTACACTTCCTTCGTTACACTCTGATTCTAGTCTGTTCTTCTCAGCAGCCACTGTAGCGCTCTGAAGAACTAAATCTGCTTTGAGGATGTTCAGTGATATGCAATCCTACATAGGAAAACAGAAAAATGTCATTTTTTTCCACAAGAGACTCAAAACTGATATAATCACTATCAGGCTTTAGAAACTATCAATTTTTTAGTCATAGCACACAGCCCCATGCTGTATTCAGCTCTTCGACACTGCTGTCTGTCAAACTCAATGAAAAAGAAAGGTGACTTACTGGTGACCCAAGCTGTTCAAGATGTATAGTCCCTATGTACTTTTAATCTGTAAGCATATACATATCACTTGCAACCAAACCATTTTACACCAAAAAAGCACATTCTCTTTCCCTATAGCATATACTCACGTGTGAAATGGGAGAAAAGCCAAAGCCATCTCAATTCTTTCTTGGAGACAGAATGCAACAGGTGGATTTTGGTGGACTTCGTTAAGTCAGACACAGATGTAAAAAGGTCCAAAAATAAACACATAAGACATATGCCTCTCTCACTGACAATGCAAGATGACTGACTGGATGTACAATGACTATGGTGTCTTGTGTCTTAACTGGAACAGCATATGACAACAGAAGGAGGGTCTATTTTGGAAGTTTCATAACAGGCTTTAGGATCCCCAGAACGTGGTTTGACAACTTTGACACTGAAGTGGTTGCTTCTTTAAATGAGTCAGCCTTAGGAATGCTCTCAAGGCTTCCAAATCAGCAGTATATTCTTGACTGTGTGAAGGGTAGCTTCAAACCTTGAATTATGGGTCATTGAGAACACCAGTTTATCTTTTTTTATTTTTGGTGATGGTCACATAAACACAGAAGAATCCTCTCTCTTAATGAAAGGGAGGACAAGGTTCCAACTGTAGACCTAGGGGACCTACAGGATGAAGTTTTAAGACCATAATAGCGAGCCAAGGTCTGAGATATTTACTATCTGTCATTTCAACACAAAGTTTCTACAGTGTGAACTTGAACATACAAATAACAAGTAAGTTTATTCGTTTCCAATCCACTTACACAGTTTTAAAACCATTATCAGATAAGTAAACTGAAAAAAAAAAAAAAGTTGTAATGAAAGGAGATGAAAAATGGAAAGAGTTAAGGTTATTCAAAGACAAAAGCGCAAAGAGAACTACATGCAAAAGCAGTGCCAGTATGTGAAAACAGTGGAACAAGGCTGGTTCTGTCAACTGGTTGTAAAGTATTGACATGTATTAGGTATGTGCCAGGTACGCTCTTCCTTGTGTATTTGTGTAAATACACATGCAGCCTGTCACTCTAGTTGACTGTTCCACACAAGCCCCAGAACTCTTAAAAAAGTAGATCATATTGCCACCACACAAACACATAAAAATCCTATACATGTTTTAAATTTCCTTCTGTGGTAGGAGTATGTCTGAAACATACAAATACCTAAGTTTTTATCACTTTAACAGCCTACAGCTAGTACAAGTACAAAACCTATTGAAGAAAGTACAAAGACTGCCATAAACTTGGAAGCATTCATGAAGTTTTGTTTCAGGATGACCAGAAATGTATGGATTTCAACAATTTTGATAAAACATATAATGAAACATCCTTCTTGTATCTGACCATCTTCCTCTCTTCAGTATGTACTAGCATGTATTTCCTACAGCACACAGTGTGAAAATTAAGCTGATACATAACTGAAATAAATCTCTTTTGTAATCAATAACTATTTAAGGCAAATACTATCCATCATCCCCTACACCCTGGTATACTGAGAAATATCCAGTATGTGTCAAATCTGCTTCCCTATGCTGGGTGAAAAAGAGATTGAGACACTCCTTCAGGCAGGTCATGCAGCAGTCAGTAAACAACTTTGGCTGCACTTTACAACAGCAACACATTTGGACAGTTTACATACTGGGAAACGGGCATCAAATACAAAAATCAAAAGCATATTCTAGAAATTTCTGTTTTAAATACAGAGCATTTGCACAAGTTTTGAAGAGAGTTACTTTTCAGTACTGTTACTACCTGCACAAGTTCTGTAAAGTAATCTACAGCCTAAGCAACCCTTTTAAGATGGCAGGTGTCTTCTGCTGTTCTTTGGCATTTTCGAAGTGTCTTTGGCTAATTACCAAAAGATGATGTCTGAAGCACTCCAATTGTTGCAGTCCATGCCTATCAACAAACAGAAACAGCCCACCCCTCTGGACTGTTTTTTTCTTTACTTATTGTATAAATACCAGCAACTGAAGTGTATCGAAATCAGCTTCACTTCAAAGGTAGTACTCAACTCTTTTCAGGGGTAAGCAAGAACACATTTCAGTGTGAGTAAGGCATGGCAAAGAAACAACATACATGCTCAAAGTGGTTGCAAGAATGACACCATTCCTTGATAAGTGCAAAAGCACAAGCAGATTCCCTTGGAACTAAAAGCAACTGTTTCTTGTTTCTAGTTATTAAAAAAAAAAGCCTTAAGAAAATTCACCTTGTGGCAGCTCCCATTATTAGGGCTTACAGGCTAAGCTAAAGCAAAGATTAAGTCCAGACTGTTTTCTTCTTTTTTGAGTTAAAGAAAACCTCATTACATTGGAGCCTGATAATTGTGTACTTCTCCCATCCTAGCCCTCTTCCACAAACATGGATCCTTACAGCTTCAGGTCAATTTTTCAAACGACTAACGACTACTTTTTTTTTCTCAATAAAACAAACAAACAAAGGAGATTATGAACTAGGCTGGAAGGAATAGTTCACAGAATTATGCGCTATTCTGAAAATGTACAGGCTGAAATGGTTACACAGTTCATTCCCTAGTTCATTCCTGTATTTACTGAATGAGACCATGGATTGTAAGACTTCAGACACGGAGAGTCTAAATTAATGCAAACAAATGACCTACAAATCAAATAAACAACAGATGAACAAGTTCAAGTCCATAAAAGCTTCAAAAGATGTTTATCTTTAAGCAAGTTAGCTTGTAAACATTTACAGTAACACATGCAAATGCTGCATACCTCCTACTTAAGTTACAAGAATTGGACTTTTCACAATAGTGGAACACACACCAAGTTAAACATACGTACCTTTACATGATACATTAGTTCAGTAACAAGTCTTGCTTTTTGGGTATTTATTTCTTTGATCTTTACACTTGCCTGTTGATATTCCTCCTCTAGGTTGATAGCATCTTCTTCCAGCTGTCTTAAACTATGGGAGGAATCAATATTTGATTAATCTTGATTAGAAATAAATTGTACAAAAGTACAACAATTCTTAAATCTTGGTGATGAACCAACAGTTAACAAGAATAGGAATTTGTATACTTAAACATTCCAAACACATTAGAGGCATTCCCAATCTATGCACTTTAAATTTAAGAAATTCAAAAGAAAAAAAATTCGTAATTAAAGAAACTTTGATTTTGGCTATTAAGGGCATCATTCAGCAATCTGTGTAAGAATTGAGATTTTTATTCTGCTGCTAGTTCCTTGCAACAATAAAACATAGGAGAGTTCAGCAGGTTTGTTTAATTCTTGTTGTGTGTACTAGTAAAAAAACTTGTGTCCTCAACCTTCATATGAAATAATCATGATGTTTAGTGAGCTGCAAAGCATTTGGAGACCTTCAAAAACAGCCACACAGGCCAAGAGGATGATCCAGGAAACTAGAAACCAACAATTCTTACTTGGATCCCTGGGAAAATTGTAGAGCAAGTTCCCTCAGAAAATAATGCCAGGGGCGTAAGGGAAAAGGTGGTAAGGAAGAATTAGCAAACATTTACCAAGGATACATCATACCTGATGAACCTAATCATAAAAAGACTGGATGACAGGAGATCAAGTGGTTGTCATTTACCTCAAGCTCACCTGCACACCCAAAAAGAAGAGACAATAGCAAGTGGGGGAAGCCCAAATAATACCCTACCCCAGCTACCCCCAGGCCCATCACAGGACCAATCAGCCCATGAAATGCCCATCTCCACAACCCCAGAGGGGCACAGGGGCATGCTAGCAGGCGGGAACTCAAATTAAGAATGCAGAGGAAGGGACACCCTGTCCCAGGACAGCCTCAGCATCAGCGTCCAGGTGTGAAACCCTACAAGGTAAGTCACCACCACAGCTCCCTCTGGACTGAGGAAGGTTGTTTCCTGGGGTTATAGGAGACAGTATGGGATGCAGCAGAAAAGCATTTTTTGACTGTGCAGGACTTACTATTGGATATTCAGGGGAGAAAACAAATGCGGGGAAAGGGAGGGATCTAGATGACTTGGAGAGGAACAAGTGTGGGAAAATGGAGGGATATGGGGATAAAAAGGACAGTTACATGTAAATAGCTTGTCCAGCCATGCCCGGTTGGCACACTCTCTTCTTACTCTATTCCATTTTTCACTTTTTTCCTGGGTGAGGGACTCTATTCAGCATTCATGTATATGTATGGGAGTCTGAGTACAAGCAACTATAGTCAGATCACAAGTCAGAGGAGAGGGCCTGCTGGTCTGTGGTGCCAGCAACTGGAAACCAGAGTGAGTAGACTTAAGTGACATCCACTGGAGTCAGAGGCCCAAGTGTCCATGGTGCCAGCATCTGGTACAAGTGAAGGTACGTGTTTGGTCCATTGTGAAGACCAAGCCAGACTAGCTGGCAAGTAGGTAAAGTGGCCTGCGAGCCAAGGGGGCCTATGTGTCACTAACGGTGAGACCACAGGAAGACATGGCTATTGGAGGGACCAGGGTAGTCCAGCCTGGCTGCCAGAAACCATGAGATCTGCTGTTTCTAGGGGTAAGACCTGCTGGCATGTGTGTGTATTTAAGGGTAAGATGACAGGGATACTGGCTACTGGGGGGACACTAGAGGAGTCATGGCTACCTTTGCATATTTGTATGCCTGTGTGTCTCTGAGGGCAAGACCACAGAGCTGACTACTGGGAAATGAGGGAGTCCCAGCCAGTTCTGCACACATGAGCACATGCGTGAGTGAGGCAGCCTGTACAGACAACAGAGACAGGGCTGCAGTCTCAGGGGTTTGCATGTCCATGTACCAGCAAATGGGGAGACTGAGGTCCAGCAGCAGCTACTGTGCAGACTCAGTGTCTGGACCCAGCTGCTGATGGGATCCACATTGCCCCTACGTATGCATAGGTCTCACTAGGGGAGCCCCATCCCATAGGAAGAGTAGGAACATGATGAGGGCACTGGTGCTGTGTTTGTCCAATTTCTCTGTGTGTCCATCTGTGTTGTGTGCAAATATGTACATATGTGCTGTTTAGATGTGCTCTTTGTGAACATGTCTACTGCGTAGACAGGCTCAGCCTCACTACTGGTTGCACTTGGGAGCATTAAGTTGCATCAGCCCCACCTTCTTCTCAGGCTGCTGGATCCATGCCTGTTCCCCTAACTTTCTCAATGCTGTCTCCCGCAACAGTGTTGTACTCAAGCTGGAAGACTACAGGACTACAGTCTGGATGGATGGAAGACTACATAAGTAAAAAAAAAAAAAAAAAAAAAAAAAGGGTTAGATGGTCAGGCTCAGCAGGTCATGGTTAGTCTGTTGTATTCTGCCTGGAGGCCAGTATCGAGTGGGGTCCTACAGGATTAAGTTCTGGTACCTGTCCTGTTTAACATCCCTGCCGGTGACACGGAGGCGCAGAGAGAGGGCACTCTCAAGTTTTCAGACAACACTGAACTGGGGGATGCAATGGGCCTGCTGTTCAGAGGGGTCTGCTGAGGCTGGAGGAAGGAGTCAACACAAGGCTCATGAGATTCAGCAGTAATAAATGCTGAGTCCTGCCCCTGGAAAGAAAGTGGGTCTGGCAGTGATACAGGCTTTGGAAAAGGATACTGCCTGCAGAGAAGCTCTGCAGGGAAGGACTTGATGTATTGGTGGACAGTGAGCTGAGCATAAGCCACCAGTGCGCCCTGGCAGCGACAAGGTCCCCCAGCATCCTTTTGCCTGTATGGATGGAAGCACAGGCAGGTAGACAGTGATTTTTCCTCTTTGTTCAGCACTGCACCCAGCTGTGCCTCCTGCACCAAACATCAACAAACTGGTACAAACTTGGAAAGCAAACAAGATAGTCAGGGGCTACAGCACAGGCCCTCCAAAGACAGGATGATGGTGCTCAGCTTGCTCACCCTAGACAAGAAACAGCTTCAGGGCACCTAGTAGCAGGCCCCCACTATTCTTCTCACAAGGAAGCCACTGACAGGATGGAACCAGGCTCTTATAAGAGCTGCATGGTAGAAGGATGACAGACAGTGGACGTAAGTTGAAACAAGAAAAATCCAGACTAGATGTCAGTAGAAACCTTTTCCCTGTAACGACTGTCCAACCGTGGAACAGGATGTCCCAATAGGTTGTGCAATCTCCACGGAGACTTTCAAGATGCAGTGGGATACAGCCCTGAAAACCTGGTCTGAATTCAGTGTTGACCTTGCTTGGAGAAAGTGACTGGCCTACAGACTACATGAAGTCCCTTCCAACCTAAGTGATTCTGTCACTGTATATTACTTTCAAAATTATATCCAGTTTTATTCAGATACTCGTATCAACTAGGAACACGAAGATTTGAAAATACTTATAGTCACTGCAAGGATTATTTATATAATTTCTATCTCTACAAAAATATACTAATTTTTTTGTATAATGTGGACAAGCCTTGTCTGTAGTTGTGTTAGGATTCTTATCCCTATTCAAAATTAAGAGAGTGTTAATTATTTTTTGAAAGGGAAGGATTTAATCAATATTTGTTTAGGTAAAGGGTCCACCTCCTGCCTTCAAACTGTATTCTGTATTCTAGTAAAACACCATGACAATACATGCATCCCTATTAAGAAACCTGAGAGCAATACTTGGCGTTGGGTCTAAGCTCACATCCACACTGTTTAAAGCTGCTTCTTTTTCAAGCAACTTGGACACTTGAGACTATATAGCAGTTGATTCTGGTCCCTCTAACAAACCTGCAGTCCTATTTTTCTTTTCTTTCTTTTTTTTTCCTCTCAACACTGTTTTCAGTTTAATGTACTGTCAGTAATGCAAAAGTGAGTGAGCAGCTGCGTCGTGCTTAGTTGGTGGCTGGGGTTAAACCACGACACATGTCCAGGTTCTCCGTTATGACAAAGCAGTAACAGAAGAACTAATTGCAGAGGCCCACAAAACCAGAAAATACATTAAGACAAATACTGTGGACAGTCAGGGTACAACTGAATCCCTGACCTGCTTACTTAGTACCATTTATGTACATTATGGTATTATCTACGTAAGTGCTACCAAGACAGAAGACTATGGTAATATTTGAGTAAATGAGTGCAATGACCTCTGACTGGAATCCTATGTATTTTTTACATTGTTATATTGCTTCTCAATTACTGTTTTAATCTCCATTTCTAAACATCCTTCTTTGTCTTGATTATCACCTGTACCTGATGCTCAACTACTGGTTGCTTTGTAAGGGTAAAAGCACACTGCAGTAAGAGGAAGCCGAAATACCTTTGGTATTAAAATTGTTCAAGTTTCATAGATAATATGGCTTGTATCCTACCTATCATACTTCACACTAATTTTTGATTCCAGCTGTCTCCTTCTGTTTCCTCTCTCTAAAAGCTCCTTTTTCTGTTGCCTGAGATCATTGTCTCTGTGTTCCAAATGTTTCCGTCTCTCAAACAACGTAGTCAAACGCATATCCAATGACTTTAGTGTGTTATTGATGTCCTGAAATAAAACGACACACCACTAACATTATTACTACAAACATACCATACTAATGCATGCAAATAGGCTATGCTTATTGCACGATAAAATGGGTAGTAGTTCACATCATATGCAGCACAGAAATAAATTCCTACCTGTTGCTCATTTTCCAACTGCCTTCTTTCAACTGTGTCCACTGAACTAGTGAGGAACTGTGCTTCCCTCAGGGATGTGTTAGTAGAGAAGGTTAGGTTTGTATAAGCAGATACTTTAACAATGTATTTTTCTTCTGCTGTGTATATTTGCCTAAGTTTCGTTTCTCGTATGACCTAAAAAACACACAAAAATATTAATCTGACAAAAGCATTACTTAAGGCAACCTTTTTCAGAACAAGGAATGAACTAGCTAAAATCCACAGTAAAGAACTTCAGCTTATGCAAGACTCTGACTTGTTAACAAGCCTTTGCAAAAAGATGATGCTAAGTTTAATGCATCATTATACTTATAATTCAGACTGGTTAGCAAAGAACTGTTAAAATATTATCAGAGTATGTTACCACCACCAGTTAAACAAGTTCTGACTACTCCAATATTACAGACAGACACTGGAAAAAACTGTTAATATTTGTACTGCACCACGAACAAGGATTGTACTTGTTGTAGATGCACAACATGCAAATGCAGCCTGTGTACCAAAGAACCAAAAGTGCTTAAGAAATTAAGATGAAACCATAAGATGAGCTGTAATGCATGAACTTCAGTCAACCAAATGTATCTGTAGCAAAAAAAAATAAAGGAATAAAAATACTAGAGTTACTATTTTTAAATTACTTATGTCAAAAAGGATATTACACATAACCATAGACTTACCATAATGCAAGGTAGAATAGTACTTCAAAAGGATATAAAATGTTCAGTAAACCAGGAACAGCAAAAAGCCTCCATAAGACAATGTAAATTTGACTAAAGATTTTTTCAGTTTATATACACAGCACCAGCAATATTCTGTTGATTTTGTTCCGGGACATTGAAAACCACGTTTACTTCGCTTTACAGCTCAGACTGTGGTTGATGACATTTCCATCCTAATCCTTTTTCCACATGCTCAGCTCTATGAAACAGGTCTCCTTTTAAAGTAAAGACTTCTCTGGAATGTGTGAAACAATGTTGCAAACAATGCATTTCTCAATCAAAAATAATAAAAACAAAGAAAAAACTTTACACAACCAAACTCAGAAAGTGCCATGTGCAACACATTCAGAATAGCATCTCACCTTTGCCCCTAGACCAGTGATTTTTCACTTGTTGCCCAGAGACCTCTGGAAAGGAGGGAGTACCTAAGGAGTAATTCTGACTGGTTTACAAATACAACTCAAAGACCTATTATATAGGTAATCTGCTTCATCAGGTGATAACACGAAGTGGTGGAAGAACTGCAGTTTAAGGACAAAAATTCTTAGAAAAAACATTAAGAGAAGAGCTTTTAATCTAGGACTCCCTCCCTCCACTTTTACTTTGCTCTTCCTCATTCTTAAGAGCCTCAGAAACATAGAAAATAGGAAGAAGCACCAGCTATCCCAATAAAACAGGAATTGTTCTCAATTCAGAGAGCCTGTATACCGAGTTTCTCAAAAAACCAATTCTTATTGTTCTCAGAGAGGCCAAAGTACTCTTCCGAATTCAAAGAAGAGTTAACTCTATGTACAAGATAGACAACAGCTGTCCAGCATAGACAGAAAAGTGAGTATTTAAGTTGAAGACTGTCATATGAGTTACCCATTATAATCCAGCAACGATAGGCTTGCAAAAACCCATGAAAGACTAAGGTAGGGAGATTACTGCTAGTAGGAGCTCCTAGTCTAAGAATCCAAAAGGTTTATATACTATTTATCACATCAATTCTGACTGAAGCTATACAGCTGTTATTTGCCAGAAACTAAACATCTTAATGTACTTAAAAAAAAAAAAGCAGCTTCTAATTGTTGCTTTAAACATAACAGGTCAGCATTGTCATGTACTATTAACTGTTTGATTAAAATTTTGCCCAGAATATCTTGGGCACCTAAAGTAGAAGTTATTATAATAAAACAATTTCACATAACTGACTTGGANACATAACTGACTTGGAACAGTATGCAGGTGAAAGAAATTTTTAAGTTTCTGTGAAGTACTGCACTAGATAGACTGGATTTGTTAAAACGTTTTGCAGTATGTTTGTGTACAATGAACAGTTCTCACTTCTAAAGGCCAAACAAAAGGCTAAAGCAATTTTTTGCTTTCTCCGCATGAACTTGCCAAAGAACTTCCAAAATAAAACTCAGGTGTGTTTGTGTGATTTAGGACATCTCACCCTTTCAATCATGTTTCTGGTTGTCTCTGTTCCCACAGGGACATCATGAATATGGTACTGGGAGCAAAGATAACTCATCACAGGATGGGGAGCATCAAATAACTCTCGTAAATATGAGAAAAATCCGTATCGGCTGAAGAGGAAAAAAAAAAAAAACCGCAAACAANGAGGAAAAAAAAAAAACACGCATCAGAAATAAAATTAGGCAGGTAAGCAAGCTGAACTCGCTGGAAGGTCAGAAAGAAGCCCCACTAACCCAGATCTAACTTGATGAAAATTTGATTTGCATAGAATATTCTAATATATAGCTACAACACCAAAACATTGCATTTAAAACCATTCCCCACTGATATAATCTGATACATACTGTAATTCTTCAATAGGTCTCGAAGGGAAGCTTTCAGCACATGATTCAGCAGGCGCACATACAGCATTCACTCTTAGTTTCTGATGATCACGCATCTAAATATAGATTATTTGGTAAAAAAGAGCAGAAAAATTCACTAGATGAAAATCAAGCATTCTTGATTCACAGAATGAGAATTGTTTTAAACTGACAACCTCTGGAAGAACCCACAAAAACCCACTCTGGCTCAG
>VYZV01010246.1:18324-74676 GCA_013401275.1 Pandion haliaetus
TAGTCCTAGAACCAGTGATGTTGGTGGTCTCCCTAAGCTCTGATGAGGTAATCAGGAAAGCAGAAATTTAGAAAGCAAAAGACTCCGTTTTCATAGGTCCTGAGTATAAATTAATAACAACTGGATTCTCAATAGCTCAGATTTCAGAAGGGTTGGTATGTCTTGATACAAGGTTAATTAGGCATTTAAAAAGTCCCATCAGAGCTAGGAAAATATCATCCATAAATCTCTTTACTGCCTCATTAGCCTTTAGGGCAGCAGCTCCAAGTAAATCAATTGATTAAGAAAAAAAAACCAGGAGGAAGATGCAAGATTGTTCGGAAAACTCTATTCATAGCTTTGATTGCCAGACAACGTTAGTTTATTTTTCTCTTTCCCAAAATCCCCATTCCAAAGAAACACATGGAACTAAGGGGCTGAGCATCTGTTTCATCTTGTGCTGTGAAGTCCAAGGCCTGGGTTCTGTTCTCCAAATCCAATGCATTTTAATATTGCCCTAGTCTCCTCACAGGTAACTCACACTTTACTTTGAGACTTCAGTCTTCAATCTGAATGTCTCACTAGGAAGAGTAAGCTGTTGGAATCAGAGGACAAAACAGAAATGTGATGATTGGAGGTTCTTGCAGCTAAGAAAAGGTATCAAATCATAACTTAAAGGTAAAAGATGATGCTGTATATAGAGACAGATAAGAAAAACTAAAGCTGAAACATATAATTACAAAGAGTAAAAGAGAGAAAGTGCTAAAGAATCTAAGCCATAGCTTTTGAACTAACTTCTAACCAGGCTTCATAGAGAATACTGTAGACCCCAGGCCCTGCTTCAGCCTCTTCATACTACCTTAGGCCAAGTCAGTGAACCTGTGCTAATCTTAACCAGCTGTAGATCCTCTTCACATGCAGTGAACTTATTGATCTCATTCGCTTGAGTGTGCTAGTCCCCGTCCCCCCCCCATCTGAATAGCCTTCTGTGTTTACACATGACTTTCATATGAGCATCGATAAAGTAATGACTGGGTCAATTAACACGGCTGCCTGGGTGGGCTGAGAGACAATGACTCATACACTCCAGCTTTCTCTTAAATGTCTCTCTCCTGAAAGGAAGCACAACAAACACCTCCTAACCTCCAACGTTACATTTGCATTTTTATTTCTAATTTCCCATTAGCTGGTCTGCAAAGCCACTACAGCCTTGAATATTGAAATAGAATTCTTTGACTTTAAGCCAGTGCAAAGTGATCCTCAATTAAAATGCAGTTGGGTACATTAGGAATGCCTCCTCCCTGCATTAACAGCTTTTGCATGCAAAACATGGTGCTTTAAGCAAGATCAGTGACTGTCAGCACAAGACCCCTTATTTACACCTTAATTACTCAGTGTTCCTAATTACCAAGTAGGAAGAACTGCTCTGCCCTTGTCACACCATGCAGATTTTGTCACTTTCAGTATTTAAATAAGAAAGCTAGTAATGCTTTGAAGAGTTTGAATGCTCATTCAGTCTCCCTTCAAGAGCTCCTGCTGAGTCCACTGGAGACCCAGATGCTCAGTGTTTGCAAGTCAGATGCAGAGCACTTGTGTACCTCAGGAAACTGAGATAGGTGACTGCTGACACAGCTGAACACTATACCAGCAAGAATGGGTGTTGCTCCAGTTTGGAAGCATACCACTGATTTTGAAGTGAAAGGATTTTTATTCCAGAATGGAGCATCATTTCCCTAACCATCAATTCTGGACATCTTGAGACTCCTGTGAATAATGCTACAAGAATGAGAACAGTTACATGGCTGAATTGTTGGAAAAGTGTTTCTCTCCCTTTCAGAGAAGTGGCACCCAGAGATCTCAGATTCATAATTGTGGTACAAGCCTACTCAGAACACTGATCCATACAAATGTATATCCAAGTGTCTCCTTCTCCCCTTGTTTCCCTTGGACTCCTCAGCAAGAAGTGACCCAATCAGAGAGCAGCTTTTTTTCCATTTGTTAGACTGTCCTTTGTGCACTAGGTCAGTGTGGTAAGAATCCTAATATTCTTGAGTATGTAAAACAATTCTTCCCTTAAATTTTAAGCTTTGTCTTAACTAATTTGGTCTTCCTGATTTATGAATGTTTATTGGCATCAGCATCCCAGACAGGACCAGGACATCCTTTGTTCACTAAACAGGAAAGGACACCAGTTTCACCATTGTAAAAATATTTACAGGAATATATGTAAATTTATTGGATGGGAATATTTCAATTAATTCCAATTAGCATAAGTAGGTGCACAAAATTTATGGCATTTCCACTTTTTTCAAGGCAGGAACAGCTCTTAAAAACATCTTATGATATTCCTGTCCTGTGCTACCCTTTGTCAGAATGGATATTCACCACCCATCTGGGAAGCATCCGAGGCACGGTGATATTAGGAGCTTGTTTCCTTTGCTGTTGGTTTGTTTTTTTTTTCTGGGACTTACAGTGGCATGGGGCTGTTTGGCCCAGTCACCATACAGGAGCCTGTGCAAACTCACAGCGTGATGCTCTTCATTATCTCCAGATTGCACAAACCACTCCTGGGCTGACCTTTCAGAAAGAATCAACCCATGACAAGCAAGAATGACGTAACTAATCTAATCCTCTGGAAACAATATTTGCTTGGCTTGAGCTCCCTGGGCAGTTTTGATATGATGCAGGAGGAAGGGTGGAGATGTAGAGGGGAGGGAAGAGAGCTGTCAAGGAAAAAATGGTACAATCTCCTCCTAGGGACACACTTTTCATAAAGGCATCAGAACAATGAACCCCAAGAAGAAAAAGTACTCAGACCATTTCCATTTCTTTTACTTCTTTCCTTTCTTAAAACCAAAATAAATAGATGGCAGGCCAAAAGCTACATTTCTGCAAAATTAAGATGCAGACAGGATAGGGAGGATTTTGCATGCTCTCATAGGATAATTCTTTGCAGCTTAAGCTCAACAGCTAGAAACAACTTTGAATTAGAAGTTCCTCCAGACAGCAATACAGAGCAGGAACCTAATGCTGATGCTCCGTGTGATTCCTTTACAGAGTATGTCTCTTTCCCTACAACTCTTGTATCATTTTCTCTACTGGTTAAGTGTAAGAATTAGGAGAGGTACCAAACCCACCCAAGAAAACATTTGTACCATTGAAGTCACTGAGAATTCTGGTGTCTGTGGAGTCAGGACTTCACCCAAGGGGCTATATGGACTCTGTCTCTGGGTCCTGGCTTGAACAGCAATTTCTCAATCTAGCCCAGAAAGAGAGAATAACCAGGCCTGGATCTCTAGAGAGAGAGACCAGCCACAGATGTTTCTATTTCAAGTAAAACCAAACTGCAAAGACAAGAGAGGAAAAAAACAGAGCAAAGAAAACAATCCCCAAGCCACAGAAAAAGGGACTCAAACTTGTACAAGCAGCAAATATAGGTAGATAAAAGTTGCAGCCAGACTGAATTTGTCAGCCCAGAACATCCCCTTTCAGCCACTATGACAGATCAGATTAGCTGCCAAGAATCTCCTAATTGTGCAGAGAACCAGCTCCTGCAAAGGCTGTTTTAACCTGTGCTGGGCCTATACTTTGTATAGAAAGATAGCTCCTTCTGCTGTAGCTGTCGTGTTGGGAGCAGTAAACCCCAGTGGGCTGAGCCTTACACGGGTTCTGGAGAGCGGCCTGCAAACTGTCCCCTTCCCTCTTTCAAGGAAATGTGTTTGAAAAGGAAAGGACTTAGCTTCTCTGATGGGCAGTGCCCCCTTCCCTGAAGAGTCCTTTGATTTTTTTAACCATGAGACTCCAAAGGGCAACTTGTTCCTGCTAAGGCACAGAGCACTTAATACCAAAATCCACAGCAGTCGAACTGGTATCTGCAGAGATCTCCCTATAGAGACTGACAGACCCAAAGATGGCATCAGGCCAATAAAAATAAAGTGTTTTAATCAAATTTAACACTTGAGAACTTCTAAGCTGGAGCCACAGTCGCTTTACTAGGAACAAAATCTTTGTTTGGGTTTCTTGTCTGGTTAATTGCATAAATAATAGTGTTGAAAAGCTGCATCTTCTTCAGTAAATACTGCAGCTCAGGGTCTGATTTGTGTGGCCAGCACCATATGTGTTCAATCCTTACTTCCAGACACATTGGCACAAACCCATCAGCTATACAAATGACTTAACTGACATACCCTAAAGCCTATGTCCACAGCAGACTACCACCCACTCTTGCAGGCAAAGCCTGTCAGGACCTCTTGCTATTTATATATATATATATATATATATATATATTATCTCTTCAGTGGGGTTTGTAAGAGTCACAGGGAAAACAGGATTATTTTCCCTCCACCGCCCCCCCAGTGCAAAGTCTCTTAACATTGATAAATATTTAATCAATAGTAAATGCGAAGGCAAAATTTAAAAAAAAAACAAAAACACACCAAACAATCCCTGGCCACTGAATAGTGCCAGAATTCAGAAAAGCAAAGCTGAGGCAATAGCACAGAGTCAGAGACAAGGAGGACAAATAGTAATCACAGAGAAAAGCTTCCTCTGTTTTCCAATCAGTATCTGTTTGCTTAAAAAGCTGGGCTTTATTGTGGGACACCGATAGCCACCAAGATCAGCTTGCTCGTAGTAAGAAACTATAAATGTGGGGTGAGCCACAGCAGATGGGTGAGACCTGGTTAGACAGCAATAGAAAAAAACATTACGTGGAAGCAGCTTCCTGAATGGGTTCAATCCAGTACTCCAGTTTAAACACAACTGCTAAAGTCTCATTTGACTCAATCAGCAAGAGACAATATTTTCTGGTTACAGCTGTGACTTGGGCCCTTATTTTTAGCTTTGCACACATCAGAGATTACATTGTCTTTATTGAAAGGGGGTGACAACATGGAGGCAGAACTCTTCTGGTCCACCATTGCCTCTTTTTTCATGGCCTTTGGGAGGACATCTAGCTTTTTGCTGCCTTTTCACATCCGTAATGCTTCTAATTCTTTTTAAATATGGCATACCTTACCTGACTACATGATCACATCTTGGATGAGGGGCTCTGACATGCTTCAAATGGAACTTTATGAAAAGCTTTCCCCTGTTGTACTGCCAGGATTTTTTTTCAAATGGTCTGAGCTGGGACAGCTCTAGCTTACGATAGCTCCTTTTGATTTAAAAGAGTACATTGCTAAGTGGATAGGGTCTTAAAACACTTGGGAGCAGTTGGATGGGATAGAGAGAATAAAACTGCTCAAAATCTTAGAGCTAGGCACAGTGTAAAGAGGCTACCTCAGGCTACAGTGAAGTAGCTGGACAAGGATATGAAGGTGGATGAAGGATAAGAGGACCTTCCTTGAGATTTGTGAAGACTCCTGCCACAGGGAAACACTTCAGTGTTACAGCCAAGTGGTAAAAGCTTGTTCTACCCATTATCACCATCTTTAGGACTAAGTTTTTGCCATTAGTACTAAAAAAAGATTAATAAGCTAGCCCTATGGAATGTAATGCAGGAAAATGCCAGCCCAGGAGAATCAAGTGAAGCCTAATACCTCACCTTGTCTCAGTTATCCCTGCATGCATCCCCATTATCTCATGCTCTCCTCCTCTCTGCCTCCTTCCTTTCCACTATCAGCCTCTTATGCAATTGCAATCAGAAGACAAGCATCCTGCAGGGCTCAGCACAGAGACTTCCTTCATGGCACCTGCAGCCTAATTAACTCAATGCTGTGAGTTTGTGGACTGAGATCATCTGGTCATTCTTGCAGGAATAGGTGCTCCCAAAGTCTTCTACAGGACAATGCATGTGTGCAACCCACATGAGTAGTATACAGACCTTTCTCACCAGCTAATAACATCAAAACATACACCATTTCCAACTCAGTTCACAAACTCAAGATTTAAGTGCTGGAAGTTCCTTAGCCAAATCCTCCTAAAGATAGGAGTTTGAGGGAACTGAAGCTTTTACACTTGGGCATGCAGTGGCAGGCATAGAGATGGTACTACCAAGTTATGTGGGATGGGGACATGGCCACGGTGGAAAAGGGTGTATAGCTCAGCATCACAGGGAAGAGAGTAAACACAAATCAGACAGTCACAAGGATGTGTGCAAGGGGAAGCTAACTGTATAAAGTGCTCCCTCAATAAGGGCCATTAGTTTGGGAGGTTTTTTGCCTAGGAGGTTATTTACTTAAGCTCTCCTCTCCTTTTTTAGCTTCTGATCCAACACAGAGAACCTGCTTCGCCATCTGAAGGGGCAATAACAGTTTTTAGCTGTTTCCTACCAAATAATAGTCATAGAAGATAGCATACAGCAGCCAACTCATTCAAAAGGCATAAGTAATGGCAATCAGCTAAAAATGAGCCTGGGCAGAGCTAAATATTTTTGAGAAACGTGAAGCTAAGTGGGCCACTGAACTGCTTTGCTACTCAAAAAGAGGAGCTGCTTTTCATATAATAGGCCTTTGAAAGAATCAGTCATGCATAAGAGGTTATTATAGCCCTGTCTTTTTTAGGATTCAAGCTTCTGAAAATAATCTGTTTCAGAGCTGTTTTTATTTGAAAGGCTTTCTCAGTAGGTGCCTGGACCTGCCAGTTGCCTGTGTTATGGTCCACCAGGCACACTCGTCTAATACAACACAAAGGCAGCAGCAGAGCCGATGGGGGTCAGGTGTACGGCCAAGCAGTACAGAATCCTCCGTGTACCATTCCTGTCACCAAGGCTGATTAGTTTGAATGGCCCTCATACTTGTTAGCGTCTTCATTTATAAATGCTTTCAGCATGAGCTGTCTGTCCGCATCAACATAGGGTGGCTAGTATTTTTTTTAGCACAGTCTTGGCTACTCATTCCTTTCATTAAAAACAAACCACCACTAAAAATTTTTCTCTCGGGTGATAACCAAAACAGATACTGGGAGATTGAATCAACCAAGAAAATAATCCATTCCAAGAAACAAGATCACAAACAGCATGTGTTCTTCAGTCGTGCTGGAAACCTGGCTGCGACTATCCTTGAAAAAGGTTCTTTCCTGTACGCATTCCTACCTAGAATTATCTCAACTTTCACCCATTAGCAGGAAAACATACAAGATTAATTTCCATCAAGATCAGAAGATGAATTCTGTTCATGACGCTCATAATTGCTGGGGAATCGTCATTGCATCAGAGAAAAGATAAAAGCAAGAGTGAGATTATGATGGAGTTAAATACTAATTAGTTTTAAATGCAGTTAAACCTTAAGGGGGATTAGAAGAGGCACACATAAGATCTGTACATAGTGATAAAACATCCTCTTGCTTTTTTTGACTCAGTGTAGGAAAGTAAAATACAGAAACCTTTTAAAGGATAAATAATGTTTAAGATAACTTGACTTGAGAATCCCAAATCTGCATTGAAACCCTGATTTTTCCAGCTTCTGACCAAAGTGTAATGAGATAGGAAGAAGAAATAGGAAGGAAAGATAAATTCTGGGGTTCAGACTCCTGTTAGCTCTTCCTGCACAACCTACAGTCTTTGTTCTAAATCACATTCACCGATTTCTTTGCCGCCACATGTTGAATATGTAACATGCACAAAGAACTCTTGCCATCATTTTAAGTTACTACCTACAAAGGGAATAGCTTTAAAAGAAAAGGAAGCTTTCGAGACTGAAATAAAACCTTTCTGAAGAGACCCATTACCATGAATTGGGACAGCTCTTTATGGGAGTGCTGCTTACTAGCTGTTGACCTACATGGAAAACATGCATATAGTATGTGCCTTGAAAATCCAGTATATAAAGTCCTTCTCCCCTCCTGGGAGCAACTCCCAAATGTCCCTTTCATGTCATAGGCAGGACAGTGGGAGACATTGTATAGAGCTATCCATTCTGGGACTTGCTAGCTGGCGTGAGAGTTGTTTCTTTTCTTCTTTCTTGTGAGGAATAGTTAATTATAACTGAGTGACCTAGTTCATGAATCATTCCCTTATTCCAGCTGCATGAATTGTGTCCAGCTAGCTGACCTTGGTTGGCAGATGATTTTTGAAGATAAGCAAAGAAACCCGACCCTTCAATTTTACCATAATTTTTTACCAGTGAGGGCTTATGATAACAAACATGCTAACAGTGATACGCAGATATATAAAATTCCATTGCTGGAGTTGGTTGGAGACATTTCAAAAGCACAATAGGCAATACCAAGATTTAACTGGAAGGCATTTTATTTTTTCCCCCATCATAATGCCTAACACAGGTGTGTAAATTTTAAACCTTGGTGCCTCACAACCTGTAAGAGAGATGCAAGCTTATCCAAAGAAGCTGGGTTAAGTGTTTTCTTCTCTCCATCGACTACATACAGACCCTAGATCCTGCTTTGGAAATAATCCCTACATTATATGAAAGGCCACCTGACAATCAAGCATGCATCCAGCTAAACAAATCAGCATACCTTAAGTAAACCTCAGTACCTGTTTATGTGCAACCTGCTAGTCCATGGCAATGGAAAAATAATTGAGCTTAACTTAAACCTTTCTTCTTATAAGCTAAATTCAGTCAGATTTGCTCAAGTTTGTCCAAGGTTACAACCCATAAAATCACTGCATCTCATCTGACACAGTTACTCATTAAGTGGCAGTAACTTCATCATGCACCTGCAGCCTTAACTCTTACATCTTTGTTATTGTTCAATCCAGCATAAACAATAAAACCTAACAAAGGAAAAGATCTTGTGGTTGCTAGTAGGCACGAGAAGAGAGAGTCAAGAGTTGGCAGTTTGCTGAGCTGGAGAATTAAAAAGCAGGACTCCATGAACTGCTGCCTCCTTCCCCCCCCNCTGTAAGAGTCATGAGTTAATTGCAGACAAATTGATAGAGTATGCACAGGAACTGGAGTTAAAGATTAACTCAGAGTCCTCTGGCTGAATAAAGTAAAGCTGCTGTTGCATTTCTGTGAAAGTTGAGGGTGCAGCAGAGCATTTAACATCCCCCTTCTACAGGAACGCCTAAAACCTGCCCTGCTGTGCACAGCAGATGCTGAATGGGATCTGCTGAACACCTAGAGTGCAGACACTCCTGGAAGAGAAGCTGCTGCAACGCTAAGTAGCCAGCACCTTGTGAGAGAGAAGTCTCCTGGCCTTGTGTCCTGCCTGGCCACCTGGCAATCCCATCCAGGGGCATCTTCATCCCCTGATCTGACACCTCATCTCAACAGCTGTTTCACAGGAGTTTAGAAGGTGCAGGGCAGGCCTGCCCTTTGGCCAAGAAAAGCCTTCATTTGGGGTTATCCTAGATTCTGCTGTTTGTGGGGGTTTTTTTCACCCAGTGAGGGCAGAAGATGTTACAAGCAAGGCTTATACACAGACAAGCCAGTGTTTCAAGTGAAAGTTTGAAATCGTAATGAGTGTTTGCCCACAACTCCAGCCAGCTGCAGAGCAGATTAGAAAGTGGTCCTGACAGGTGGACTTTACTGAAAGGAGCTGAGAGGACACAGTTAAGAGGAAAGAAGACTAATGGATAGATGGAACAAATATCTGTGTTTTGAGATAATGGCTGGAGCAACAGGTCTGGGCTCTGGAAAGCCATGCCTAGCAATCAGGGCTTCTGGCCCCATTAACTGAAAATCAGGAATAGAACCAGAAGGGAAGTTTTCCTTTCCTCAACACCAGACTCTTGCCAGTGGGAGAAAGGGTTGGAAAAGGAACAGAATCAGCCATGTCTATCTCATTGATAGATTTGTAAATATGTAGTTACATCCCAACTCAGTCTTCAGTTTGCTACTGTAAGCAAGCCACACATTCTAGTCCCTGATTTTAAGACACAGCCTGCTCCCTCAGTCAACCTCACTTGCTTTCACCATGCCTGCCACGGAGTCAAAGCTGACTGGAGGCCGATGCTGCTAGCAAGGTACAGCTCTTAGTCTGCTGCAATGGCTGGCAAACTGAAGTGCTACAAATGTTTCCCCTCAAATAAAATCAAAGCTTTTACATAATTTACGTAAGAGGTAAGTGCCTTCCTTTGTTAGTTACGCAGAACCGGAGTGGCTCCTTACACACCATATTTAAGTACAGAGAGAACAGATATCTTACTACAACATAATGTGTTTATAACCTTTGTTTAAAAATGACTCTCTTCCCTGGGGATAATGTAAAAGCCTCTCTGGAAGGAAGCAAGTTTGAGATGTCTGTGATCTCATTTGCACATGCATGTGTTTCTGCCTGTATGGGCAGGTAGTTAACATCTCTGCCAAAGACGCACCACCAAGCAATGCCAACAAGCATGGGTATGGCAAGTTCACCCTACAGTTACCCTCTCTGATCTCTTTTTCCTTTCCTCCCACCTCGCTTCTGTGCAACAGGCTCCAAATAAAAGAATAAAAGTGCACATAAAGGCATCACAAAAAGGAAACCATTATAAGGTTTCAATGTGGAACAACAGTTTGTAAAAATTCAATGATAGAGCTGTCAAACCTGCTTTGCATATCCAAATCACATTCTGAACAAATAGTTTTAATCTTTAAAGGTCGTTAAAGTAGTGTTCCCTACACCCCTTCACATCCCTTCTGACATCACCCCACCTCAAACCTCCTGGAGATGCTATGCCATAGTTAAGCTGGATACTTGGTATGGAAAAGGGGAAGTGGCTTGTTTTGATTTTAGTTTAAATATTTAGACACAATTTGCATCTAATTAACATGCTTATCAGTTTGTTACAAAAAACACATACACAGAGCCTATAGTAGCTTTGTTAAAATGTCGTATCAAAGACAATGCTGGTAATCTGTGACAGCTTACCTCCTCTCACCTTAAAGTTAGCAACAATTCTGCTAAAGGAGGATGTTTTCACCTGATGTGCAGATAATCATCCCTGTCTCTCAGGAAGAAAGAAAAATTCCTTGGAAAATCCTCAAAGGGACCAAAATGCTGAGATGAAGACTCAAACATCCCAAGACAAGTTCACACCAAAAAAGCATAGGATAGCGCAAGCACACCGATAAACACTACTAACGCAGATACACAGATTGAAAACATTTTGCCAGTGCAACCTATAACGTTTCCACATGTGAAACGGTCCATACAAGAAAAAACACTTTTACTCCCGTATAAGTGTATTACACTAGTGTCATTGCCAGACAGAAGACTCCCAAGCAGAAAAGACCACCCAACTATTGCTTCCTGTCTAGCAACCAGGTATCCCAGTGTATGAGCTGAGCTGTATATAGCTAAAAGTTCTACACAGTAACTGGCAATTATAGATCACCATGACAAATCTGGTATGAAAAAGTTACCTTGATCCTCTTGGAACCACTGTATCTGGATGAGAATATAATCCTCCCAGACATACAGAAGTAAAGGAATTCAGCTTCTCCTGATTATCATTTTATGACATTTATTGCTTCTACCCCCAAAATGCCCCCCAAACGCATACATGCAAGTGAAGAAGAAATATAGTTCAGATCAGTGTAACATCAAACCCAGAACTAGGTGTGGAGGAGAAGTCAATAAAAAGTGTAAATAGCATCAAAAGTACCTGCGTCTGTACATTCTCTATGCCTCTGACTGCACTGCACGAAGCCAGAGCCAGTCTTTCACACCTGGTCAGAATAACTTGCTCACACTACATACAAAAGGATGGAATAGCTGAAACTAAGTCTTCTGGGAGTCTCATCTGCTTTCTGGCTCATCTTTCTCTTCAGTGATCCATCATTCTCTCTGGCCGTACTCATCTGTCAGTTGACTTCAGGTACAAACTGGGCTGGCTAGGGAAATTGAACAAAAATCAATATATACATTTCAAAAAGCAGGAGACAAATGGACTTATCTTCAGAACTAGCTTTAAGGCTTGAAAAGGAAAAAAAGAGTACATACAAAAGACCTACGGGCAGAAAAAAAAAATTATGATTAAAAAGTGTCCATTAAAGTATATACAAATCAGAGAACAATCTTTTAAGCATCAGGAAGAGAGTAGAGGCCACAGTTAATCCCAGATACAAACCATTACTACTCCTTGGCTCTCACAAAGGGCCTGAGAAGTAAGTAATAAGGCATTTTCTCAGTTTGGAGAACAGTTTCCAACACAATACACTTCCATAATAGATCAAAGATGTAAAGCTAAGCAGTTAAGACATATTCACAGAAATCACACCTGAGGAAGTTGCCATCTTGACAGACTTTTCTATTGATAATTTCTTGACCTCTTCTCTTGCAGAGGATTTTGCTCACTCACATTCACTTTCAAGAGAACATGCTCTCGTTTCTAAGCCTTTCACTTAGCTCCTGTATGGCTTCAGTGAGGACAAAAGTGGGGTGGGGGGAGAAGCTCTGTTATGAAGCTGAAATCACTACTGTGGGGGACAGTAGAGGGTAAAGTGGCTTTCGCAAGATTTAGGCAGTGAGCTATTTTTCTGAGTTTTGTCATTTTTAAAGGACTTGTCTTCCTTCAGGTGAATGTTAAAAAAAGTGGAATAAAAGGAGTTGGTGCTCAGGAGCTTATAAACTGGGTTATATATTAATCAATATATACTCAGGATATCTTTATGGAGCAAGATCCACAACCAGCATAAATCATCACAGCTCTGTAGAAAGCCTATTCCAATATAGTTTGTTATTCTAGCTGCTATGATTAGAAAAGATCAGTGTCAGAAAAAGGTCTGGCCAAATCTGGTCTCATTTTGACTTTCAGCAAGCTCCCCAGAAATCCTCCTCTGATTTGACAAGTAGCTGGAGAGAGAGGTATATTAGCTTGCTGGAGGAGCAGGAAGGCGGGGAGCAAGTCCAGGAAGCGTGGATGGAGTCACATCCCAAAGCAGAAGGACCTGCTAGAGACGTAGACAATGCATTAGGAGGAGGTAGAGCAGGCTGAAGAACATGCTCTGTGCCATCAGTCCTGAGGGATGAGGTCGATACTAACATTGACACCATCAAAACACATCCCATTTATCTTGCACGCATTGCAGCCAGCCTGTGAGCAACTTCACTCCAAACAAGAGTGGGCAGTGAAAGAAGTGGGAGGAAGCAGTGCAAAACTTTCTTGATGCAGTATTCTGACAGCAGAGAATAAGGTCCAAGTCAGAAGAACTTTATCACAGTTACTTCATCTTGTTAGGATGGGATCAAAGCCCTTTAGAAGGTGGATCATTTCAGATATAACAGAAACTGCATGATTCTATTACAGTTCCATTTAAAGCACAGCAAACCTTGGTTGCCCATGTCACCCTGATGAAGACTAGATGACTTTTTGGACCTAACCACAGTGCAAAACTTCAAGGAAGTACGCTTGGCATTGAAAGTTGCTCAAACAGGCATTATCCAGTATCCAGATTATTTTAATTATTTTTTTTTATTGGTGTAAGAGTCTTTGATTTGAAGGACAAGTGTTTGCCACTGAGAGCAAAATGCAAGAAAACAGCAGGTGTCTCAGCAGCTAAAGCTGCAGTGGTGTCAGTGCTGATATTGTTCCAAGAAGTTTGGAGACAGTCAGTTCTTTGTCACATCACAAGTACCAGAGTGATAGACATTAGGAACATAAAAAGCCCATCCTTGCCTTGGGCTGCCTCTCTGTGATAGCCAATTTCAAGTTTTTTTGGTACTCTTCCTTTTGGTTCAATAAGCTTAACTCACTTTTAATGGCATAGTTAATTGCCTAATTGTGAAAATGACTGCATCTATCTATTAAGCAACATCTTTTATGGAAAAAAACCCCTGTTTGTCAGAACAAATGCCCCTCACTTCACACAGCAGGTGCTAATTTGTTTTGTGTGAATAGGTAGATAGCTCCTTAAGTATCTGGGTATGCATTAGTATCTCACAATTTTATATTACTGTTAACTTTGAGTGTTGAAAATGACAGATGTTCATTACTCAAGGCATATATAGCTCTCCCCTCCTTTGGAATACTAGCTTGCCTCACATATATTAATTAGAGTCTCCTTGCAACACTTCTGCAGAATAGGGCATTTCTATCCTCATTTTATAGACCAAAACAAAGGCACTAGGAAGTTACACAGTTCACATGAGATCCCCCCAGGCAGCCTGTGGTAGAATGCAAGACCTTCACAAACTCTGGGGACTGGTCTGAGACTGGCATGGCCTTCCTCTGGGAATTATGTTCAGAAGGTTGCTAGTACTGAGCGTAGCAAGTCCCGATCTCTGCAAGGGAAGCACGCGAGCACTGAAGTTTGCTCCCTGATACAGCAGTCTCCATCTCTGGCTACCCCACCCTTGTTTGCTTCTGGCCCTGTGCAGTGAGGTCCCTCCTGCCTCAGCCTCACAAACTGTTCTCCAGAGTATTTCGCATGCCTAGTATCATCTTCTGAAGAGAACTGACACTTTGGCCTTTGCCAAAGGAAATGGAGACTTACTTCATCTTGTTTCTGGTAAGCGTCCTTTAAGCAGACTAGTTGCCTGTAGACATCTTTGAGTACTTACAGCGAAGCAAGAATTCAGTACAGTCTCTACCCCTGTTCCAGGAAGCAGCCCATCCCCTCCTCCTTCAGGGATTTTCCACCAGAAGTACTGTAATGCCTCCCTAATTGAAAGCCATAGAAAAGAGTTTGTCAGTCCTTGCTCCAAAGCTGCTAAGCCTGGATCCCATCCTAGCTGCCACAGCTAATATGAAGTAAATGCCCTTTAAATAATCAAAGGTGAAGAATCATTAGCCAGCCATCTTGTAATAATAATTTTAAATGAATGTGTAATTTATAGAGAGAATAATTGAGACAAGGCCCTTTAACCATCACGAATGAGCTCAGATAATGATAACTCCTGCAGGCTCAATCCCACCTTACGGAAGCCTGCGTTTTTCTCTTGGTATGACAAGCTTTCTGGTAAGGAACACAGATGCAATGGGACTGACTGCAAAGCCTTCAGGGGCACGGAGGTAGGAAATAGCTGCCTGCTCAGAGCATGGGCTTACTAAGAATAGCTAGCTCTTGCCCTCATACGTACTCTGGTGCCAGACGTGACTGTCAAATGGGAGCTGCAAGGACAATGCCAGCCTCTAACAGAGAGGCACTTCTGAGCTCTTACTGAAGCAAGGTGAGGACCTTCAATTAGAATGGTGATTTGAGCAGCATCTTGCACTTATCCAAAGTCCCCAGAGGCTGGTCTCCAAGATAAGTGCAGATTTCACCTTGCAGGCCACTAAGCTGAGCACTGAATAGCAATCCCGGCCCCCAGACTGCTGCTCCAATGCCTAAGCCACATGGCACACACCTCATAGGTAATGCTGTGGGGTATATCTAGAATAAGAGAGAAGCCAAATCCCATTCACAGATGATGGTGTGTGAAGAAGCGAAAGAAGCAAGGGGTCCAGGAGCCTCTAGCTCACTTTACCATCTTTTACTAATGTACTTCAGAGGCAGAAAATTACAAACTTTCCCCATGTGAAATTCCTTTGCCTGTCTGTGCTGTACTCCTGATAGCTTCTAGCTACAGCCAGAGTGATTTATCCAGGTACAGCAGCAGCTCTCACATCAAACTGTATCCTAGAGGGAGACTACCTAATGAAATCTAATGGAGCAGGTGAAATAAGGAGCAGAGAATCTCTTTGTCCTATGCAGCAGCTGTCATGTTGCTGTTCATTGTGGCAACTAGTCTGCAAAGCTTGCCCTAATACGGGCAAGAAGGATATACTACTCTTGACTTACTCTTCCATCTTTAGAGCGACTTCTGTGAAATCAGGCTAACAGCCTGACCCCCAGCTTTGCCAGGTTGGAGGAGGCTGCTGCTCTGCAGCACAGCAAGTCCCGGGAAAAAGTGCCAGCTAGAGTCAGATAGCTCAGGCAGATCTTTAGCATCTAATCTGCCAGTAAGTTTGCCTCCCCCCTCCACCCCCTCCATCTTCAGTTACACATTTCTTCCCTTTTTCTCCCAATGGAGAACTAAAGACAGCAAGGCCGAGGCCAAACATAACACCAGGCTTTCCCAGATAATAAACAGGTCTGCTGAGTCTCAAAACAGCAGGGATCAGCTCATCCCAGGGACATCTGGGAACTGAGTGTGTCAGACAGAATTCAGCAGAGTTGTAATAACACCACCAAGTGCTATCAGAGATCTCATGCAACAGGGACTCCATGGAGTAAGAACTGACTCCTGCTTGTCTTACAGCTATAGCCAACATGGAAATGAAACTGCTCTTCTTTTATCAGCACTGTCCCAGAAGTCATGAGATGGGGGCTGGGAAGAAAGAATTTGTAACAGATGCCCATGATACCAAGATACCACAGATCTTTGCAGGGTTCGGACAAAGTCCCCTGAAAAGAGCAGACAACTACCAAAAGCTGCTTTTGAGCTGTACTGAAGGTCAGTCTTAGGGCCCAGGGACATGAGCCACGCACGTCTACTCTGGGAGCAGAACTTGCATGAAAGCCAGTCACTGCCTGCCTTTCCTCAACTGGTAGCCACCAGTTTCACTCCACTCTGAGCCCAGAGTTCACACTAACATGCAAACAGTATAGTTAGTGAAGCAATACAGTGAAACCACAAACATGAACTCATGAAGTTAATGCAATATCGTAAGCCAAACATGAAGTTAATGCAATATTATAACCATTGTGTCTTATTTCTCCTCTGCATACAGCTCACAGAACTCACCACAAAAAAAAGTCACAGGCAACTTCACATTAGAATCACTTCCACTGAGACTCTTTGATGCTGCCCCTTCACAACATAGAGTGGTTGAGCAATGACAGTGGTTTAGTTTTCATCATGCTAACAAGTATCAATAACGATGCATCAAGCTAAACACACACAGCCACTTACCAGAACACAGCTATTGCTTCACAGCTCAGCATAAACTATTTTATTAGTGGAGCTAGCACTGCGATATTAGTTTCCTCATCAGGTCAAGCACCCAGATCTGGTGGCATCTTCATTAATTTCACTGCCAAGGCACAACCTTTGCCAGCAAGGCCTCCATTAAAGTTTGCATACAGTACTTTCACTTGGGAGGTATTGTAATGGCTTCGTTATATGTCAGCCAAGCTGGCTAGAGCATGGATGTGTAGCTGGTAGTACAAATAACTGATGTCAGGGAAGAGGGGCGAGAACCATAAGAGCAATATGTTAGGAACAGGAGGGCACAATTGCTCACCTAATTTATTCCCTGCTCCTGCAAACTGGCTGCTCAAACAGAATAAGCAACTTTGTCAATGTGCTTTAGCAAGGTCTTGATGAGTTATAATTGTCTCCCCCCATCCCTCCAGTCACTTCTAAGGCACCCCTTAGCAAAATACCCAAGCCCCTCACTCAGGGTCCTGTTTTCTCAGCATGCATTGGCATGTCAGACCATATTGTACCATAACTGATTGCAGCAGCAGGTGCAGCCCAGCACACCTCAGTGCCCAGGGCTTAGAATAAGTGGAAGGGAGAAAAGTCAAAACATCACCCCTTAACAGCTTTTGGGTTGGAGCTTCTAAGCAAAAGTTTCAAGGGTGACAAGATTTAGCTGGTGCTGGGTTAATAACAGCCAATCATGGCAGTGGGTACAAGGGTCCAAGCATAGGCTGACAGCTCCTGTGAGCTACACAGTCCATGGACAACTACTTCTTCCTGGGTGCAATATAAATCTTTGAGCACAGCTAAAGACATAGGGCAGAAAATGTTGGTTAACAGAGCTCAGACCTCTGTTTTCCTCACATTGCAAATAAAGCTGCATCCATGACTGACTCTGTGGTTATCGTGGTTTAACCCCAGCCAGCAACTAAGCACCACGCGCAGCCGCTCACTCACTTCCCCCCCACACTCAGTGGGATGGGGGAGAAAAATCAGGAAAAGAACTCAAACTCGTGGGTTGAGATAAGAATGGTTTAATAGAACAGAAAAGAAGAACCTAATAATGATAATGATAACACTAATGAAATGACAACAGTAGTAATAAAAGGATTGGAATATACAAGTGATGCACAATGCAATTGCTCACCACCTGCCGACTGACATGCCTGTTAGTCCCCGAGCAGCGATCACCCTCCCAGTTCATAAACATCCCATGGTATGGAATACTCCGTTGGCCACTTTGGGTCAGCTGCCCTGACTGTGTTCCCTCCCAGCTTCTTGTGCCCCTGCAGCTTTCTTGCTGGCTGGGCATCAGAGGCCGAAAAACCTTGACTTTAGAGTAAACATTACTTAGCAACAACTGAAAACATCAGTGCGTTATCAACATTCTTCTCATCCCTAGCTCAAAACCATAGCACTGTACCAGCTACTAGGAAGATAATTAACTCTATCCCAGCTGAAACCAGGACAGTGGTAAGGATAGCCCTTTGACCAGAACAGAAGCTGAGGCGCTCTCTTGCTCTGGTTAATATGACCAGGTCTAAAGCAGTGCCTTTAAGTCACAGGCAAGCCTAGAGCTGGACATAAACCAGCAGATCAGAAAGAGAAGACTCCAGATGTTATTGCTCCAAGCCCCTTGTTATTCCAGCTCCCAACCCTGCCCACCTCACCACCATATCCCTCCCATAAAGCAATGGCTGAACACTCCTTAGTAACAAATTGAATGTCTGGAGGCTTTTTTAGTTGCAGATGAAGATGTACTAGAACATTGCTTTATTGCTGGCCTACCCCAGAGCACATGCACAACAAAAAATAAAGTGGGAATGAAACATCTTTTCTGCCCCAGCCTGGCTCAAGTCCCCTCTACACTAACAAACACCCAGCGCTCAGCCGTGTTCTTGTTCTGACAGACGCCCCAGTAACCGTTCTGTGCAGTAAACCTCCACAGGGGCATGAGGATGCCACCAAGGGAACTGAAGGTCCTTGTATTTGTTTAATGAACTGTACAATCCATATCACTGGATTAAACAGTCCCTTTTCATGTTAAGCAGCTTCCCCCCATCCACTGCCCTTTGCCTGACTGGATGTTTTTCATTGGTCTGGTTTTAAAGACATTCTGCAGGCCAGACTTCATTTATGAACAGAATCCACCATCTACTCGATTCCTTAGTTTTTGCCTTTAAAAGCTGCTTATTACGAGAGCCCAGCTAGCAGATTTACAAGAGCATTTTTTGTTGCTGCACATATTATACACACTTACACTGCATTTTCACCTTTCTTCCCTGCCTGTTGCTAGAGATGGAGTTTTGTTCTTTCTTTTACAGCTACTGCTATTCCCCTTCTAGCCTGTCCTGTCAGTACCTGACAAAGTGATCTCAAACCCTCTCACAATCTGAAGGATTTAGCATAGCATACAGGTATGATGTTACTATTCATCTCAATCTACTGAGGGAATAGCTAGATAGATGTACTAGCAGAGAAAACAAATAGAAACAAAGACCATAGAAGAAATGCAGCTTTCCATCTATTGAAAAGGATGTGAACACCGTGGTGACAGGGAGGACTGGCAGGAGCTTGTGGTACATGTAACTATAATGCTATTTGCTTGCAGCTCAGACCCACAATAAAAATAAACCCTTCCATTCACAGGCCTAGCTGAGTCAAACCAGTAGTATCCACACCTGACAGGGGTTAATCTCAGGAGCATTTTGAGAAGTGCAACCCCAACCAAACACTAACACTGGTGACAAAGCAGGTTGGAGGGAGGCAGCAAGAACCAGGCATTTGTATAGACTTCCCTGTAGCACAGCAATGGGTTATGTCACTCAGTGCAGGAGCAGGTGAAGCCAGTTACAAGCTGGCAGAATCTCTCCAAATCCTGTACTCCAGCCCTTGCTTAGCTCCCTGCTACCACCTTATTTTCACAGCAGAGGTGGTTATTATATAGCTACTGTACATATGTCAAACATAAAGCTGCACTCCCCAACAAGAAAGAGTCCTTCTTGGACCTCTGCAGGTTTCCCACCCTAGGATCACACCTGATGAGGAATAACCTCTGGGAGATGATACCACAAGCACATGGGAGGAACACATGGGAGCCCCTGCCACAGTGAACTCAGGGCCTTGCTCCCACAGAGCCTTCATCTCAGATGGAATTTGACTGCAACGACTCATCAGTTGGCACTGGATCAAGAGAAGAGTTGAGGCTAGGGAATGAAATACTGTTTCATAGGTGCCTAGATATGACAAGGCCCCTTAGAGCACCCCATGTGATGCAATCTCCCTGGAGCTCTAGGGTAGCAGGCATGTTTGCTTAATGATATCACTATGAGTAATGTCACTGGGACTGAAACAAGCTGTACACCCCAAGACTCACAGCAATGTCCTATGCATGAGCATCCAGCAGAATCCATGGTGACAGAGACTGAACTAAAGTTACATTTATAGCCAAGTTTCTAAGAACATATACTCATGGTCCGTGGCCCCACACTGCAAGGCTCCTCAACCAGGCAGCAAGGGATAAGTCTGAAATAAATTCTGTTCGTACAATTTCCAGGAAGCAAGGCAGAGGAATGAGGCTGTATTAGTGCCCCACAGAGTGGGCTTTGCACTGTAGGTATGGAAAAGAGATCATTTCTCCTTTATGGTAGAGCTTTTTACATACTAGAAATCTGCTGTCATGTCCATCCTGTCTTCTCTTTTCTACACTAAACCACCACATTTTACTCAATCTGCCCTCCAGGTCATGCTTTCCAGCCCTCTGAGCATTCCTGTAGCTCAGACCCATTAGTCAGCTCTGTCCTGAAGCTAGGTATCCAGACCCAGATGCAGCACAGCAGCTGAGAGCCCAGAAGCGCTGACTGGAATGGAACAATAACCTCATGTCTCCTACAGAATCCACTTCTGGCCAGCATCTGCTCTTTCTGTAACATCACCACCCACCTGGCTGACTCATTGGGCACATGATCTGCTTTCACCCCACTGCTCCCCTGCTCAGTTACTTGTTCCACTTCTGGCAATTCAGCACTTTTCCTTGTTCACTTGGTCTACATTTTCTCCTAGAGTATCCTCCAGTTTATCACAACTGTTCTGAATTCTGACCTTCTCCTTGATGTGTTTGCAGCTGCTCTGCAATTCACCTGTTCTCTCTACACACTTTCCAGTCCATCATCAAGGCTACCGATGAAAACACTGGCTAACATCAACTCTGCAGAACTGCTTTTACAGGAAACTGTTGATGATTGCTCTCAGGCACAAACAATTTTTGCATACCTCTGCATAGTTTTGCTTGGGCCATATTTCTAAACTGCCATGCTGAGTATAAGGCACACTGAATTCAAGAACTATGAATACCTGAGTGTCCTCCCTAGTGCAGAAGACCTGCTACCCCCCAAGGAAGCAGACTAGATGGGTCTGACTTGGTCCACTCTTGATAAACTTGTTAGCTTTTACTTATCTCCTCTTCCTCTTTTAAAAACTTGCAAGGAGCTTGTTTGAGCAGGAAGCAGTTTTCTTGCCTTTTTTCTGTCTATATTGTGAACTCCCAGGGCTCAGACTAGCCTTCAGGGCCATTATATGTGTAGGCACTACTGGA
This sequence comes from Pandion haliaetus, assembly GCA_013401275.1. Lineage (NCBI taxonomy): Eukaryota > Metazoa > Chordata > Aves > Accipitriformes > Pandionidae > Pandion > Pandion haliaetus. The sequence goes on from VYZV01010246.1 coordinate 39,632, forward strand.
ATATAAATAACCATCCCAATAATAAAAATTTGGGCTGCTTTGAACCTGGCACACTAGTTAGCCTAGAAAAAAAAAAAAAAAAACACAGACTTTNAGTAAAAAAAAAAAAACCAAACCCACAACTGTTCTTTAATTTAGGGCCAGCATGACCCAGCAATTAGTCATAGGACAGGCTCCAGCTCAATTAAGACAAACAGCCCAGTGCCATGGAAATGGTAGTGTGACCAACAGGAGCAACCTGAGTTATAGTCTCAATTTTCTCCATGCCTGATGGATTTGAAGTAAGTTCAAAGAAGGTCAAGTGGCTGACTTTTCATTTGCTGATCTCACACAAAGTTTTTCTATCCATTTCTCTCTCCTTGTGAACTCTCTGGACTTGTCATCATTGTTCTATCTCCCAGGGCCAAAGTCCCCCCCAGCTGTATCTATGCTATGAAGGAGGTCCGTAACAGAATCTAAGGGAGGGTGATCTGCAAACTTTGAGAGCAGTCCAAGGAAGTGTCATTTCCCATTCTCTCTGCAGCTTATCTTCTGCCTGGTGTTTCTCAGCCTTTTCTCTTTCACATTAATTGGCTCAGACTTGAAAAGGGAGCAAAAAGGAAAGCCCAGCCCTTGCTGGTAGTCTTTGCAACTCTGTCCACTGACGACCCAGCACAACGCAAAAGGGACCACAAAGCAGTGTCTGAAGCCATCTCAGTGCACCCAAGAGCGTGAGGGAGGTTTGGGATGCATCTGCCTCCTGCTCTTAAGCCTTCATCTGTAACCTCAAGAGGTGGCCAATTGCACCTTTGTCAAATGCAGGCTGGGAAAATGGCACAGTCTCCTGTTTCATGAGAAACGTGCCCAAGCTGAAGAATTCGTGTGCCATTCCCTGCTGGAGAACACTCACAGTTACATGCAATGCCTCTTTTCATTAACGCCAGAAGGAACCAGCCGTAGTGACAGGAGAAAGCCAGCGTGAGTGCCAGTCCAAAACCTCTGTCCCTGGAAGCAGTCCCTTTTTACCTCCCAGATCAATGCAGCCCCGTCAGTATTTGTGCAAGGCAACAGTGCCACACAGTGCTCTGGGCCGGCTCTGAGCCCAAGGCCCCCCCCCCCCCCCACCTCTGGGGCAGAGCAGTTCTATTTCCCACCTGCTCCAAGTCAGAAATTAGTTATCACAATGGCTGTCCATCGCTGCAGGGCTGAGCGTGCGAGTAGCTGGGCATTAGCACAGACAGCTGTTATTGCGATAACTTTGCTTTCTCCATCAACACACACTTTTGTTACCTGCTCAATATCCCTGAAGTCACACAATTGAATTTGGGGAAGCTTTACAAGGCAACAATGCAAAGGGATCATAGTAGCATGGCAAAGGCTAATTTTGCACATGCACATTTCAGCCATCCAGATTGTGCTTGCTAAGTGTCACAGGCAATTAACCCTTTTGCCAGCTTGACCTTTCCCTTGCCTTTAACATGCTCATTGCAGCAGTTCATGGGCAGCCCATCCCCTGCACAGCTCTCCTGCAGTAGCAAAGGTCTCCACACCTTCTGCACAGACCTTTAGACTCCTGCTGTGGGATGCTATGGCTTATCTTTTGATTTTAGTTGTTTGTTGAACAACATTTTCCCCAGTTTTAGATCTGAACTCTTTGGTTCCCGAGGCAGGAATTTCTGAAATTGGCCCTCTGATCTCTCTGCCTTATTAGCTCTGCTGCTAACATCAGTGAATCACAAAGCTTCATTTCTCCAGAATCAAAGTTATCCATTTATCCAGGGTCTTAGTGGCAAGCAGGTTGCAGCATTTTAAGTCCACACCTTAAGGATGCTTGACTTTAAAGGAAGTAACCACTTTCTTCTCATTCTTTCCAGGATTCTTAAAGACTGCCAAGCCTGAGGCACTGCCTTCCTCTGCATTGGGCTCACAGAAATGCCATCTTCATTATACATACAGCCAACTAGAATTTTGGTTATATTTTAGAGACCACCAATCACAGCAGTATTTAAATTCAAATTGAGAGAGTGCTGTCATTTTATACCAGGTCTGAAGAAAAACTGACTGTTTCACACTGGATAAACCATACGCTCTCTAGGATATTACATGAGAATTTTATGTTACTCAGCTGGGTTGTTAGTCACACAGGAGACAGTTCTTGAAAAGCAATGACGGTAGGCATTGGAGCTCTTTAGGGAAAATAGAACCAGAAGATATCTCAGTTATTTGGCACAGGGTACCAGGTTGCTCCTGGATCAGATAGAATATGAAGCAATAGCTGGACAGCAGAATTACACAAGCTTAGAAGAGAATGGAGGGACCCATTTTTACAGTGAGGGCAGTCAGCCAGTGGACCAGGCTGCCCAAAGTAGTAAGTGAAGAGTTCTGTTGCTGCTGAGATCCTGGAGTCAAAGTCCTGGGTAACTTCTTAGAAGACACATGCACTAAGATCAAAGCAGGGCTCCTCAAATCTAACATTATAGCCTGTGAGAAACAGAACAGTCTAGACAATATAAGAGTCTTTTCAGACATTAAAATGGATTAATCTGTGCTAATAGTTATTTTTTCCTGTTTCCTTTTAATCACTTTGTTCCATTATTCCTCTTTAAAATCTTGCTCTCATGGCCTGTGACTCATCAGGCACAGCCCTCCTTCCTCATTAGGGTCTTCACTTTCCCAATGCCCATGAATTTTCCATTCCTGTCACTCCTGTAAATATTCCTGTTATTTTTCTACCCAGATGTTCAGGCAAAAGCCCTTAAAATTCAGAAGTCAGCCACAATGAAATGCTGTTCCAGTACACACTTTGGCTTTTCAGGCTCAGCTTATTCCTTTACTCTATACTGCTAAGATTTGCCCCAAAGGCTCAGCCCTGCAAAAGCCAAGAACTTCTTTATAGACTATGATCAGCAATATCAACTTATCTCAACCCCATGTAATCTACACAGAGGGACTCCCAACTCCAAAGTAGTTCTTCCCAGACGGGCTAGAACTAATAAACAGTTCAGAACATTCTACCCAAATGATGCACAAAGCCTGGCTTCATCCTAATCTGACTTCAGATATCCAATTGCAGCTTGTGATGTTTTGTGTAGTGAAACTTTTAGGGACAGATTCTTGTCTCAGACTTGACAAACTTTGCCTTAGGATGATGCACATGTTCCTGATCTGTGAAGCCCTGAGGCTCAAGGAAAGGCTTGCCTCATTGTATTTTTCCCTCACTACCTCCAGTTCACTCTTCTTTCCTACTTTAATCTCTTCCCAAGCATTTGCTATCAGGAACTAGGACAGTCAGAGAAGCTAGGTCTGCAGAGCAAAGCTGGCTTTCCCACAGCTTGCAACAACCTAGCCAACTCTAAGTGCCCAGCACAATAGCAAAAAATGAAAGATTTTCCAACAGGTGTGTAATGCCTGTTCCTGCATGTAACAGTAATGGCTGGCAGCAGAAGCAGGTGTTCCTGGCTCCTCCATAGTTTCAGTTTGTAGTGACTTCAAGACCTCCCTCCTTTCCTGTCCCCTCTTTGATCACCTCAGGCAACCAACAGAAGACCTAGTCTTACACTAACAAGCAAACTCCTAGGGTCTCCAATTCATACCATGGCTGATGAAGCTGGACCAGGCAGAGACCACCACAGACACCAGGCACAGGTGAGACCTTCTCTCACACTTAGTCCTCTGCAGGGAGGCATTAAAGGAACACAGGGAAATACAGGGAAGAGTATTTGGCAGAGCCCATGCCACACAACACAGATGTGCTGCTGTGGGCATTTAGCTAAAAGCCAGGTGTGAACTGCTGTCTCTGGACTGGACTGGACTCACTTGTCATCCCCTAGTATGAATGCCACATTCTTTGGGGCAGAGCTGCCTTTTTCCTCAGCACAACAGGGCATTTGTCCACAAGTGTCAGGCTCTCAGGTGCTGCTGCTCTAAAACAGCAATAGAGCATGCTGAAAATCAGTCCAGATTACCACTGAATCCCTTGATGTCTCCTTTCACCAAGGAAGTCTGCTCCTCACAGGTGCTGATACTCCCCTATGGAGGAGGTTTCTCCCCCTCCTCCCTGCAGTGAGAATACGCACTCAGTGGACTGCTCTCAATATCTAGGCTGGGGTGCAGTCATCCCTGAAAAGTGTCTTTCAGTTTAAATCCATATCACTAGCCAAGAGCTGTGTATTTAATAGAGTTGCAGTGAAATAAATGGAAAGTGGAAGTCAGCAAGAGACACAGATGAGCATCAGTTACCCTTCTGCAAGTTTGGACCGAGAACTCATCCCAGCCACAAGCAAGAAGGTTTTAGTGCTGCAATTAAACACAAAGCCAGAGCACTCTTCCCCTGGAAGAAATCAGGCCCCAGAGTCTTCTGCCACATACTGTGACACCTATTTCCTAGCACTCAGTTTATATATTCTCACCCAAGAGATTTTCTTCTGTCCTCCCTTCTTACGAAGGTACATTTGTCCCTGGGTTTTCTTTTGCCTCTAGCTGAACACACTGAAGGGCCTATGGAGAATTACAACAGAGCTCTTCTTCCCTCTTGCTACATACCAGCCTTGGCTTTTTGGCCTCTTTCCTACTTTGTTTCCCACATCACAACTATCACTGCTCCCTGTTCCAGTCTTCAATGGCATTGAGGTTGTGTTGTCTGGAAGACAACTACAAAGGCTACCAAAAAAAAAATCATCTCTTTAATCCCTCTATCTCAGAACTGGGATACCTCAATTGAAAATAAATTCCCTCCTCATCTATTTCTCTTTCAAAGAAGAGTAAACTTAAGAGATGTGTTTACAGCATCTACTACAGGCATCTGCCTGCCTAAAATATCCAGTTAGGTAATACATGCCCTTTGGTACAGCTTTTCAGTAGGTGAAAAGGAAGCTCCAAAAGTTCCAGCTAACACAGTTTCAGTCAGTAGAAGCTCCCACGCGTGGTGAAATCTGTTCTTAGCATTGGCCAGCAAACATCACATCATTCAGTAGCCAGAAACAGCTCCAATAGCTTGGAAATACGTAAGAAAACTACTCCTCCCACATATTCCATGCAAAGCATAAGACAGCCATTTCATCTGCCCTAATTTCTTTAGTTGCAAAGCATGTTGTCCCACAAGGCTTTAAAAATGAAAGAAATTAAGTGTCCTACCCCACAGTGAGCTCTGTACTGAATCTGGGCAGCAGCCCCCCAAAGCAGGTAAAAAGTCAGCTCACTCTTATGCACACACAGAGCATCCTCACTAACAGGTGAGGAGGGTCTGTGGATTGCTTTGATCTTTTGGTCAAGACAGCAATTTTCCTGGTGCTGTTCAATTACAATGTAAAATCAGCCACATTAGGCCAAGAGTCCCAAAAGCTATTAATTCTTGAGAAAAGGATAATGAATCTAATAAAAATTAGATTCTCCTGTTCCCAGAAGGCCACAGAGTTATATACAAGGTGTAGACAGCCATGGTCCCATTTGATTGCATCACGTAGGCCTGGGGCTGATAGCAAATAGTTTGTCTCAGGGATTGTTAGTGGAAAGTATTTGATTTGCTCAAACAACATTGGTTTTGAGCTAGCCACTAAGCAACCATTTGTAATGGTGAGGCAATCACAAAGAAAGCACTTCACATGAGAGTCCCTGAGATTAAGATTTATCTTTAAATCAGTGAGCTGAACCATTTGCAGAATAACTGCTTCAACCCATCTACCTGCTGCTATCATGGCATTTGGAAACTAGTTGAAACTCACCAGTAGAGCTGAGCCTTGTACGTGGGCATGCCTAGCGCTGATGAGCACGTGAAAAGCAACACAGGAAGGCTCCCCGACCGCAGTCCTGCTCAGAGGTACAACTACCAGGAATGCTAGCACTGAGGATCAGGCTGCAGGCAGATACAGAGACTTGAGCTCTTCAGAGCTGTGGGAAATGTCCCAACATCATGGCCTTCCTGAGTGTTTATTGTCTCTGTTTTCTTCTCTGAAACAGGCAGGACAAGAGCCAGCAAGAAGGAATCTCCTGAGATAAACATGGTACAATCCAATTCCTGCCACTATTGGCCTCAGATCGAAGTGAATTTCATTTGTCCCCACCCACAGGGGATGCAAAGCCTTAAAAGACTGAGAAGTGTACTAAATTCTGCAGCTGGGAGAGACAGGAGCACTGTCAAGATGTTTAATTCTTCACACATCCTGCTTATTTTGTCCTCTGCTCTGGCATTAAAGCTCCCTTTTACTCTAGGGAGGAGGAAGAAAAAACCCTATGTCTAAGAATTTCAATTCAGGAGCTTCTTTTAAAAAAGTTTCCTGCCAAAATCCTTCTACCTGATGGATTTTACAATGTCACAGACAATGCTGCATACTCAGGTCCCAAGGCTTTATCTGTGAAACATTGAATTTAAAAATGAATTTTTAAACTCATTTTAAACTTAAGATGTTAAAGTGCCCCACTTACAAAAATCAATTCAGTGGACGTCAGCATATGATGCTGTCTTATCTCTCCTGGAAGAGATTCCCTCTTCTGTCTGACTTCCTCCAGTCCTTTGTAGCCCAAAAGATCCTTTCCTATTTAGCTAAGAGCACTTTCTTGATGCACAGAGAGTCTTATATTATCTCCCTTCCCATTCACCAAGATTTGTAGGGTTGAATAGAAATAACCATGGATGACAGAAGACAGGATGAAGCCATTTCTGCGTCCTGAGAAACAACATGAAATTTGTCCTTCCAACTCTTCTGCCCAGGGAATCACTGCTGCCAAGGCAGAGACCTGGAAGCTTATGCAGCCCAGACTATGTGCTGACCCTATGCAGAAGAGGGGCTGAAATGCTTCCACTTCCAAAAACTGGAAAGTGAAAAGCTGAGACTTGGTTGTAATGACATTCTCCAAGATTGAGGTTCTCTGATAATAATTTAAGAACTTATGTGGAAAAAAAAAAAATCTTACCAAAAATTCCATTTTCATCCAGAAGTCAGTTTTCATCCCCAAAGTATCTTAGTAAAGTGCCTTTTACCAGCATCACCCAGGGGTGAGAAAGCTTCTGTACCTTCCCCATTTTGCAGCTTGGCTCTTTAAACACAATCTAGACCTAGACATTTTTTCCCATATGCTACAAATAGATGACCTCCTGAAGGCTCAAGAATTTGTTTTGGGTAGAAACTTTCCTTCAAGAAAGAGGGCTGAAGTCCCAGTTCCACTCTTATTTACTTCCTTATGCTATGCAAAACACACACAGCAGTGCCAGTTGAATGTGAAGTCTGCAAGGGGTGCCCGCATGCGCTCCAGGCTCACCCCACACCATCCATTGCTGATAGTCTGCAAAATGGCTGACAAGGGTTGTTAATATCAAATGGTAACCCATCTGCTAAGCTGATTCACACTGACTTCAAAGAAAAGCTGAGTCAAGCAGGGCTAGTGCCAAATGAAAGATTTTCCTCTTAGTAACAATGAGTGACTAATTAATAATCAATAATCCCAACAAAAATGGACATTAAGGTCTGTAAGGGGCACTGTGCCCATAGCTGATCATTTATGCTAATGAAGCAAGAAAGCCTTGCTGGGTACAGGCAGAAGCATGTGAGCCAGTTCAGACTGAGATGATACAGATTGAACCCAAAGACCAGATGGAAGATAACCTGGGGCTTCCTTTACCACTGATGTTTCAAAACATTTGAGGTTTCACACACACACTTTCACTCTTTGCAGCCTTCACAAGCTCAAGATACAGGTAGCAACAGGAAACATCAGCCCACACTTTACAGTTAGCCCAAGCTCACAGTCCCTTCTGGACTTGAAAATAGAAGAACATTAAGCCACCTGTCCAACCACGGGAGGCTCAGATGCCTCAAACAACGGTGCCCTGGGTTATCTCAGCTATCATTGATAATGCAAGCAGCTCATAGAACTGTTCCAGCCTCAGCATGTTCACACATAGCCCATGGGAGATCACCCCAGTTCCCAGAGAGGCCCCCGGTACAAAAGTGAACAGGTAGCAGCAAAGAACTGCACCATTCCCTGCTAACATCTCAAAACTGAATAAGCTGTCTGTCCACCGCTAAATGAAGCTACTTGAAGTTCAGTTACCAGCCCTCCTTTATAAGCTAGCCTGCTTGCAGGTGAAGCAGAAGCCTAGGAAACACTTAATCAGCTTGCAGATTGTCTTGAAAACGCAAACAGAGGAAGCAAGGGCACAACAGACAATAGTTAAGGCATTGTCAAGTACCAGTTCCTTGCTCTACAGCATGGAACATGAACATTGAAGAGCCACAATGCAGCAAGCAGAGGGACCTGACAGAATATTTGTGAGGATTGAACATAAGTTCTTGGTGACTGATTGTCCTTCGGCTCAGTGTAATACTTTGTGGGCCTGCACTAAAAATAATAGCCATCATCATTCTCCAGGTAAGCAGATCACTGCATCTTACTGACTCAAGAAATGCAGCAATTATAGCAATGGCTTTCTTGGCTCCATTTTAACCTAGTCACTAGTCTCTTTGCATCAAAGTGAGAGAGAGCTCAGGTCCTCACAGCAAGAACATCCTGTGATTCCTCAAAGCCTTTATTCAGAAACAGACATCAGATCTCACAGGGACCCAAAAAGCACTTTTCTGCACTACCTTCTCTGCTGCAGACTCAGAACCACACTCCTTCCTTAGCTGTACCAGAAGAGAGTGCATTTTTCCTGCCTGCCCAAAACCCTGAAGTCCTCGTTGAGATGCTGTCCATTGCAGATGCCCTACAGCCAGGAATAAAGCAGGCAACCAGAAGGAAAACCCAGCAAAGGCCTGGCACAGCCCCATGGCCCTGGCTCCAGCTATCTTTTGGTTTTAATGGCAAAGGTTTTGGAAGGACCCATCTCAAACCTCTGCAGGAAATGCCCATGCCAAGAATTTGCAAGCAGTGAAACCCGTGGGATAGCTCCATTCTCCTAAAGGAACAGACTGGAAGCAGCTTCTATCAGGGCTACAGGGACAGAAAGAAGGTTTGCACTCCAACCTTGGCAGCCTGAAGACTCAGTTTCCTCCCTTGAGATAATGCTCCTAATTGGGCCAGGGCAGGGATTGATCACTTGAGTCCTCTTCCCTACAGAAACAGTGCCTACTCATACCCTCTCTCCACACTGCTATGCTACCTTACTTGGGTATGAGGCCAGCACTTAAGAGGACTGACAGCATCCTTCTCTCCATAGAGCAGCCATTTTGTAACCAACTTCGTTGGCAGCAGTCCCTCTTGAAGCCAGACTTTGTACTGAGCAAAAGCAAGAGTTGGGGCTCTGGGTCAGGTTGTTCAGACATATGCAAGGCACTCATTTGAGAGCCTGCTCTACTGAACTCTTGAGCATAGTCAGCTATGTAAAATAGACTGTTACATGTCCACTGCAAGAAAACAGCAAAGGGAAGAAACAAATACTCATGCCTCTAACCAAAACCTTTAAACACACCCAAACTAACTTTACAGTTTGAAGCAACCATCAAGTTGAGAGTCAGTTTCTCATAAGTCTTAATTCCTTACATGGCATCTATGTCAGGGAAGCCAGTAATGGGATGGGAATTTGTGCCAGAAGAAAAATTTGCTCAGAATGAGAAAACCGATAGAAAGGGCAAGCAGCTGGCTCCAGTTAGGGCCTTATTTTTAGAAAACATCTGCCAAGGGATTCAAAAATAGAATGGCAAGCTCCCTTGAGCACAAATGAGCCCAAGTGCAAACTCTAGTTTGCATTATTTAGAGATGTGGGATTTGCCATTAGGGGACTGTTGGCACATGCAGAGTACAGCTTGCCCCTCGCAGATGCTGCAGGCAGAAAGCCACATCAGATGCCCCTGTGGGACAAGCCCCTCATGGGAGAGAGGTACTGAGCCAGCAGGATCTCAGATCCCCAGGAGACAGGGCTAGGAGGGATTAACTGAGGCCAGTTAGACCACCATCATGCCACCAGACTAAAGAGAAAGATCATCTGGGACACAAATGGAAAAAGGCACAAGGACTAGAAGTTCCTGCAGTTCCTTTTGACACCATCTGTGCTTGCCTTGGTTTCACTGGGCCTGAGCACCAAATATCCTGGAACGCTGGAGAGGGGGAAACTCACACTTGCCACTCCTCTAACCAGGTTTTAGCACAGCAGACTCTCCTGCCCTGGCATGCCACCATTGCAGCATGGCTGCACATGGCACTGCCCACTACTCATTCCAGTAGCTTTGTGATAGGAGCATGAAGACTGATGTGAATGGAGCGTGGCTGGGGGAGTCTGGAAGCTCCAGAAAGCACAAGCAGCAGCAATAGTGCTCTGAGACTGGTAGGTGTCAGTGGCACCCTGATTAACCTGTTACAAGGATCCAGCATACATCCACACGCAGCTTCCCAGGTTACCCACACTGGGGAACAACACACAACCTAAAAGCAAAGGATAGCCTACCTTCTAGACTTTATGAAGCAGGGAATGCTGTTATCCTTCCCATACAGCTGAAGAAACCAATCCACTAAGTGAGGAAGTCCCCTCAAAGACTTTGCCAGTTGGAGCTGGGAATTAAGCCCAGGTTTCCTGATGTGGCAGCCACATCTGTTTTACCTACCTGCCCATCATGCTTCTCAGCCACAGCCAGAGCCTGCACCTCTACTGCTAGCAATGACAACTGGTTTCCCAGGAGCCCTGGTAGCATCCAACTGGAGAACAGTACATAACTGTCACAGATGCTGTCTTCCACCTTGGATGCTGATGGCCTCTGCAAGATTCAGACATCTCAAGAGACATTTGCTGAAATGTTTGGGCCCACAGAAGAGAAGGTACAAGGAAATAAGGGCAGCAAGTGCACGCTAAGCCCCTTTCCTCCTGCTTGGGGTGGAGGGGAAGGGGACAAAGGCATCACAACACAAAATGACTCATTAAGAAGTATCGGGATTTATTTACCTCCAGCAGCATAAAACAGTGCAGTGATAAGGACTGTATTTAACTTCACACTCCAGTTGGCCTCCATGGGACTCCTGAGGTTAATGCCTCCATTTAAGTGGAAATTGAGTGCCAAATTATTAGCACCTGTTTGCAAAAAAGGCCCCAGCAATTTATAAAGAACCTTTGTCAGTACAGTTTCCAGCAAGTGTTCCAGTTACTGCATCTCAACAGGCCAGACCTGACTGAAGGTCAGGCCCAGTCAGCAGGACTGCTCTCCAACAAGCTGAACATCTCTGCATGAGTAGTGTCCCCATGAGATTTCACCTGAGCATAGAGGATAAACTCTGGAGGAAGAAGCCAATTCAGAGAGAGGAGGTCAGCCCCTGAGCTGGGTAGGCAGTAAGTCGGCCAAAAGAAATGGGTTATATGCAAGTAGGGACAAGCCAAACTGAAAAGCCTCTTAAAGCAGTTTAGTGCTGCCTAGAAGGAAAAAAGTTTGAGTTGAGATTATTACACTAAAAAGGTTCTTAAAGCAAGAGGCAGATGAAAAATTGACAGTTTGCACACATTGATTAAATACCCAGTTACCTCTGATGGAGCTGTGCATGGATGGGTGTACTCTTCACTGGGTAAAAAAAACTGGCTGGATAGCTGAGCCCAGAGTGTGGTGATGAATGGAGTTAAATCCAGCTGGCAGACAGTCACAAGTGATGTTCCCCAAGGCTCACTATTGATACTGTTTAGTATCTTTGTCTATAATCTGGACCAGGGGATTGAGTGCACCCTCAGTAAGTTTGCAAATGACACCAAGTTGGTCCAGAGTCTTGATCTACTTGAGGGTAGGAAGGTTCTACAGAAAAATCTGGACCAGCTGGATTGATGGGCCAAGGCCAACTGTATGAGGTTCAACAAGGCCAAGTGCCAGGTCCTGCACTTGGGTCACAACAACCCCATGCAACGCTACAGGCTTGGGGAAGAGCAGTTGGAAAGCTGCCTGGCAGAAAAGGATCTGGGGGTGTTGGTCAACAGCCAGCTGAGTATGAGCCACAGTGTGCCAAGTTGGCCAAGAAGGCCAATAGCATCCTGGCTTGTATCAGAAATAGCATGGCCAGCAGAACTAGCAAAGTGATTGTCCCCCTGTACTCGGCACTGGTGAGGTCACTCCTCAAATACTGTGTTGAGTTTTGGGGCCCTCACTACAAGACAGACATTGAGATGCTGAAGTATGTCCAAAGAAGGGCAATAAAGCTGGTGAAGTGTCTTATGCAGAGCAGCTGAGGGAACTGGGGTTGTTTAGCCTGAGGGAAAAGGAGGCTGAGGGAAGACCTTCTCACTCTCTATAACTACCTGAAAGAAGGTTGTAGCAAGGTGGGTGTCAGTCTCTTCTCCCAGGTAATAAGCAATAGGACAAGAGGAAACCACCTCAAGTTACACCAGGGAAGGTTTAGATTGGATATTAGGTGAAATTTCTTTACCAAAAGCTTTGCCATTGTCAAACATTGGAACAGGCTGCCCAGGGAAGTGGTTGAGTCACCATCCCTGAAGGTATTTAAAAGACATGTAGATGTGGCACTTAGGGGCATGGTTTAGCTAACTAGCAGTGCTAGTTAACATTTCGACTCAATGATCTTAAAGGTCTTTTTCAACGTAAACAATTCTATAATCCAATATTGCAGAAGAAGTGGACTCTAGCTGGCCATAAAACTGTGTCAGAGCCACTGATTATCCCCAGGCTGGATCCAACCAACAGCGCTCGGAGGAACACAGCTGGCAAGGTCTGACTGCAGCCTGTCAAACTCAGTGGGTCTCTGATACTTTCCCATGTTGCAGCAAATGGTATAACCAAAGACAATATTGACCCAAAGCTTTTCTTCAAATTCTTTTGAAATGAGTCTGGTTAGAAAGTGGGAAGAATCATAACACCACAGAACACTGATACTTTGTTCCAAAATAACACAGAATAGGTGGTTTGTTTTTCTGCTTTGACCTGGAAGTCAGTAGTTGAATACCATGAAAATTCAAAATCAATAGGATGCAAATATTTCTCATGCAATGCAGCCAATGGAAAATCCATTCATTAATAACCCAGACAATTAATTAAGTTTAGCAATCATTTACACATAAAGGGAGTTAATTTTACAGAGAAGAAACAAATAACTCAATATGTATCATAGCCATGTTTCATCTGTCTTTAAAGACTCACCAAAATCTTCAGTAGGTAAATTTGGAAGGATTGTTATCCCATGTTAAATCATAGTGAAGCAAGGCAAAATTTTTAAGGAATTGTGCAGCGGGTTGCAAGAACCATGTCTATGACACTAACAAATCTTTTTATAAGGAATGGTATAAAAACGTAATTCATCAGTTTACTTTTAACACTCAACTAAAAATCAAGCTATTGAGGCCTTTTTTTTTTAAAAAAAAAACACCTTAAGGACACATAATTAATAAGTTCAAAGAAAACATTTTTCTCAAGTACAAGCCAGAAATGTCACAAAAGCAGTGGGTCTGGGGCTCCTTCTGTTAGGCCCTGCTAAAACCACACTTCACCTGTTCCACCAGGTGAGAACTTTACCCAGCATTAATCAAGTTATTCACTGCAAGCAAATGACATCCCAGAATTAGTAATTTGTCTTTTTTTAAACTCACTCTTAAGACCTGTGAGATTCCTGCAAACGTGGTTCCTAATTAATTTTACTCCTCATAATGAGAAATCTTCAATATTGCTTTGGACTTCTGTTGTTTCTCACTTTTCACAAGGAGCATCTCTGCTACTTGGAGCCACAGTGGGCACTCCAGCCCTGTGGTAAGGTTACTTTTTAGACAACCTAAACTTTTACTGACAAGAGCTGATGCTTGAGGCAGTTACTAGCACATTGGACCTTTCAGCAGGAGGGAAAGCACACTAGAGCAATTTTTTCCAGCCATCTCATGTGCAACAATGAGCATCATATCTAACCACACAGGCAGACCCCAGATGTGCAAACAGCTGGGAGCCTTCCTGACTTGGAGAAGAAATACAAACCAATCTTCTAAGCTCCCTAGCTGGCTTACATTCATCTTGTCTGTCACCCTCCCAGCAAGTCACTGGCTTGTGGTACAAATTTCTTCCCTGAGTTTACAGCTAGAGCAGTCTGAAATGGGGACTAAAGGAAAGGTTTTAACCACAGTTTACTGACCAGAAACTGAGGCACAGGTCGATCCAAGTGATTTGCCCAGACTTGAATAGGCATCCCTGGTGGTGATACATGCTATGACAAGGTCAGGGCTGGTGCCGAGCCTCCTGCCATAGCTTCTTCACCACCTCCTCTCCTGAGCACAAGAGGCTAAGTCTTGCAATTATGTGGCCCTAGGGAGAGCACCATCTGAGAACTTGATCCTCCACAACCTTAAAGCCTGTCTGCAGCTCAGCCAGCTGAGAACAAAGAGAAAGCATTCAAAAACCAGCAACACTGCCTCCTGTCCAGAATATGCTTGCTGCTTCCAGGAACCAGGGACCTCGTATTTATGAGAGAAATTCAAGGCTGGAATCAAACACGTCCCTAACAGCATCACACAACTCCTCTCGTGGCTCTGACCTCAAGCTTCCCTCCTAACTTTTTTTTGTCAAAGTGCTGAATGCAGGGGGAAACACCCTGGGTTTTTGTCAACAGAGAAGACCAAAACCACACCAGCAATTGCATGGAAGAAGAATTCGGGTAGAGAAGGAACCTTAAAAGGGAAATACTTGGAAGTGCTACTGCCTGGAGAAAAGTATAAAATAATTAAATCATTTTAGAAATATTTACAGCTTCACTGCATTGCTGCAGAAAAAGCTCATGCTGCCATGTTTAATTTATTTCAGACTTGGAAGAATGAGTCTCACTAAGGGCTAGTGCTTCCTTTTCACAAGGAGAAAGCATGTGTTCACACTTAAGATAATTGCAAACATCCATGGCTTTAAAAATAAACCCTTGCACATCAGCATGAGTTCTGAATCCATGCCTGCAAGTGGCTCCAGTTCAAGCAACCCTACAAGGATGCTGTTAAAGGCACCAGGAGGGGCCCAAAGTGAGAGCCAAGTATGGGCAGGGGGAAGCAATCCTCTTAAAGGGAGAAATTGCTCCCTGTAAGCATGGGCTTTACTGAAGCAGAAACTATAGAAGATATTGTCCCCCACTTTGACACCACCTGGTAAAGCAGAACTATACATTGTTCAGTGCCTGGTTGCCTCACTCTCACGTTCCGCTCCCGCTGCACTGAGCCCTTAGAGAGTCTTAAAACCCCTGTACATACACATCTCCACATCCTAGAAACACAAGTACTACATAGTCTTTTTCAGGATACTGCTTTCCTGAAACTAGAGTTAATCCTCTACAGCTGCTATGAAGGAAGCATTAGATCAGGCCTCAAATTATTACACTGTCAGTTCTAAAGAGAAAGAAATCACTACATGTTCAAAACATTGCATGCAGCACTGCTCTACCCAAATCATTCATATACCCTATTCTTCCTGCTTGTCTGCCCCCACCTGTTTTCCTCTGTGGACTTTGCAGGCATTTGCAAAGGGTCTCTATGCTACATCTGAGAATTAGTTGGCCAAAAGCATGGATTACTATTCTAGAGTTTGTTAGCAATTTTGAAATAAAAGAACAAAGCAATGGATCCTGATCTGGAAATAAAAGATCAATTTTAAATGTGTCCAAAGAATCAGAAGTTAATGAAAAATCACTTGGCTGTGTCTTTTCTTATAAGGTGTGTTACTTTTGGTCATTAAGCTTTTTGTTATCTTGCAAAAATAAAGTTACACAGAATTTTGAGACCAATTCATTTGAAAATGAAAAGTTAAACATTTCAACAACAGAATATTGAAAATAACCATTGTGCTTTATTTATGGATACACACAAATTCTGACAAAAAAAATATGAACTTTGTCTGGAACTATTATTTCAGTACCAAATATGCATCTCATCGGAAAAAAAAAAAGCTTACTGACTCCCTCAGCTGAGCAGTACCCCAGAGAACCCAGAGTTCAGGATTATCCCTGCTAGAACTGCCTGCAAAGAGACTGAGGGAAAAAATGCCATGCCAGGAAGCAGCTGATTTAACATAATGAGCACTTTTCTATTTTGTCTGTGGGGCTTATATTTCACCTGTCTCTGTTCTCTATAAGCACAGCAAGGTTATAACTTCATCTCAGGTTTTGTTCCACTCCTTTTGCTTTCTCAGCCTTCACATTCCAAGTTTCTTTTCCCCAAATTAAATAGAACGTAAGGCAAGATGCAAAGAGCTGGGTGCCGGGTAGCACAGTCAATGCAGAGGCACTACCGTCTGATCTGTCACCCAAGTGTGATATTCTTCCTTCAGTTTTCAGAACGCCCCTTTGATCATAGGTTTTAGCTCCTGCAGAAAGCTGACTTGCCACTGATGACTGAAGGACGCAATATGAAAAGAGAACATGGAGGTTGCAGCAAGAACTTTTTTCTCTTGAGAAAGTTCTTTGTAGATTCCCTTTGGTCTGATCCTAGGGTCTTCAGCACTTTGAGAGCCATAAGAGAAAACACATCAGCAAGTAATGATAGGAAGCTGTCGTCAGGCCAGTTAGAGGGAATGCAATGTACCCAAAGCAAATATGAGTTGCCCTGTTTTGCCAGCACACTTGGCTGTGTACTTCACACTTGGGTAACTCTGTAGCAGAGGTTGCCATGTGACAGATAAACTTAATGGAGAAACTTTTGCAAGGAACCTTTTCGAGATCAAAAGCTTTCTCAAAATTGCATCAATGTTTGCAACCCAGCTATCGCTCAAGATCATTAAGCCTGTGACATCTTTATTGAAGTAACATCACTGGGTGAGCATTTGCAACTTTGCCAGGGGGATTTTTTTTTTTTTTTGTCCTCCAGAAATCAGAACAATTGCTATCTCAGACCTGCTTCTTGGCCAGATGATCAACCTCAACACTGGCATATATCCCCTAATTAGAATAAGCATAGAATATAATCTTTCGGTGGGAAGGTAGCTACAACGATCATCTAGTCCAACTGCCTGACCACTTCAAGGCTGACCAAGTTAAAGCATGTTAAGGGCATTGTCCAAATGCCTCTTAAACACTGACAGGCTTGGGGCATTGACCATCTCTCTAGGAAGGCCATTCCAGTGTTTGACCACCCTCACGGTAAAGAAGTGTTTCCTACTGTCCAGTCTAAACATCCCCAGCACAACTTTGAACCATTTCCACACATCCTATCACTGGATCCCAGGGAGAAGAGATCAGCACCTCCCTTCCACTTCCCCTCCTCAGTAAGCTGTAGAGACTTGCTTGCTTGACTTACACCACAGTCAAACTGCCTGCTCCTGTGCTTTTAAAAGGTGGTTCTTAAAGACTGACCAGCACTTGTGGACTCCTAAACCCTCAAAAGCAGATTCCCAGGGTACTCTGCTAAATAGCTCCCTGAATATCTTTAAGTTTGCTCTCCTGAAGTCCAGGGTAGCAACTCTGCTGTCCTTTTTTATTACACTGAAAATTTTAAAACTCAACCATTTCATGATCACTGTGGCCAAGACAGCCACCTACCATCACATCCCCCACAAGTCCTTCTCTATTCACAACTACCAAGTCTAGGAGAGCATTTTGCCTAGTTGGCTCACTGAGTACTTGTCACAGGAACTTATCTCCTATAAACCTCAAGAATTTCTAAGACCTGCTCACACAGCAGTATGATACTCCTAGTTGATGTCTGGGAATTTGACAGCTCCCATGAAGAGAAGGGCTACCCATCCAGAAGTTTCTCCTAATTGCCTATAGAACTCATCAGTTCTTACATCTCAGCTGGGCTATCAGTAGTAGACACCCACTACCACATCTCCTTTGTCTTCCACCCCTCTAATCCTCACCCAGAGACTCTCAACCACATAATCACTAACTGTAAGGGCTGTACAATCAAACCTCTCCCTTACATAGAGGGTCACACCTCCATCTCACCTGCCTTGCCTATCCCTCCTGAGCAGCCTGTAGCCCTTCACCCCAGCACTCCAACCGCTGGACTCATTCCACCAAATCTCACTAATGCAAATGATATCATAGCTCTGGGAGCTGACCAACACTTCCAGTTCATCCTGTTTGTTTCTCATACTGCATATGTTGGTGCACAGGCATTTCAGATACTCCTGAGCCCTCTGTGCTCCCAGAAGCAGTGTAAGTGTTCCCACTAGCATTGCCACACCAGCCCTTGGCTTACCTACTGCAATCCTGTTGGTATCCCCTTCCCCTATCAACCCTGGTTTAAAGGTCTCTCAATCAGTCCTGCCAGCTTAAGCCCAAAGACACATTTTTCCCCCATCGGGACAGGTAGACCCTATCAGGCTCAAGCATACCTTGTGTCTCAAAGGCTCTTCCATGGTTTAAAAACCCAAAGTTTTGGCAGAGGCACCAGTCCTGGAGCCAGATGTTGATATCCTGGGCTCACCTATTTCTTCCAAAGTCTCCCCCCATTACCAGGAGGATTGAGGAAAACACTACATGTGCTCCCAAATTTTTTAGCATTCTTCCCAGAGCTTTGAAATCTCTTTTGATTGACCTCAGACTTTGTTGCAACATCATTAGTACCCACGTGAAAATGCAGGAATGGATAGTAGTCTGAAGGTTGTACTAGCCTCTGGCAGTTTGGTGCTGCTTTTGCAATCCACACTGCAATGTGCTCCTCCATGCTCTTCTGCAAATGCTACTTTAAGCCTTGACACTCAATTAAGCAGCAATTAAACTTATTCTCCTTTACTGATTGCATCTGTTTCAAAACAGTTATCAGTGCTGAGTTATCAAGAAGCATCCAAAACCATATCAACTTTTGCCAGCAGCTCTTGTGAAGCACCTGATTAGCCTCATAAGTCACTTACATAATTTCTGTACTCAGCAGGTGCCACAAATCACTTTGCACTCTGGCTCCCAAAAAGTAAATGCTAGAAGAGCAAATCTCCACTTTCCTATAGGATATGCTACCCACAAAAGGAAACATGACATTCACCATTAGGTCAAACTCCTTAAACTAAATAGGACTAAATTTAAGTGGGATGAATAAACTGGATGTTATTGATGGTATTACCTCATTTTAATACTACAGCAGCACCAAGGCAGCCTACATTATGTTGGGTGCCAGAGATAAAGAAAGAGACAGTTCATTCTCAAGAAAATTAGTTACTATTACATAATCTCACAGAAGAAACTAGACCTCCTACTAAAGACAACTTCACACACCACAGGCAAGTATTTTGAGGCATGAGCAGAGAAGTCAAACTCTATTTGAAGGGTTCTGGCTACCAAGGTCCATTACTTGAGCTGGATGGTTTTCCCCCAGTAAAGAAGCTTGCCTCCTTAGCAGAAGCATCCTACTTCAGAGAAGTCAGTCACAGTTGCAGTTAACGTAAAACTATAACTATGGCATGATTTGGCAAACTCTTTCAGCCTAGTCAATGTGAATAACAGCAAAGACAAGGTGTCACACACTGTGTTAACAATCCAAGTATACCTGCCCAAGGATATACCACTTTCACCATCTCATTGCTTACCCACACCTAGCCCTGTGCTGTTGCACCTGCACTGCCAATATTACCTGTGCTGGCTCCATTAAGCTCATGTTGTACAAATATTTTCTTCTTCCGCACTAACACACCCACACTGATCCCATCTCTGCCCTAAATTATATTGACAAAATTGAGGGCAATATTAAGCACAAGGCCACAAAGAATCCTTACATATGCTGACAACTTCAGAAACAGAGAAAACCCAAGTTCCTTTTAAGTGAGCTCATACTGCCTTTTTTTTTTTTACTCCACTTTCACCAGAGTGATATATTTTACTGTTTAAACATGTGCAGTTCAAGCCATGGAAGTACTTTCTATGACTGGAACCAAGAAACCATACCCATTTCATGGCTCTGTTCAAGATTTTTACTGCAGAGAAAGTCCCTGTCTACCTATATACACATAAAGACCTCAGACCAACAGTCCGAGGCACAGATGTTGTCTTTAGCAATAGACCTGAGGTAACAGAGAATGAGAGAGGAAGTGTCATACACACACAGAAGATACATATCGTCTGAGGAGACCTAACTGAAGAGCTGATGCCTGCCTTGCTTTGAAAAGGGCTAACACATAACATGCACTGTGGCTCACAATGCCTCAAATTATTACATAAACTGCATCTTAATGGAGAGTCTCAGTAGGAGGAGAAATTGCTCATGCAGTAATGGACTCTCTGCAACACAGCTCTGGCAGCAAGAAAGTTCATTAGGAATGTGAATCTGTTGTGCTAGGAGCAGGAGGGGGATAGGTTTCTTTTAAATACCCTCACTGCAAACCATTTGGAATGGAAAACAGTGACAGTGGTTACTTCAGTTTGAGAGGAGCTGAGGAAACAAGAATTTCCTGCCTTGGCAAGAATCCTATCCCAACCTGGCGTAAGAACATACTGCACCAAGGCAACATGGCCCCAGACACTTAAATGCAGTTAGTTATTGATATCACTGACAGATAAACCAAGTCACCCACATAAATTGCTCCATGCACATGGCTTCCGAATGTCAGATGGGACAGAATGCAACAAGGAAACATTTCTATTACACAAAGCAGCCACATCTCCCTCTCCAAACACCCCTGACAAACTTGTGACTGATGAGTCTCATACTTCTGGCCCATTTCTGTTTATCATTTCTTTCACTGTGCCTCCATTTGAACACTGAAGACAAGGCCTGCATTCCCTTTAACCTGACATTGAGTGTTAAGCTTGTTTTTAATTGTTATTCTAATCTCAATAAATTAGTACATTGAGAAACATGGAAGCTGCTCCTATTTATCTTGAGGTCTATCCCCAACTTCATAAAGACAGGTGCAAGCAGGTTTTGTCCCATTCCTACCTGGCAGCTAGTCCATCTCTGATGAAAACATCAAAAGAGTTACTGAAAGATACTCTCCTTGTTCTGTGCTAAGTGCTTCTCTAGCCATTCAAGTGCTTGCAAGAGAGATAATTACAGGCAAGGAATGTTACAGGGAGTGAAAAGTGATGTGTTCCAGGTTTTGTTTTCTATCTTTAACAGATCATCAAAACCAAGTAATCGCTAAGGAGAAAAGTCTCCACATGATGCCACCTTCCTGCTTCAGAGTGAGCTACTTGTGTTTTGCTGTATTAAAGCAGCTGAATGGTTTTTTTTTTGTTGTTGTTGTTTTAATTCTCCAGAACTCAGATCTCCTAGAATCACAACTAGCCACCCTGCAGACTCAGTCTCCTGGTCACTGATGGTGCCCCAGTGTAGATTTGACATCCTATTGTAACATCTTTGGAGAGGGGAGAGCCACAGAAGCCTCGGTTTAAGGAGCGCAGCAAGGAGCTCAGCTGCACCATACTGGGGCAGAACTAAGCCACATATCCTGCACCAGCAAGCTGACCCCCATGGCCTACAAAGCCAAAGGAAGGTTTTACTTCAAGGCCACTGTTGTGCCTACCTCTTCCTTCCTGCACCCATGTATAAACCATGAGTAATTTCACAGTAAGCAAGAGTTTCACTAACGTGAAAGCTGCTTGAACCAGCACCAGTGTTTTCCTGCATTCTCTTACTGCCTCTCTAGCTCATAAAACACACTGCTCAAAAATGTGGTTTGATTTTGGGGTTTTTTTTCTTCACACTGCCAGGCCTGATTGCCACCCAGGGATTTTTGGTTTCTATTCCTCCTAAGTTTACTCCTTTAAGTACGTTACAGCTCTTAGAATATCTTCTTGCTGATTGCTTCTGCACACGTGAAAACATCTACACATTTTCCTTTCCTACTTGTCTGCCTGTTGATGGATCTGCCTCTCCCGCACAATAGAAGCAGCCATTTGTGGTTTCCTTGACAAAAAATAAGAGCTGAATTTAACCAGCCACCTATGTTGAGTCAAATACCAGCCTGCACCACTGTAAACTGTAGATACAAGTTTCCCTAAGATGGCATGCATGCTTATTGCAGAAGATATCCTTAATACTTCTTATTCTGACAATTTTTTCTATCTGTTCTCCTCAAATAGGCGAACACACAGCCAAAGCAGTAAACTGTTGCTCAATGGAACATCAGCATAGCCAAGGAATGGGGTTATTGCCAAAGAACAGGCTAAAGCATGGAATTTTACATGAGCTATGGTCCAAGACCCTGCATGCTGCATGTTTCCTGGTAAGTCCATCCCACTTACCCCATAATTCTTCACTGAACGTATCACTGGGTCCTTCTTAGCAAAGTCCTACAGCCAGCTTGGCTCAATCCTCTGACATCAATGCATATAAACAGATACCTATTGAAGGTCTCAGGCAAAGGTTACCCAGTCATCCACACACACTACACAGTGGCTGTGGACAAATTTGGCTGGGATGGCACAAACCTGCAGCTATTTAATACAATAGCTGATTTAAGTGAGAAACTGTGCATCTGAGGAAGAGGCATATCCCAGTAGTTTTAACATCTCTTCAATTTTCACTTACACAAACCACTTTCACTGTCTTGTGGTAAACCCCCAGATGTGTAACAGAATGAGGATAGAAAGCAGCAGCACATCACTCCTCAGGTCAACTCATTGCAACTTCAGTGAACACCAACACATGATGACCATCTACACCAGTGACAGTTTGGCCCCTGAATTCCCCCCGATCCTACAAGACATTTCCCAGGTTCATTGTAAACCTTGCAAGTGACACCAGTGACTAAGTTCCCTGCATTTCTCAAGGTGCAGAACAAGCTTAATGCACAGTCTGTACCACTTAGCTCTGCAAAGTGCTTGTACACAGCTATTTCCTCATTCCAGCAACTAGAGGCTCTGCTGTTTTGGCAAAGGAAGGTATCTCCACAGGCAGGAATTTAAATATGAATGGAAAGGACAAGCAATTCCACATCATGGAAAAACTCAGTGTGCTCAAACAGATGGATGTTACAGCTTGAATTATTGCATTTCATTGTCTTATGCTGGCAAAGTCCAAGCTTCATTATGATACAAAAACAACCATGGGTTGCTGATAGGCTGTTATTTTGCAAGAGAAAAGCAAGTGGGCAACCAAGATGTGGGGCATTCTGTTCAACCCAGAGGACAATGCTCTAAGGTCAGCCTGAGGCCCAGACTAGTCAAAATGCTACATTCTGCCCATGAGAGATGCTTTCAATGAAAAATTTAACATTTCCCACAGGAAAAAAAAGTGAGAAGACCCAATCAAAATTCTGAAAAGAAAGCATTGTGTCACTTGTTTCAACTTCAGGTAGTAGCTCTGTCACATTTTAGCACCTTGCTGCCTTTTCTATTCTTCCATGCAGGGTTTTAGAGGACCTGGAGCCCATCTTTTGTGTTTTACTCACTCTCCCCTCATTGAAGAGGAAAAACAAGTTCCAAAACACTTCAGAATATGCCTTCAGCCTTGTTCTTGTTTAATCACCCCTTATGCTTCAGGGCAGAGGGTGCCTCATCTTTTTGCTCCTGCCACCTGCCCTGCACAGGAAAAGCAAGGTGGTAAGCCTGGAAGCAACGCAGTAACCATTTTCTGTGCTGGACTAGCTGCCTCGGGAGACTGTCAAACTTCCAAGAAACAGAGAAATACTTGTCAAGGGTGACCTAGGGAAAAGCTGCCTAGACCAGCAGGAGGGACTGAAAGCTCTCACAATATCAAATAGACCCATTTTTATGGTACCTTCAGGCAAAAACTAACAAGAGACCCCCAAAACAGAGGAGGGCTAAGAGGGATATAAAAGCAACTGGCATGTTATATCTTCAGTACAAGTTATGAGAGGCCTATGTCCTGACCCTACCTGGTTTTCCACATCATGGAACACTAGTTTTGACACCCAGGGTAGAAACAGCCCACAAGCAACTTTTCCTGCACTTCGTGGTCCCCTTCTGTTCTCCCTCTCTCCCACCTGCTCCCGGAGGAACAAGGGCAATCTCCAGTATACAACCAAGTGCCAGTACCTGGGAGCTGCTGTTTGCCCCTTCCTCCTTCCCTACAATACCACCAGCCTGTTTGGCAGCAAGCAGGCTTTCTCCAGCAGACATGCTCCCGATCCATGAACTAACAGACATAAATATTGTTGTTCTGTGGCTAGGCAGCAGAGCCATTCCCAAAGAATGGGACAGTGCCAGCACTTTGCATATTCCTTTTATTTGTAGCTTCTGTGACAATTTATCTTCCTAAAACTGCCACTGTATTATATCTATTATTTAATGTTTTGTCTCAATGATACTCTGTAATTTATACCAGGTCTTAATAACACATTGAAGCCTTGTGCTGTTATTATTTTCTTCACCGTTGTGCTTTTCAAGAGCATGAGTACAAGGTTAGCCACAGCTTCAGAGAATCCCTGGTGTATCTAGCCTGGAGTATTCGCTCTCCTGACAGTTAAAAGCACTAGTGCTCTGCAGTGGAAGAAGTCCTGCTCTGTCATGGCTAGAGGAACAGAAGTAGATTAATTTCTCCCCCTTATAAATGAAGTTAAAAGCACAAGCAGTGGGCAGGCCCTCTGTGGCAGGACATTACAGTCTCGGTAGCAACAGAATCTTTTACTGTCCTTAAGTGTCAAGTCTTTCTGCTTTTTCAGCATTAGATACACCACTGACTTTAGGATTTAAAAGCAAGCAGAGTCCCAAGGCATTTAAAACATGAAATTGTTATTATTTTTCCAAACCAAGAAGAAACAAAGTATTGAGAAACGGCAGCTTTTTCACCAAATGAAGCCTCTTGGAAATATTTGTTCCCATTAAAGTGAAAATAAAAAATGCTGATGTTCCTCTAAATCCTGAGGGCTTGAAAGCCTTCAAAACATGGATCAAGAAGACTGTATATTCCCCTTAGAGTCCTTCAATAAACACATTCTTTTGCTAGGGATTTCTAAAGTCCTTGCTAATTCAGTCATCACAGCTTCCACCCTTACCTGGAACCCAGCTGAATTTCTTGATCCCAAAATATCCCTATAGTATCAGTATCTCAGAACTTCTGATGGTTAGAAACTGCCTTCAAGTTTATAGATAAGTTTATTCCTGGCTCATTCATCTTCATTTGAAACAATATTTGTTAGACACTCCACAGAAGAAATCACAGGTACCTCTGTATTACTGGAGCTTGATATACTGCTACAAACACAAGCCTTTATTTTTCCCATACACCCCCATTGGATTTTATTTTTTTGGAAGCTTTAGAATTTCTTTCCCCATACCTTAGGCTCCATCCTCTTACAGGAAAAAGCATACTGTTGTGGTCCCAATTAACCCCAAGCACAAATAAAGCCCAACATAAGCATGCAAAGGCAGATGAGAAAGTTTAAATGCATTCAGCACAGCTCTGCCATAACAGAAGTAGTAATTGCTCCCACACGCCACCACCAAACATCTGGAACCCAAGAGATTCCTGTGCGTCAGTTTTCCTTGCAACATAGAAGCATGCAAGATCCTATCCATTGCCCCAGGTCCCAATCAGTAAAGTTGCTTCTGAACACATTATCCAGTGCTCTATTCTTCGCACCCCGAACCCTTTCCTCTCTACAGGAGTTCATTATTTCTTCTCCAACTCTGACACCACAGCACCATCCATGGATGGCCTCCAAGAGTGAGGAGGGGAGAGCAGGACCATTCAAACCAGGTGCCAAGGCAGAGATGCTAGGATCAGAAGAAGTTTGTCTACTCCATCTGAATTCAGTTCTAATGAGAGTTATCCATTCATCTGAGACAAATTACATCCATTTACACATAGTTAAGTCCACATGGAAGAAGGTAACATTGAGCCACAAGATACAAACTCCTTTCCTTCGCAATAGCCTAGACTGACTCTGAGACATTGGGTTGCCCTTCTACAACCTTGCTCAGCTAACTGTGGCTACACTGAGGCCAGTCAAAAAAACACTGGAAAAGGGCAGTTTCCCTACTGAGTGACTAACTTTACAGCTCAGAAAATGTTTGTTGACAAACCAATAACATACCTCCTAGGCCCAGTCTAATGGAGAGTGAATCCCTGTAACACAGCAACAGCACTACTACAGCTATCTGGGCAAGGCTAGAGAAGACTACAGCAACGTATCAGGAGACTGAGACAAGAGTATACAAGTCCCTCTCCTATCAGCTAGGACGCATTTCATTAGGGAGAATTCTTCAGGTTCTCAACTTATTACAGCACAAAACAGTGGGACCCATCCCAGGCACCCTAGACACGCCTGCCCAAACACCACACAAGCACACACACAATATACAATACAGGAAGAGCTTTAGCAATCTGACTACCCACAGTCTGCAACGCTTTAGATATGCAACACTTCAAGTTTAATCCCCATACTCTTCACATCTCAGAGCATAGCTGCGCACCAACCAACACTCCCAAACAACGTAACTACCAAAGACATTACTTTATAGGTAAGGCAAACATAAAATAAGTACTTCAGTTCTACCTCACACAGCACTTCTCTTGATGCAGGGATGACATCAAGTCCCAAACAGCCAGCCTACTTACAAACAAAGCAAAGCAGCATAATGCTCTTGGGAGTGGTTCCCTATAAAGGTCTCGAGAAGGCTAAAGCCAATTATCTATACCTCTCTCACCTGCACCTCCCACCAGCCTTCAGTTCATTTCTGAAATGGTTAAAGTGCTTGACATAATTAGCTCCTAATTGTTAGCAGCTGTACCCATTATCAGTTTAATTCCTAATTAATTGTTACAATTAATGTTGCATTGCCTACCCTGTCTCAAGAAGTGTTTGTTAGGGAGGGAAATGTTACATGTTAATTAACTTGCTACAAAATTTTAGCATTTAATTAAATATTCTAAATCTGTTGCTATTTCCCCCTGTAAGCAATTAATGAGGCAGGGGTCAATTAAATGCGTGTTAACCTGCATCCTAGTCTGCTGGCATGACAAGGCAGAGACCTTTATTATATCAGCAGGAAATCTGAAGTTGATTCTCATCCTCCAAAAGATGCCTGCAGCAAAAGTGCTATGAACACATTTTTGACTAGTAGCTGACCATCCTTTCCCTTAATCCAGCATTGCCTGTAGCATAAAGGCCCAAACTCATTGCATTTGTAGTATTTAAGCAAGCAAGTCAGCAATAGGAAGGGACTCTTGGGTACCCCAGTCTGTTTTAAGAGTCAGCACAGCTGTTCTGCTGTTGCTGATGGCACCTGGTGTTGGAAAAGGGGCAGGATCAGAGAGCTGAGGCTTAGAAGGGATTTGCAGCATGCTGCCATGTTACAAAGACCCTGCTTGGCTTCAGGCTGATGACAGAACCTGTTTCCACACCATCTACATGGAAAATCTAAGGACTTGTTAGTGAGCCTCAGGGTGCTTCTACAGTCTTGGTAGAAAATGGATCTGGGAACTTGCACTGTCAAATAAAATACATGAAAGAGGGACATGTCTCCCTTTCTCTGACTCGCCTCACTCTTTTTGTCAGGTCTTCAGTGGTTATTCAAGTGGAAACACCACCAAAGCATGGGGCTAGAAACAGGCTGGGGCTTATGCAAGTCTGCTGCTGAGGGTTTTCATTGTGCCACTCACTACAGCCATGAGGGTGGCATATCGGCCAGCACTGCACTAGGCAAGCCCAGAGTTAGAACAAGAGAGAAGATAGATCAGGTGGCCTGTGGATTCTGTTTGTTTGTTTTATTAACATCTCATGCCCCAATTTTCTCATGGAATTCAGATTAAAAATATACCATTATTTGCTCTAAGCTTCTGTACGAAAGTAAAATGCATTTCTCTGGTTATCCATCTCCCTACAGCACTGCCTGTGCATCTCAGAGCAGGATATGGAATGAGCTTTCACTGCAGCAGCCAAGAATTAACACATTGTCTCACAGAATCACATAATTACACCCATTGTAACACAGGTATGTCCGAAAAAATTTGCCTGAGCACATGTAAAATTCTGGGGATGCTGCACCATGCAACGCACACAGCCCGCCCTTCTCTGGCATTCATGTCAGCATCACATGCCAGATTTGGTCACTCACTTGCCTTCTCTCCACTAACTCCTGCTGCTTGCTGCTGTCGCAATCCGTTCATCCCTGAAAAGGATACCTCTATACCACCCACGTGACTTGACTTTATTTCTCTGAATGTGAGTGTTAAGAAGTTGGTTCTCTGTTGCCTCACCATCCTCCCACCAGCTCAGCCCACAGAAGTGATTAGCTGCTGCTGTGTTTTTCACTGTCCCTGGCAGCCAAAGCACTCCGTTTCTCCCATCTACCCCTGGTTGTTAGTTCCCAAAAGATCATTTGCTGCCGCAGCACGGAACAAATCAATTACCAGACCAGGTCACTAGCTATGTGTGGCATCTTAAACAAGCTTAAGAAATCTGCTCTCTGAGCTTGGTTTAAACTGCAAAAGTAATTTAGCAGGTGCTGTGCTTGGCAGAATCACAGGGAACCACAAGATTTAACCCTCCAATGTGTCTGTTTTCTCATGCACAACAGCACGTCTCACCTGCTGCTTGTGCTAGAGAAAGCCCTTATTTTCAAGGGTGCAGCCTCCACATGCACACTGGCAAGTGTGTGACTGCTCTCACGTTCAGACATGTCACTTTATGCAGGCATGTGCATCCTTGTTTTCAGACTAACATGATTTCATCTCTCTCAAAGTCTGTCCCTACACCAGCGCTACTCTTTCTGAGCAGGGGACTTCACTTCCAATGCAGGAAGACATTGGTGATGAATATTAATTGCTTTAACATCTTGTTGTGATAAGGCCAAGCACATTTCTGTGCTTTGGCTCGTTGCTAGGGAACTGAGAATGGCAAGTCATGGATTTCATTTGCTTCAGGGCCCACTTGGGTTGCAAAACAGTGTTAAGCCACAGAGCAGGATTCGCCTGTTAATTATTTAGAGTCTAATAAAAGAAAGGGGAAAAAATATTCAGTGTTTTTTCTCTCTCTTCCCAATTTGGCTTTCAGACTACATAGGGTCATTAATCCTCAGGGAGAGACAGCTTTTTGGTCACACACGATACCTTCCCCTGGAGCAGGACAAGAACGCCCCTGCTTGTATAACAGAGCTCTGTTGAACTGCACCTTGCAGAACACCACAGCAAATGACTATATTTAAATTTAATTGTCCGGAAATTGTAAGCATAATATTCTCTCATTTCATTCTAATTTTAGATGTAAACAAGCTGGCAAGTCAAGCTCATCCTGTCGCTTCCACCTGCAAGCAGCACTGCTTCCCTGAGCAGGGATTGTGCCTGCTGCCACGTGCCTCCTCCTGCCACTGGCCTCGCAGCACAGCCATGTTGGAGGTCAGCTGGAGATCAGCTTGAAGGCATCCTGCTGGGTCTGTGTTTAGTGCTCTTCCTCTGCCACTGCAAATGGCATTGGTGCACAAAGGAGGGGCTGCCCCAGATGGCTGCCTTGCCTGAGGACCACCACCAAGAAGTGGCAGGCAAGCAGTTAAAAGAAACAGAGACAGAAAGAAATGAGGTATTTGTGAGCAGGAACAGTGTCTTATGACCAAGGCGTGCTCCAAGGAACCATCCTGATGTGCTTGTTAAATCTCCCAAACATAAAAGCTCCCCCAGCATCACACCATGTTGAAATGTCTCCCTCCTGCCTTCCATTTGTCCTGCAGCATTCACACATTTTATGTATTTGCTTCTTACTGGAGCTGAGCGAGTGATGAAGGTAATTTATTCATCAGATTGTTTCTTTTAAAATCTGCTGTGGAATCCGTCTGATTAGCTGTTCCCCAAATGCCATCCCATCAGAATCCATACCTTTTCGGGACATCAGTGATCCATCTGCCCCATGGCCTCCTTCCTTCTCAGAGCACAAAACTGCCATCTGTTTTACATGGCTGCAAATCTACAGCAACTCCCATTGCTGCGGCGTCCTTGAAAAGCAAGACATCTGAGATTTATCATCCTTGCAGTGGATCCTCACCCATTTGAGGGGGTTTCTTTGGCTAAGGCTAGGCAGGGTGCCCCTCTGAAACACACCTCACCCTCAGCCAGGTTCATAGCTTGGAAATGCAACCTCTCATTTTATCAGAGAGCATTTCTACTTTTGTAGTCTCATGCTCCTTTTTCCTTATATTCAGACTGAAAACCTCCAACCAACTCCTCAGCCAGGCTTCTCAGGAGATTGTTTTTTCCAGGGATTGGTTAATTACTAGGAGACAATCAGAGATAATGGCTCAAGATTGCTGTGTCACAGCCCCTCTTGGAAATCATGCTCTCCTCCTTCACACAGGTTGCTAAGCAGTGTGAAGGTGACTCTCAACACAAAAGTTGCAATAAAATGCAAAGCTCCCCAAAATGGGCTGTGTGTTCACAGTGCAATACAGATTCTCACTTTCTCTCACTGAAGGCAAAAAGGTTTGCAACATAGAAGAGATATGAGTTGCTTTAGCCATACAAGAAGCATAGTTTGAGTTAGTATGATTATTACCAAGAGGAAATGATAACGCATGGGAATGGGAATCAAGGGAACTGAATTCTGTTTCCTATCTCCCACCAAGGGGTTAGTGTATGAGGCTATTTGTCTCAACCTCTCTGCATATGTACTGATAAAATGGCTCCATCTCTGCAAAACATGATGATCTCCACAGCTGGAAAGGTCTATGCAAATGCTAATTACTACTATGTTTTTTGTTCTATTGGGCGTTGCTTTTATAGCTACGAGGCTGTTTTAAATGTGCTTTCTAAGTTTCCACAGGTGAGGGAAAATAATGATTGACCACAATAATGCCTGTAGTGCTCTGTGAGCTGTTGCACCAATATGACTCTGGTCTGCCCCTAGCCCTGGTCTGACAAATCACAGCATGTGATGGTCATCTTTGCGTAAGTAGCAGCTGTCAGAGATGCAGTTATGTACTCAGGAATAAGGGTTGCTGGCTGCTATGGGAGAAGAGTAAAGAGAAACAGCAGACTTGCTCTTTTCCATATAGGCATCTATGATACCACTATCTCATTGTCACAACAAAGAAAGCCCAGACAGGTAAAGAAGAAGAGTGAGCAGAAGTGCATTTGAAACCCACAAAGGCACTTACATAAAGCCTTTAAAGGACACTAAAGGGTAAACTGTCTGCTTGCACAGTGTGCCATAAATATCAGCCAGATATCAGCAAGGCAGAGCAGAGGGAATCCAGGATTGCTCTACATATTTCCTGTGGCTCTACCGACTGGAGTACTTCCTCTGCTGCCTTTCCCTCTGCATGCCAGTCATCAATCACTGTCTTGGTTGGAGCAGGGGGTGAAAGCACTTGCCTTCAGGAAAGGCTGCTGCAGCTAGCTGTGCAATAGAGGAGGGGCAAAGGGCTGCCCTTGGGAACAGATGGCTGCAAGAACTGGCAGCACTTAAATTCCCAGTTTCATGCCTCTGAAGCCTCAAAACAGAAGATCCATCCCCATCCTAATAAAGCTGGCAATGCATGTTGCATCATGCATCCAGGTGTTTCTCGGTGACAGAGGCACAGAGAGGTTGGACCTCATTTAAGCTTGCACCCTGGTCTACTTCTCAGCCCTGGAAAATTCAGGTTACATCTGGATCCTGCTCTAGGCTACACCACACCAAATCCATCCCCAGGCTGCAGCAGAACCCCAGCACTGTCTGCTGATGTCATGGTCCACACCACAGGCTTTAAAGGAGGGCAAATGGGCAAGCGTGGGGTTCTTTCTTTCCCTCCCTCATCATGCTGGAAGGGCATGGGAATGAGCGCAGGAATTCTTGCTAAAAGCTGGTTGAATGTTGTGTAAACAGGTGCACCTGGTTAAGCACCATTTCCATGGATCCCCCACGCAGCCAGTGTCACAAATAACAGCATTTTGTCAATGGGGCAGCTGGCTGCTGCCAGCAGGAGACTCAGAAATGCCAATTGTAATTACAGCTTTTCTCTTGAAATACAGTTCAGACCTCATTCCCAATGAGATGCATTGTGCCACTAACCATGCGAACCTTACCTGAGCCAAGTGCATCACACTTGACTTTGAGAAACACAAGGTAGCCTATTCCTTCATCTGCAAGTGATTGCTTGCATCCACCATCACAGTACAGAGCATACACATGCTACACTACAGACTGAATCAAGCTTGGGAAGGGGTCAGAAATCTCACTAATATTCAAACAGCACATGAAGAAATAGGCTATTTCCAAAGTATTGATTGTCTCTCTTCTGCTTTTATTACTTCAGACAAGGAATGAGTCTCAGCAGAAAATCACAGCCCTAGCAGGAGTTCCAGTCAGCTGAAGAAAATAAAGTGCCAGCTCACCCCCAGCAATAAGTAAACTGAGTTTCTGTATGCACTGGATAGATGTGTCTGTTCACCTATGCCTTTTGGTTTTAACTTCTGCAGGCATGAGCGGACCTGACATGAATGACATGTCCACACCAGTAAAGCTCACCTAGCTAGAGGAGTCCAGAAACCAAAGCAAAACCCCCAGAAATTGAGCCAAAGAGAGATAATTTCACAGCCACCCAGCCCCCATTCTGACGTTCAGGATGGAGTCTCAGGGGCCAGAGCATAAATCAGCATTACCTAGCGTTGGCCCATCAAGTGCAGTCCCAACCTGCTCTGCTGTTGTAAATGAGGGCGCTCTGGTGACTCCGAAGGAGGTGAGCTGATTTGCTCCTGCTTTTGTGACAGGCGTTGTGGGAGCAGCTACTGCTATGTCCAATCAGCATATACAATTTCATCTCTGGATCTACCTGAGTAAGTATTTCCAAGCTTAGGGAAGCCAATAGACAAGATAAATCACAAAGCCTAAGAAACCAGTACTGGCAAAACGGAGAGCTCTCTTGTGTTCTTTGTCTCAGTTTCATCACACACTGGAACTGAACTCTGCTTGCAGAAAGCGTTGTGGTGCCAGTTCAAGGCATTGCAAGAAGCAAGTGCCAAAGCATGCCAAGAAGCCGCCTGTCACCCAGCACCAAATAGAGAATCTGCGCACGACAGCCTGGAGTGGAAAGTTTGCTTTGAAGTTCTGTAGGTTTGGGGGATTTTTTTACAACTGAAAACCTTGTAAGGGAAAGTGTCCTCAGCCCAGAAAGGCGGTTCTCATTTCGCTTTGCTCTCAGCACCCATGCATTACCCTGTGTAGTAATAAGCACAGAGAAGCAGCAGACAGAAATGATGATTCACATGACCCCAACCTCCTGTGCTACCCATTGTCTCACAGAAGAAATTGGGGTGGACTGAGTGTAACCTGTGGTGAAAACTTGGTACTAAAGCATGGAGAAGAGAGTTATTTGGCTTAAGTTGACCCTGGAAAAGGGGAAGGAGAGGTGTTTACTTAAGTATTTGTTTAATTGTTTTCTTTTTTCTTAATACCCAAATCAGTTATTATAAGTTTGTGTTAACTGGCAATAATTTAAATTAAGTAAAAGTTTCAGGGGTCAAAACTGTTCTGGCCGCAACAAACCGCTGTCAGATTCTCCCTCGCATCTTCTCCTTAACCCGTTTTGGAAGGTAACTCAAACTCTGATGGGATCAACTGAGAACCTGTCAAAAAATCAAATCATTTGCAAAGCAAGCATATGAAATTAATTAAGGGAAAGCTCATGGACTACTCTGGGCATAGGAACATAGATCAGTAAACTCTGAAAGTTCATTCAGGGAATGGGACATTAACCATGTGGGAAGTAATTGCGTTGATGAAAAGAAGCCAATGTGATGAACTAGTCCAAGTGGGGTTATACGTACTTGTTTGATGCACTTTACAAACATTAGCTAATGAATTCTTCATGAAGCAGAGAAATTCCTTCCAATTTTGCAATGGAATTGCTATGCCAAGTTTCAAGGGGTGAGACAGAGAAGTCAAATGGCTTGCCCAATTTCACAAAAAAGAGCAGCAGTAAAACAGGGGGCTACACCTGATACTTGTGCTAAAGAAGTTGCAATGTGGTGCTTTAGTGGTAATTAATGAGATGGCTGAGTAATCAGCACACGGCTGTGACAAGCCCTTATCTCTTAGTGGTTTAACAACTACCAGAGGTAAAAGCCTGGGGAAGGAGGCGTGTCTCAGGCTGCTAACAGCAACCTACCAGGAAACTTCCTTGAAGAGGTAACTTAAATAGCTGGATCACACAAAGGGCTGGGGAGGAAAGAGGTACAGAAAGTTTTGCTGGAGGTGAACGCATGTTCTAGATCAGTGGCAGAATTAGGAGTGAAACCTGTCTTTCAAAATCCTCATTTCATGTGCTAACCTCTAGATGAAATTTCCCTCCCAGTACCTCCGATTGACCCTATTACCTTATTCTACATAAAACAATGTTTTAAGCATATATGTTTGGTATTTCTGTAACATGTTCAATATTGAACTAGTTTTATAAGACCACCTCCTATTTCTCACAATAAGGTTAAATACATAGAAGAGGAGAAGAATCATTCACATCGATAACATGCCTTTGACAAGGGTGTTCAATTCCAGAGCAGATAGCAATGGAAGGAACACAAAGCAATTAAAATACTTGCAAGTTTGTGAGTACTGTTCTCACAAATAGAAAGCCGTGGAGAGAATTGGGCAAGCTATAATCGGGAAATACCTATTGCAAAGTCCAATTAGCATCCCAGTGTCCAATTACAAGCTCATTGAAGCTAACGTGGGTGACAACAACATAAATTTTATTTTGCCTACAATAGCAGTCTCTCTGGAGAAAGGATGCAAACTTCCTGAAAAACTCATCTGTTTTGACATTAAAAGGAGCAGTCTCCAGCAAAGTAGCAAGGCTATTAGAGAGTGTCAGGACCTCAATGAATGTTGCTCAGGATTGGTTGTGCTTCACAGTTCATGCCAAATTTCAAGGAGTAAAGACTTCTATTTCCTTTTAAGGCAGGGAATACTGTTAACAACTTGTCTAAGGTACTTACTTCATGAGCTACGCTCCTTCAGCAAGGGAGAGGAGGAGTGTAGCAACATCCGTTGTGGTGCTCAGGGTCCACTGTTCTCACTCATCCCATGTCTGCTGAGTGAAATATGTTACACAACACACTGGCAGGTAGTCTGCATATATGGTATGGCAGGTAGCCTTGCAGATATGTCTGCACACCATTGCTCTGTGCTGGAAGAAGCAGGCTCAGTTTGCTGGGGATGGCTGTATGAATATGTATGTTTAATACATACATGTGATCTTAAGTTCTAGGCACAGCCCAAGGAGCCCACTTTGAAATGATCTTGCATTCTGGGCATAGAAGAAGAGATACAAACTTCTTTTCTCCCAATGGCTGTTAAACTATAGCTAGAAACCTGCCATTTTGAAAAAAAAAAAAA
>VYZV01010246.1:74687-111986 GCA_013401275.1 Pandion haliaetus
GTCTGTGTGGTGGCCGAGCTGCCCATGGATGTATTACCAGAGACTGTGAGCCATGCAACGCCCTCAGCAATATCCAGAGCTGATTTGTCTGGTTTGGCGAAGGTTCAGAGGCTTGCACACTTCACTGTCATGATCGATGTAAACATAGACAGTCTTTTAATATGTATATAATGTGTCATTAGTCATTGTCATTCAGTGCCACTTAAAGTAATATTTATCCTATTGACATAAGTTATTTTGCACCTACTTGCTGAGAATTGGTTTACAGGGATCCTTGTGCTTTGGCAATGAGTAGATTGATTATAGTTATTACTTTAATAGTTAGAAAAATTAATTTTATAACAAATAGTGTGTTGGCACTCCATGCTGACTTGCCATGTGCTTTTACCCACAGTCATTGGACAGAACTGTGCATTTAATGGTGGAACCATTTAGCTCCAAAAGCCATGTTGAGGAATGCACTGTGTTCTCTAAATTGCTAGAGTTTACCTGTTGCCTCCGTTCAACACACATTGTCAGTAACCCTGCAGTGGAGAAAGAGAATAGGGCAGGAAAGAGATGCCAGTCCATTTGCTCAGATAACATCAGAAGAAGGCTAGAGGATTGCCCCTCTCTGTGCTCAGCATCACGAAAGCAAAGCTGCTTGCATGTCTGGCAGCTTCCATTTATTGCTTTGAAACAGCTTACTTACCACAAGCACTGCACACAACAGCACATTTGGGAAGGCCAAGTCTCAACCACTCTTCTACCTTTGGCTTGAGCGCAATGTTTCATTTAAGCTCTACATCTGGTGGACTTCATCCCATGCCCATGAAGTGAGAGAAGACATAGCACAATTAATGGTGAAGAGTCTGAGAGCATCAAAGCCTTATTCTCTCTTCCACCATAGCCCCCACCCCAGTGAAGGCAAATCTTTTATAGACTAATTCTAATACCAGGTTCTTCCATTCATCACCAGCAAAGGAAAAACTGAGAGAAAAATGGGTCAAATAGAGTATGTTCAATCTGGAAAAAAATGTTTCATTTTTCAGGGCTTTTTTTTTTTTTTAAATACAACTGAAATTAAATTTAAAATGCAGTGATTCGTTTTTTAAAAGATGAAACAAAGCGCTTTTATTTTTATGCTGCATTATGGAATAAATAGATGAAATTTACATACATTTCCAAAACACACCAATAAATCCAAACGGTAGTCTTCAGCCAAGAAAAAATTTTGATCAAAATTTTCCACCACCTCATGTTTTGTCTCTTTGTGTCTCAATTCTGTGTTTGTGAAATATGGCTATTTTTGCTTCTCTCAAGTTTTAAAGTTTTCAGGGCTGGGACTGTCTCTGCATTTTGCCCATGAAGGAGGAAGATGTCACTTCCAGACCTCAGGACTGCTAAGCATAATAGTAATATGTTAATACAATAACAAATAACATCTATTTGGCAGTGATTTCAAGGGCATCTGACTTACAATGTGGGTATAGAGATGGGTAAGGCTGATGTATTCCACTTTTTTTCCTGATTTAGTGGGGAAATCTCTAAAATTCCATCATTACAACCCATGGGTGAAATCCTGCCACCTTGTCTGCAGTGAGATTTCTATGTTGGCATGCTATTAATAGAAATGGTCTTCCATGCTTTTTAATTGACTCCTGGTGCTCCTTTCTTACAGTCATTTTTCTCCAGACCTGCCTGCAATTTTGGTCTGAAAAATAATCGAATTGCATGTGGCTTCAGCTAGGGAATAAAATATCTACCCATCTGGGGCTCTGTGTATTTTTCACACCTGAAAATACTTGGTAAATGGCAGTAAGCAAATGCAAGGGACATAGAAGCTAAGAGGAAGCCTCTGAAATTGAGGAGCAGTATAATGGGAAGATGCTGAACAATAACATCCATTAATAACGAGACTGTAATTAGAGGTCAGTTGGAGAAAGGCTCAGTGTGTTCCACTGACTGGCTTCAAGGCATGCAGAAAAACAACCCTGGAGGTTTACCACAGGGTAAAATGTGCTGTGATCACCTTGTTTATCCAAAACACCATGCTGCTACACCATTAATTACCAACAGTACTGCTGGCAGACAGTAGGTTTCAAAAAGCAGCGTTGGCTAATGCTCCACTGGGATATTGGGTCTGGCAATGGAGCTGATCTGACTGGATCCATCTATCAACAAGGGGGATGTGTGGGTCTCTGTGGTATTGCTGATTTGCCAGAGGTTATGTAAAAAGAGACACGTTGAGCCCTTTGAGAGCAGGAACTAGACTATTTTCTGTCCATGCTGGGAGCAATGGAGCTGCATCCCCGTGCTCACAGTGATGTTGGGCACATGCTGAGATACCCAAGAGACTGCACTTTCCCAGTCATCCAGAACAACAGCCAGAGTGAACTTTGGGGTTGGAATGGGTGCAGCCCCATCCTCTCTGGAGTGATGCATGGATAGGACTCACCTCTGGAGTTACTAATTGTGCGCTTATGAAGATACCCTGCTTGCAGTTCTGCCACCAGCTCAGCTTTGCAGGCCTCTGATGGCTGATCTGCAAAACTACGTTACCTGTTCATGCTTTCTGTGCCTTGTCACCATAGTTTTCACAAACACTGCGGGGGGGGAGGGGGGGGGGTCATCTCTGGATAGATGGGCACACAGCAGCTAAAACAAGAAGGACCACTCTTTGTCCATTCTGTGATACTACCAAAAAGAAGAAATCTTTTGTTCTAAACAATTATCTCTGTGGCTATTTGGCTAGAAATAATAGAAGAGTGCTATTCATGTGCAGAGTCAGCAGTACAAATGCTGAGGTCACTAATATCCCGAATAAGAAATTAAAGCTTTCTGAAGAGCAACCCCATGCTCAGCTAAACCTTTTATGAGGAAATAGCTAACACAAGTCTCTGTCATTATCCAGAGGCCTGAGAAGAATATGTGTTAGTATTCTTTTCTCCAAATCAGTAACACTAGAATAAGGAGATTATTAGAAACACAATATCATATTTTCCAGAAAGCTCATTATGAAACACAAACAGCTTGGTAACATATTTAAAATGTTCATTACCAAGAGTTGCCCTGGGATTGTAATAGATTTTTCACTTTTTTCCCCAGAACAGAATCAGATGAGGATGATTAATTGTTTTTCCCACAATAGCCAGGCAGCAGGGCAAGAGAATCACCGTGGCTTTGCTAGTGCCCATGCTTAGACTAGGGCTTGTGGAAAGATAAATCCTTTTTCTCCTTTCTACCATATCCTCCAGTCAACTGCTTGGAAATACAGGCCCATCAGCATGTGTTCTTCTCTACTTGCTCTTCAGGACAAGAATGCTTCAGTAGCATCACTGACAAGAGGTTACTTTTATTACTGAGCCACTGCTGGGGTCACACATATCTCTGAGGCCCAAGCTCTGTGTACCACCCAAGGCAGCTCCTACACTAGCAGAGAACTGTGACTTGTCTGGAGTGAAAACCACCATAAAGTAATG
This sequence comes from Pandion haliaetus, assembly GCA_013401275.1. Classification (NCBI taxonomy): domain Eukaryota; kingdom Metazoa; phylum Chordata; class Aves; order Accipitriformes; family Pandionidae; genus Pandion; species Pandion haliaetus. Next base: position 78,149 of record VYZV01010246.1, read on the forward strand.
TAATGCCATTTAGGAAGAAGGGCAACTCTGGAAACTCTAAAAAGTCAACTGCAAGCCTAGTTACTCATTTTATGTGAAAGTGGCTTCAAACCACAATGCTGGGCAACAGTTAAGATCCTAAGACTAGAGATTTCTTCCCCACATTTTACAGAAATCACTACTCTTACAGACAAAGGGCAGTGTTAAAGAGACTGTTCTACCCAAGGGAGTGGGCCCCTGCCAGATTCCTTGCAGGGAAATAATGGACTAGTAAGAAACAGCGTAAGAAAGTCTGGCACTGTCTTCTACATCACTACTAGAGGAGGAGAATATCCAGGATGAATTTCTGATGAACCATCCCCTTCTTGCACGGTCACTCCTCCTTAGGAAATTGCTTGGTTTAGGCATATATAGATAGATAGGAAGCATGCAATGCTAAAGATTTCAGCCAGCTATTCAGTAGAGAAGCACACCAATTTATTAATTTGGCCATGGAAAAATATTCCTCTGTTTCTGTCTGTTTCAGAAGACTGTGAGGTTCTCTTTCTGTGTCACAAGAAACAAGTCAGAGCTGTGGTGGAACTTCACCCAACACAGGGTGTGGACAAGTGTACTGGAGCATATAGAGGTTCTTATTGCTGTCTATGAAGGGGATTTGCAGATTGGGACACTGAAAATGAGCCAGTTAAATATTTGTGTAGTGTACTCACACCAGTTCTACTGGAGTCCGCAGAAATCAAGTGTTTAACACCCTTCCTGAGGGCTCTGCTGCATTGCTCCCTTTTTCTCTCATCAATAATAGAAGAGCCAGTCAGCCTTTCCTGCTGAGCTCAGAATGGGCAGATGATTTTTTAGTGATAGCTTTTTCAAGTTATTTTTTTTCAGAGCCATTATAAAATACACAACCAACACAGCCAAATCTCATTGCAAGGTGAACTTGTCACCCTGAAATCAAATTCTCATGGAAATTAAATGGCTGACCCAAAATCTCCAGAACATTGGATGAGCCTGCATGATAAACAACTTTTAATGGCTCTGCTGGCACCACGGAGCCTGTTAAATGTCACTGCTTTCCTAAACACCTTTGGAGGGATGACTGCTTTATCTGTATGCTGCATTTTCGCCTTCTTATTATCAGTGTCTGCAAAGTTGCCATCCTGGAAGCCATTGTGTAGGGACTGCAGATTGCCTCACGCTCATTTTCCTCTCTGTTCACATTAGGTATTCCTCAATATCCAAATGGAATTTTTGCTTGGGACAATTTTAAAGCAAGCTGCCTGTTGCATGGCAGGCTGAGCTGGCACAGAATCCACATTCCTCCTCTGGAAAAACAAGGCACATCCTCATGGAGACACATCTGCTGATCCCTACTGACAAGCCTGATTAATGTCAACCCTAATCCAGATTTGTTTTATAGTAAAATACAAGTCACCAGCATCAACAACCTCCCCCTAACTATCTTTTGGGACTACTTCTTGCTTTCTTTTAAGTCAACAGAATATTTGCAGTACCCTCATGCTTTTATTACTCAGGTCTGCGTTTGAGGTGGCAAAAATAACTTGCATTGTTAGTGAAAGCAATAAAAGTAATTCCAGACTCATTGCTTTGTTAAACCACATGAGCAGCACCAAGCAGATAACCCAGCCCAGCGGTATATTCACTGTTACATAGCAAACCCTGCATTGTTCTCCCTAAATGTTGCTAAAGTCTGTAGAAACAGGTCTAACTACAATTAGGGAGCATTGAAAGTGAAATGATTGGGGCATTTGCATCCAGCTGTTAGCCTGAAGCTTAGACTGCTGTATGCAGAACATTAGGGTTCAAGCATTGACCAAAATAGCAGTAATACAGAGTTTGACTGGGTTTTTCTTTGTGGTTGACTGCTTTCCATAGTTAGAAATCGTAGCTCATTAGATTAACTGTACTTTCCTGGATTCTTTCATGGCATGCATGGATGGCAAGAAATGGCTTGCAGAACAAAAAGCAGTGTTGGAGCACATTGTGTTTTAACTTTCACTGTCACTGGAAAATGCTTGTATTTCCTATAAGTTTCCTTTCTTTAATCGTCCAGACTACATTTTCAGGATTTAGAAGAAAACTGGGAAGAATGGGAAAAGGTGAGAAGTTAGAAGTTCTTGCACATTCAAAGAGGCAACACGTACCCCTAGATTCTGTCTGTCCTCCTAAGCAGTGGCCAGACAGCCAAAGCCATTAATGTCTCAGGTTTGCCTTTGGTTACATCAGACTTTGCCAGGTGCAAAAGGATTTTAATTAGGGTGTAAAAGCAGTATATGAAAGGTAGGAAGCTCTGACAGTGTAGATAAAGCAAGTGGCCAGTGGCAATTTATTCCTTTTGGTTCCACAACACAGTTTGAGCTTTGGCCTCATGCTGCCTTTCTCTGCAAGGAAAATGCCACCCTTAAGATACAGGCAGTCAAGAGTACTCCAAGATCCCAAGGAGATTTAGGGATGCACAGAAAGCTGGTATTGCCAGGGTCCAGAGGCTTCCCATTACTCTTCCTCCCTGTGGCAGCCCCCTCACCGCTCCTCGTGAACACCCAACACCCTCTGCAAGTCTCTTGCAGGAGCTGATCAAAGACTTCGCCAGCATTAATGCCTTCCCGGCACCTGCTTTTGCAGGGATGGATCATGTGCTGTGCGGGCTCCTGCAGCCCCATAGCGCACACACTGTTCTCTCTTATCAGCGTGTAGGGCAGCTTAAATTCCCTCTCTGGGAAGCCTCTGTTGTCACTTTGATGTTGCAAGTTTACATTGTGTCCTTGTCACAGATAATATAGTTTCTTCTGTTTCTTTCTCTGCCACTGTCTCCCCCTCTGGCTCTTTTTCTAATTCAGTTTTCTTTCTGCTCTCTATTGTGTGGATACAAAGCCCCTCTCAGTTCTCCACAGAGTACGCTGTCCTGTAATTGCTCTCCTATCTCTAAGGAAGGGAAAATTCATTCTGATTTGATCACCTTCTTTTTCTCTGTATAAATGATAAGTGCTTCCATTAATCCATCTGTTTTCAGTGGTGTATCTGGGTGAAGCATGAATAAAACTTCTTACATAACAGCATGTCAAATTACAAATTTCCATGTAACCCATTCTCTTGGATACTGTCACTGTTAACGCACCTACTTCCTTTATCTACTTAAACTAATTCTGATGCTAAGCCTTTGAGACCTCTTCCAGAGCAGGTCCCTCAGCTGGAAACAGGAGCAGAAAATGTGGAAGCAGCTGCTGAGCCGGCCATTCTCTCCTAGGTGAAAACCGCCTTTGAAGTCAGGGGGAAAATTTTCCTAATGCTTTCTGAGAATGTGAGTTTTCAGCACAGGTGAAGACAGTGTGACAGCAGGGGAAGAACCCTATTTCTGAATGCCACAGCAGTATCTGTCAGGTATAGGTCTCTGGTCCCCCCACGATGGGGTGGTCACAAAACTGAGCAGCAGCAGACAGCTCTATTGTCTTGTCCCGCTGCTTCACTTTGGGGAGGATTATCCAATGTTTCCCCAGCTACAAACCAGTCACAGTAAATTTCATAATAACAATATTTTTGCAGCAGAAGTTGTATTACAATAGAATCACTGTCATTAGAGCTGTTATTATCCCACGATCACTACCATGATAAAGCTGTGCTCATTACACAAGCAGTAAACTCACTCTGGGGGGAGCTTAGCATAAGAAGCCAAGACTAAATCTGCCCTGTGGGGATTGGAATTTCAGGTTCTTTCTCTCCCACTTGTTTTTCTTCTTTTTATTAACAAGTAGAAAGAAACCGCTGTTGCTGCTTGTTACCTCTTAGCTGGTATCAAAACTTTGCAGAGCTTCATCAAGCTGTGCGGTTGAGTGGATGAATGTAAGAATACAAACTAGGCGCTATCTGTACAGACCAACAGTCATGCAGCTGAATACCTGCCTCTGCAGAAAGGGTCTCAGACTAGGGCAAATACAGAGTGAGAATCTACCCAGGCCCCAGCATCTCATTCCCTTTCCTTCCTGCCTTCCAGGTGATATCTTTGTGTTGGACAGGTGAAGGGATTTTTGATGAGTCAGAAAATGATTAGACCTTGATGTGTTTTCCTGCCATTAATTTGTCTAGGCACTCTTTATACCCACATAGGCAGACCTCAAGGAGGACAACAAGATATCAGATATCAGAAAAGCACATGCCAAGGGATGGTTTGGGATCCGGGGGAGAGAAGCTCAACAACAGGCATCTGTCAGCAACACAGACCTACTGGGCCAGGCCTCCCCTTCACTCTGGTGCCTGCCTCCACCAGTTCCCATATAAAGCTAAAATGGCAGCACAATTTCAGCATCGCAGATAAAACACTTTCAGGTTTTACAAGCAGAGAAAGTATTTTATTGGTGCAGACTCTTTTTTACTAACCTGGCATAAAAGCTATCAAACTGCATAAATAAACCTGGGGAATTATCTCCTCCCTCAGCCAGGACCCTCACTGGGCCCTGAATGGATTCATTTAAAATGGGTTATAAATTTCTGATAAAGGATATTTCAACTCCAAATTGCATGTTTAACAATGCTTTCACTGCAGAGCTCCTCCACCTCTACAGCCCAAGACCAGATTATCAATGGGGCTAAATCAGTTGGGCTCTGGCCTGGGCCACACCACCTTAACCACCCTGCACCTCCAGTGTCCTTCTCTGCATCGCAGCAAGGTGCTGGGGAGCCTCAGCACTCTGCTAGAGCCATACAGGGCTCACTCATCATTCCTGCCCTGGTGGCAGACACGCACTGCAGTACCCATTCCTCACATGCTCCATGCAGGGTCTGCCCTGTTGATTTGAACGGCGAGGTGCCTGGGACCAGAACTAACCCAGACTCACATTTGCAAACTGCTCAGGTGGGCTGAAATGCTGATGAACTGCGCTGTTCCCCAGGGACCACAGCAGTGATAGCTGTGCAGTGTGTGCATCGTGCACCAGAGCAGTGTCTAGGCTGCCTCTGGCCTGTGACCTTAGGAGACAGAATGCATCATACCAAGGCATGGGCCGCTACTGTACCGGGCACAGTTTCAGTTCCTACCTGTGCTTTCCCACTTAATTTAAATGCAAATTCAGAAATGGAATATCATGAGGAGAAGGGAGGCAGAGGGAGAGACAGACAGACAGAAAAAAAGTTCTTGCTGGTGCCTATACCTAGCAAATGAGAACACAAGGGAACCAAATAAATACAGGGCACTTTGGCAAGGAGAGAGCTAGGTAAGATTTCAAAGCAAGATACATATCAGCAATGTAGGCAGCACGACTGATTGAAGCCATCACACCTCTTTCCAGCTCCTCATCTATTTCTTCCTGATCCTTTTTTCCTTTATGCAAAAGCTCTATTAAATGCTATAGAGGAGTAAAATTGGAACATGGTCAGAGGCAACATACAGGGAACTAACAACCTTTGCCTGAATTCCCAGTTCAACTAAAAAGAAGATGGTGGGAGAGGGAGAAGTAATATATACGGTGCTGTGCAGAAGAATGGAGCCCTGAGCTGTGTGCTTCTCCTGGGGCAAAACAGGGGCAAGGCAACAGCAGTATACCTTTGGTGCCTTTGGGATGGGAGTTTGCTCCCAGCAGCAGAAGCAGCCTGGGAGAGCTGGGGAGATTCCCAAGCAGATTCCCTGCAGCTCCTTGCAGGCTGCCACTGGCCTCACCTGCCTGGAACAGCAGCAGTTCTCGAAGGGCACATAACATCCCCTCTGTGTGCAAACCCTCTTTTGGATTTGCATTCAGAGGAGTTTTCCATTAGCACCTTTGTCTGCCAGGGACAATGTCCCTTCAGGGCTGGGCCAGGTACAGACCTTTCCCATTTTGGTTTTACAAGCAGCGCTTTTGTCTGCAGCAGGGAGAGTGTAGGCATGGAGGAGGGAGCTTGGCCCCAGCACTGGAGCGGAGTTCAGCCAAGGGCATTTGTTTTCCTGCACTAATCAAGCACTTCCTCTTCCCACCCCTCCCTGTTGGCCATGGAGCTCCTGTTCCGCAAACCACAAACCACCACCTGCAGCTAGTTCAGGTGAGATGCACTCCTCTTCAAAAGACTTGGCTTTAGTCTGGAGGACTGGGTTTCTTCGTTGTGACCACACACAGTTACTAACATCCAATCTGCTGCTGTCTGCTGCAACCCTGGATGGGGGGGATGCAAAAGACTGCTGAAGTCCTTTGCTTAAATCCCTACCACTGTTCAGCAGGATGCTGATACTGATGCCGGATTTAAACCATTCCTCACTATACACTGTGTCTTGGCTGGTGTACCTGATCTAAAGCACAATCTAAGCAAGTCAGCCTCTTAGCAAAAATACCATTAGCCTCCAAGAACCCATTCGCTGGCCATCTTCTGAAAGGGATTTTTGCAGATTGCTGATGTGTTAACAATTTCCATGGCAGCAGGGGCAATGACAGAAATGGATTGGGCTTACTAATAACACAGTGAAGGCAAAATCCAGATTTGATCCATCCCTTCTCCTCTGTTTCCCCAGCATTACTGTTTTGAGGGCCCACCTGGGGACCCTGACTATTTCTGTACCACCCACATGGGAGTAAGTAACCCCTAAGTCTGACACGGCACTGGGAGACAGTCAAATTCTTTTGAAAATACCGCATTAGTGTTAGTTGAGAATGGCTAATGCAAGTACAGAAGCTTCTCACCCTTTGCTTCACAATATTTCTCTGACTAACACAATACAACTGTTCTGCCATTCAGAATCTTTTAGCTTAAAAATTCAAGGAGTGCTCTACATTGACACAGCCTTAGTCCAGGGGAAAATTTTATGGCCAAGTTATTCAGGCTGGACCTAAAGATAACAAGAGAAAACCTGACAGCCCATTAAATACAGAAGCAGTACTAGGTAGGACTGAAACTCCAAAGTGCCTGCAGCAGTAAAAGTAGAAGGTGGTCTCCAACCAAGGCCAAACCAGCAGGTTTTGCTATGAGGAAAAAGGCTGAATTTCCCTCCAATTGCCTGTTTATTATTTTATGTGGCACTGTGGGTGGAGGTAACAGTTAATAGACATGTAAAATGACAGTCCCCACAATTAATACATAACTAACATTGATAAGCTTTAACAGATATTGGGATAGCAAAGTTTTCTAGATAGTAATCCCTTCTAACGTTAACTTCAACGAGAATAAATGGGTATTACACATATGGAATTGAGTTAGACTCATTCCCTATGTCAGGCCTGGCGCAAGGTACTTGGCACTATGTGGTGCAGTGTGGGACAGGAATGGCCCAGGTACTGCGAGTCTTCCCTGCTCTGCTACAGATCTGCTGTTTATCCTTGGCCACTTAGATTTCTCACCCATTTTAATCTGGTTTGTGAGATCTTCAGGGCACTGCTGCCTGCTGGGAACTCAACCCCTCAACCCCAAATCACCCTGATCTGAGCTTAGAGCCCATAGATTTTACCACAGTGCAAATAGTACTTACGTGTGGGTGTTGAAATGATCTTTCTGTGGCCTTAAAGAAGTCCTCAGGGGTCTGATTTTAAATCTAGTGCAGTCACTGGGAAGAAATGCTTTTATCGCATGTCACGTTATCCCCTTTGCCTTCTGCTACCCACTGCTCATTTACTTCTCCCGGAGTGACTGACAAGCGATGGCAATATATAATCACCCTTTAAGCACTTTGGCAGCTGCCAAGCCAGGAGAGATAGATGTGGTCTTCTGATCACAGTGGACGTTTGCTTTCAGAGGGCAGAGCCCTCAACTTAAAGAATGGAAACGTGGTTCAAGAGAAATGATAGTCTCATACTTGTCTCCTGCAGGACTCTTTGGATGTATGCTTTCTTTTTATTTTCACTTCATTTTCACCATGTGTCAGTTGCCCACATTCCCCAAGGAACGTTCAATAACAAACAATGCTAATAACATCCAGTTGCTTCAGCCCAGAAAGGAAACACTGGCACTCTCCAGAGCAATCCCATGTGCTTGGCCCTGGGCTTGCAGCGATTCTGACCAGGAGCTTCTGGCCGTGGTTAAGGCACCTACCTGGCACAGATGCTTCAGTCTTGGCTCTGCTGTGCAGCTGCTCTATGAGCCTGGGGAAATCAAAAAAGGCAAGTACCAAATTCCCATCTTGCTATCTATATTCCTCATTCATTCCTATGGGAAGACAAGACGCTAAATACCTTTGCAGGCGAAAACCCCTCTTCCTTTTGCCATTTTCTCCTTGCCCCTCCAAGTCAGTTGAGACTGTCAGCTTCTTGAGACAGATCCTCTGCCTAATGCTAGGCCACATTCAGCTCAGGCTACCATCACACAGATAATAAATACAGTTTGTCATGTTTGATGCTTCCCCAAATCAAATTCTGCTCCAAAGCTTGAGACCTCAGTCACCCCTGGGGTTTCACTTGGGTGAGTCTCTAGTCCACTTGAGTCTTTACAAGAAGGTGTGAACCCACTGGGTTTAGCAGGATTTATTTTCAGAGCACCAATGAACCCCTGGAGCCTGAGCTTGCAGGGTCCCTTTCCTCGCCCTCCTCAGTTTCCTGCATTGCTCATCTGCCTCCATCAGATACAGAACCCATATGCAAGGAGGCACACAAGCCACAGGATGGGCTCTGCTATCTGGTTTATTCTCCCCTCCTGGCCCCCTGAAATAATTTAATGTAAAAGTGATTGATGGCATCCTTTATCACTGCTTGAATTATTAGGAAAATAATTATAGCGGTGGCAGCACCTGAAGGCCTCCTGCATGCAGCCGAGATGCTCCATCCCCACACTGCAGGCTCTCTGGGAACTGGCAGGTGATGCTGAGTTGGACCAGGCTCTCTGGCATGGCCTTGAACTGTAGCCCAGAAAACAGGCAAAGGCACACCATGCAAGGGTGATTTGGAAGGCTCTAAACCAGGTTTCAACCCTTCCCAGGTTTCTACGCTTGCCACTGTGTAGTTTAGGGATAAAATATTTTATATTTAGCAGAACATGCCACCATGTGGTCACCATCACAATAATATGAAGATGCCCTACATATGGGCATCGATATATATAGGCATAGATGTAGTATATCTTATGTATCCTTTCATAAAGGGGTAGCTATCTTTACACAGTCGAATTTCTACTGCTATAACTGTGTCTATACTATGCAGGTCAAGAACAGCTTAAAAAGATGGCAACCCTTGTATGTAGAACAGCCTTTAAATTCATTGACAATGTTCTCCCAATGACTAAACCTGCCAAATAGCTCAGCATCTACAGTTGGCTTTTGATTTTCCAACAAATTCAGTTGATACTTAGGCATGGAAATGCAATCTCTAGATTTTCCAGAGTATACTGCCTCCACCACTACATCACCCTTAATGCCCGACTGTCTTTAAAAAGGTTGGCTATATGAACTGAAGAGTGTCCCAAGCGATTTGACAGGCTGGTTTTCTTTTTACCTATCACCATCCTTACCTGTCTTGCATTTTGCAGCAGGAGAATGTAGGAATCAAAGCCTGCAGTCAAGCTTCTAACAACAATAGATAAAAATAAAATAACCATAATAATCATTACCTATATGCTCAGATATTGCAGTAGTGAGGAACAAACAGAAGTCTATAAACAAATCAGTCCAGGGTTTTTCATCTTCAGAGTTCCCCAAGTGCCTTGATACAAATTGTTTTACCTTTAGGATTAGTAGCATGTGGTTTTGATTCAGATGCATGTTTCTTGTACTTTGCACTGATTTTTAGTTTGCTATGAAAACAAAGTTGCCACATTTCCCTGTCATCTTCAGACAGGTTTTTGTTTGCACATGAACAACCATTGTCAAGGATTAAGCCTGGCATTAAGTTTAGTAAATGTTGCCTTGTTGTTGACTGTCTCTGCCTTGAAGAGCAAATTTCTCAAATGCCAGAAAACCTGCACCGGAGACTGCAAGACTGTCAGGCCTGGAAAGCCCCCATAATAAAAAACAACAAACATGGGGGGGTGGGGGGGTGGGGGGGGGAAACACACAAAAAAAGCCAAAAAACTAAAACAGGTAAACTGCTTTTTTAAAAATCCAGGTTCAAGTCTATTGCTCAGTATATCCCTCAGTTTGGACATGAAATGCCTGGGAATGTGAGGGTTTTTAATGGGCAGCAATCATTATCTGCATTAGTTCATTAATTCCTCAATTTCCAAACTCATTAAGGTCTCTGAGATTTCTAAGAAAAGAATTTACCCTTTAGAAGTCCTGGACTAAATATTTCTAAGGATAGAAGTTGTTAAAAATGATGGGCGGTTCCTTGTGTGTCAGTGCAGAGGGCCATCTGGCATAGAGCCCCTCTCCCCTCTTAGGCAAGAAGCCCAGGGCAGAGTTTAGGGGATGTTACCAGAGGACAGAGCTCAGCTCTCTCCTGCTGGGAGCTGTACCATTTTGGCATCTGTGTCATGTTGGTGCTTTCCTTCCCTGGCCTGAGACCCCTCCAGCACAGGCATCCGAAGTCCCGTAGCAATTTTACACTCTGCACATGTGGACATATACTCACACGTGGTGCCAAGCAGCAGAGAAGCCGCTATACCAAGCTGATTGATCTCTTAGACCTACCTATCAGAAGGTGAAAAACTAGACTAATTCTGGTGCTCCAAGGGTCCAGCTGCCCAGACCTGCTTTGCAGCCTCACTTGTACTCCTGTCCAGCCAATGTAACAAAGCAAGGTCTGGATTGACAGCACTGTACCCATGCCTCACATATATGTACATGCTCTTACCACCTTTCTAGGAAAGGTGTTTTGTGACACCATGATTTTGTCACAAGTAATGTTTTTCCTGAACTGCTAGTGAGTTTCTTTGATATACACAGTGTTGAATCTGTTTGCATTAATCTTGAGAACCATTATATAAGAAAAGCATACCCTAATGTGTGTTGTTGGTTCTGCAGTGTTTCAAATAACATGTTTTTCCTTTTGGTCAAAAGGTTTTTATCTGCAAAATTTTCAGGTGCACTTTATTCATACTGGAAGATTTAACAAGATATGCAATTTTATTAGCAGCCCCTCACAATGGGCTGTAACTGCCAAATTAAACAGCGGTCAGTATACTTCAGAAACACTTGTAAGTGATCTGCTCCTTTCCCTCTAAGGATTGCCTGAGAGTAGCTGCTTATGTCATACAAAGTAGGGAAGAGGGTGAAGCTACCAAATTTCAGAAGCAGGGTATGGAAGTTTAACCATTTTTTATCTAAAACATTGCTTTATAAAGGTTGGATCCAAAACACATTGAATTCAAAATCCCACTGGCCTTAAGACTGCTGCAAATTGTTTTTTCGTATTATATTCAGGATCTTTATAGTTTTGATCTAGCTAGAAACACCACTAGAAGCCAGAAGCTCTGCTTTTGATATTTTCCTACCATCTCATCAGAGAGCTCACAATATCCAGCTGCAGTGGTGCAGATAGCTTGCAGATTGTTTTCAGTGGAAATTTTAACCTATAAACTGCTCAAGTGTTTTAAGGAAGTACGATACTCACAGAGGAAGGATGGATGACCCATTAAGAGGCTGGCTACACCCTGAGACTCAATTGCCCACCTGGCACTGGTACGAGGGACAAGCTCTGAGCATGCCTCTTGCTGCTGAGCAATTGTGCATCCCCTCAGCCTGGGCAAAGACAAGATTGCTGAGCTCCCAGCACGCAGGGGCTGCTCAGGTCTGTACTCAGCCAAGGAAGAGCAAGGGCTGCCTGCCTCCCTGGGGCCAATTAATTTTCCAGCTGTGTGTATGTCTCCAGCACTCCCAGGCCATCTTTCACCAAAAGGCACGCAGCCCTTCAAACAAATCAAGTGTAACAGACCTGGGAGCACCCAGCCTTTATAAAAGGGTCTTCCAATGCTCCCTTGCTCCCATTCAACAGTCCTTTCCCCAGAGGCTGTAGCTAAAACACCCCTGGGTCTCCCTGCCTCCCTAACTTCCAAAAGCAGCTCTGCCCTGCCTGGAAAAAGCAAAATCACAAGAGCTGTTCATTTGACAGAGAGCTTGCTTGAAACTGAACAGGGTTTTGCAGTTAGGAATTAATGTTTTGGAACACAATATTATTGGATTGATTTTAAATAGATGTTTCCCTTCTCATTCGTAATAAAGTAAATGGTGCTAAGAAAGCCAGAGGAAATGATATAAAGCCAGCCTGCCTATTGCTTTGGAAGTGTCTTTAAATATTTCCCTCCCACAGTCAGTGCTGGGTTGTGAGTAGCAAATGACAGACAGAAGAGAGCAGATGAATATCTATTTATGCAGGAAAATGAAATGTATGCATAGTTATTTTGAGGACAAATGTATTTTGACAGGTATCTAATTTCATTCTGTTGATAAAATGTACTTTGTCAAGTACTTTCTTGCATTCTGGAGTTGATGGCTCGTTTGGGTTTTTTTTACTTTGCAATCTTCCTCTGTGGGTAAAAAAAAAAAAAACAAATGAAAAATTACATTTGTCAAACGTCACAAAGCAATTTAATTTATTGTCATCACAAACGTGTTTAAAAGAAAAAAAACCAAACAAATAGCCAGGGACTATTTATTCAGCACAAACTCCAAACTTAACGAGGAGTTGTGGTAAGGCACAAACATATAGGGAAGGACCCAACTGTAACCTGGCAATGAAAAGAGCCCACAAATCTCTTCACAACTTTGCATTCAAAACAAAAGAGAGAAGATACATGGATGTCGAGGGCTGCTGCCAGCCTCAAACAGCAGTAAAGCTAGAATCAGTGCTCAGCTCTGCTGCTGACCTAGTGTAGAGACTGGTATCTATCTGCCTGCATCACTGTTTTCCCTCCTCTCCTCTGCCTGCTGAGACTGTAGAATCTTGGGTGCTCTGACTGGATCTTTTCATGCTAATATGCATCAATCCGCAGCATGGCACTCTCCACTAATACAAATAATTCCATAATGCAAATAACAGGGGCAGCTCAACTACTATCATAATTGCTTTTATTACTGTTGTGCTTAAACCGAGAAAATGGTTTTCTGAGCGCATGGAATATTTTCTGTGTCTGCTTTCCTTTGAGAATTTTCTTTGAAGGATATCACACACACACACAAATGTCAACTCACCTATATTTGGAGGACATGCACTGTTTCTCATCACTAACCAATTACAATGTCTGCGAAACACCAACAACCTTCAGCAAGAGCAGATAGGACACAGCTTCGGACCTCACTTCTACTAATAAACACCGGTGAATGGAACAGTTGAGCAAATATGCTGCAGTCTTCTCCCCTGTGGGAACAGAAGATAGGAGGAAGGGACAATATCCTGTTGTTCAATGCACTGCTGGTGGGCACTTAGATATTCTGCTAAGAGGTCTCAAGTAGAGCCCTAGGTGCAGTAGATTCTGCCGGCAAATACGGCAGTTTGCAACATTCAGCAGATGAGGCCATGAGCAGAGTCCCTGGGTGCTGCTATCCTCCACAGCTAAGCCTGGACCACTGATGAAGAAGGGATTATTTTCTGCCACTCTCCCCCAAGCTTGGAAGAAGCTCACAAATGTTACAGTTAGTGGGCAAATACCAAAGGAAAAAAATCTGCTTCTTTTCTAACTTGTTCTCTGTAACAGTTAAGCTAGCAGCTGTTCACTGAATGCTGCAAATCTCTTATTCCTCTGGTATCAATAACTGATTATCTTGATCCGAGAAACACAAATGTCTCAGACTGAATTTCAAACTCTATTTAATCCATCTCTCTACCGTGGTTATTTCACTGACGATGCACAGGAATTTCATGGCTTTTTAAAAGCATGACAAGGTAGCATGGATAGATTTACTGCCAGTGAAATACTGGCATAAGGAAGTTCAATTTAGTGAGTGAGGCTGTGGGCTGCTGGTCTGGAACTCTGGAAGAATGATCACCTGGGAAACAGTTTTTCCTCAAAGTTAATAAAAAAAATTACGATTGTAATAAAAGTTAATGACTAAATATCATCTGCCATAAAAAATGGCAGAAGTAGTGGTGTAAAACTCTGGCTTGGGGAAGGAAACTCAAAACTCACATCTACCACAACTGCACTTCAAAGGCAAGACAACAGTTTGTCATGTATCAGCAGAATACTGAGCTCTTGAACCTGGGCATCCCTGAGCACTTCTTTGTTTTGGTTGGCATTTCTACTCTGAGTCCTCAGATGGAGGAACAAGGCATGGAAAAAGATCAGAGGTTGCTTAACAGGTGAAACATAGGGCCTGGCTGGGGGTGAAAATATCCCCATCTGCTGTTCCTACCCAGCAGCACAGCTTCTCCTTGCACGTGGGACACAGGGCATGAACCGCACCATTTTTGCTGAAGAAAGGCAAGTGGGAGCCTGTCCCCTACTTATCCTCGACTGCAGATAAATATTAGCCCTCCCTGTTACAGGTTTGACCTAAAAGTACAATCTTTGGTCAGAATCGATCCGCAGCTTATGACTTCGGAGGACATTCTGAGGCAATTGCTGAGACTTTAGCTGCTTAAATTCCTTGACTTTGAGAGAATATTGGGTTAACTGTGAATAGCCCTAGTATTTGGAGCCAGTCCTGAGCAAATTAGCTGGTAGAAAAGGAAGTGGGGTGGGGGGAGAGGTGCAAAAGAATGAAAGAGAATTTGATTGTGGGCAGGTAGCAGAACCAGCAGGAGCAGTGGTACTGACTCTCAGTCCTGCCACATAACCTCACAGCTGTCCTAAGCTGCCTTTTGTCTTGAACTCCATTCCTGTGACATGAAAGAGGTTGGATTTCTTGCTGAAGTCTATCCTTTACAACTTTGGGGCATTGTGGGCAGGGGATAATGCTTCCCCCACCCCTCCTTCAAGGTTGGCTTAGTGGGAACTTCATGAGTGCTCACAACGGCAATGCAACTCACTGGCTTTTTCCTGCTCAGGGGATGGGAAGCTTTCTTCCCACCACTGTCAGAACTGTGGCTTCCACTGAACAGAAAGCCACCAAAGGGAAGCAATTTGCTGCTGACTCAACCCTTCCAGGTGACAAAGTGAGGGATGCCATAGGAGGACAATACCTGGGTGATGCTGTGGGGCAGTGCATTTGGGGCACACACCTCACTATTCCCCCCCTGCCCCAGAGGCTCCACCGAGAACCTGCTTCTAAGCCAGGGCTGCCCTGTAATGCCCGGTGATGAACTGCAAGTGACCTACTAACAGGTTTTATGGATTAGAAGGCATTCAATGAACTATGAGAGCAGCTCATTGAGAAAGACAAAGGGGACTGCTTTCCAGATGCTGTCTGAATTTGTTCTAGCCCTTGCCCAGGAAAATCAATGGGTGCGTTTCGCAAGCTCACCTCTAGCCAGCACCTTGCATCCAAGCTCACAGTCATAGTGACTGCCCTGTTGCACCTCAGCAGCTTTTGCTTATCTCCCAGCCCGACCCTGTGCTTGCCTGCTTAGTTCTTAAACACCTCCAAACCACCCCAGCCCCAGAGCAGTTTTCCCGCTTGGGATCTCTCAAGCAGCCAGAAGCTACCGGCGCTCAGCTGCCCATACCCGAGCAACAGCTCCTGCTTCAAACCTGCCCCTGCACATTTCCCTGTGCAAACCGAGCAGGGGGATGGGGACGGCTGGGGAGGGACAGACGGACTTTGCCTGGGGAGAGAGGGAAGGCAGCTCCAGCAGGTGAGAGCATGGGATGGCTGCTGCATGATAATGACGTTGCTTAGCAACCTCTGCACCTGCAGTTCATTTAATTAGGATGTTTCTGGGCCTCTGATGAGGTTGAGCTTGAAAGGGCTTCTGCCGGCAGGGAGTAACCATGCAGTGGTCCTGCTCAGGCACCAGCTCTACCTCATCACCTTCAGGCTCCACAGCTGGAGGTGAAGCAGCACAGGGACCAGCATACAGCTCCACTGCCCAAATCTGGGCTCATGCAGAAGCAAAGCACCGTGCCCCTATGGCTAGACAGCAGCCAAGGCTGTTTGTCAGTGCCTCCTGTTCAGCTCCACATCTGGAGAACCGTTTCAGGCTTTTTCTTTTCCCTGGAGGGCAATTACTGCTCTCAACTACAGAGCTAACCTCCCACAATGCCTTTTAAAGCAAAGCAGAATAAAATCTATGAGCTACTACAAAGCTAGCCAGCAAATCTGGCTGGTTAAACTAGCCCTATTGACCACTGTTCTTATCTTTCAACAGGTTTTGGGATCCCCTTAGAGGCTATGGCTGGAGGATGCACATCCTTCTTTCAGCATGCTATCAGCACACCTGCACTACCGACAGAAACATGCTCACTTCACCCACATACCCATGAAATGCTCCAGATGGATAGTCAGTCACTCCTACTCCTCAGGAATGATCCAGATTACTCTCCCCTTCTGGGCTTAATGCTTGATCCCAAACATTTATCATATTCTACTCCAAGCCTCCTACTTCTGTGCATGTTCATTCTTCCTGAAAGCTGTTTTTTCTTTAAAATCTCTTTAATTATTTCTTCTGCAGTAGCATCTCCAGCTGGTGTCTTCTGTTATATTATGCTGTGGATTGTGCATTCCTCCAAGTAAAAGCACTAGACCTCTGGAGCAAGAACTCTCCCCTTCCTGGTGCAGTGAGAAACGATAATTATGACATCCTCTAAACACAATGTGCCTTGAGCTGCATTCTGGCAGGCACCACATTTCAAAAAGATGCAGAGGAGACCTCTTTATTCTGAGCACGTAAGGGAGTTATCATGTGAGGAGGTGATTTAGCAACCCACCTTCCACCCCAGCCAAGCTTGCAAACTGGAGACCAGGAAAAGGAAGATCTGCTGGGACAGCCACCCATGGTTTCACATTTTGTGCTGGTTCAGCAAGACTTCCTTTTGACCTCATTCCCATCTCTGATTTTCCACTATTTTCCTTGCTTTCATTTGGAGTTTGCCTTTGGGGCCATTTCCCCAGGAGAAGCAATAAGAATCTGATACTGGTAAGACTAGGGGGTATTTATTTCTGACAGTTTCAATTGCTCTGACCCTGCAGGAGCAGCTACAGTCTCATGAGAGCAGAGACATGCGTGTCCCTCCTTCACCAGGAATAGTAACACAGAACAAATTTGCTATTTTGCTTACAGGACAGCATAGCTCCTTGTAGCTACTGCCTGGTTGGGTTCCCAGCAGTTTTATTGCTGCTCTGTCCAGGGCCCCTCTATGCAAAGGCTTCCCATCTGAAAAGCAGTGAAACCCAACCCTTCTGTGAAGCAATAACTGCAGAAAATGACCAGTCTTCGGAACACAAGCTGGAAAAGTGAACCCACCGGATACTGGAACAGATTTGGGCTACTGAGCCCATACTTGTCCTGGTGTGGAGAAGCACCCAGCATTTCTATTGCATTCTCTTTCCAGCCCGTATCAGAAGAAAAGGTCTGTACAAGGTGCTTCTCTGGGGGTTGCTATGGTTACAGCACGATGTTGCATAGCAACAAGCTAAGCTGAACATCACCACAGCATTTTTCCTTTCTAAATTCCTTCCCCTTGTGTATTCAGCCAAATGAGTTAGATTTATCTCCAGCCCCAGCATAAACACACAGCAGGGAACATCTACCTATTGATTTTGTAGTAAGACCACCTCTATGGGTAGTGTGACAGAATGAGGTACGTGCTCCAGGCACGGGGAAAAGCACTGCTGCCTGCTGCCTCTGCCCAGGCACAGCACAGGAGGGCGGCTGGAAGAAGGTGGCACGGCCTCAGGGTCATTTCACGGGGATGGCCACGCTTTTCTGCACACACAGATCGAAGATCCCGCGTGCAACACCGGGCTGTAACAGGGCCAGGTCCCAGCTGAAGAACCACATTTACACCTCCGAGCAAACATTTAGGAGTCAGTTCTTGCTGCACTCCCTGAGGCAGGGCTTGGGGGCTCGCTCAACTTCAGCAGCCTGCTGCCACCAGGGGCCATGGGGGGGGGACACCCTATGCAGAGTCAGGGAGGCAATGCTAATAGCCCCAGCACAAAAAGGCATCTGACACCTCCAAAGCACTTTCCTTCAAACCCTGACAATTTTTCCTTAAGCCTTTCAGGCTGTAGAGCTTTTCAGCATTACCATTTCTGGCAAAGAAAACATCCGTTCTCCTTCTGGTCCAGGAGGTAACTGGCAAGTGGGGCTGCCATTCAGGAATGCAGTTCAGACTTCACTGTGCCAGGGGAGACATTTGTCTTTTCACCACGGCTTGTGCCCACACTGTTGCTTGCTCTGACATCCATACACATCCACACAGCTAGCCACACATGTTCAAGCTCCCCCACACCTATGCACCACCCAGTCCCATGCGTTCTTGCTACTTCATACGTCCTCAAACACTCCCAGTACATCCATCAGTGTAATGGTATGCACATTTGCACTCCTGCAATCACATGTACAAGCACATATGCATTCCTGCCTGCATTTATTCATCTGCGTACACACCTCCTGTAGCCTTTCCCTGCAAGGCTGCTGTCAACTACAAGTCCCTGCCATTCCCAGGATGACATAAACACTTTGGAAGCATGCTACAGAGGCGCATCCCAGCTCAGTCACTTGTTATCTTAGTCAAGAAGCTACTGTGGGAGGGATTTTTATTCTATTCTCCTGTTATTACTGCTTCTGTGAGGGGCTGTCGAACCAGATATAACTCAAGAATAATGGTGAGCCTAGCATTTATAGAGATTATTTCCTTTCCCATCCAAGAGCTCACCTCTGTTGACCTCCAGCCCTCTACCCTCAGCCAGCGTTATGCTCCAGTTTCTCTGTATTGTCTGTTTACTACATTGACTCTTTCCATCTGCCTTCTGTTCTCTGAAAAAAAAGGAGGATAAAGCTTTCTTCTGAAAGCCTGACATGGAGAATCGGCTGTTTTTCTTCATGTGCTGTTCATGTGAGGGGGCCATGTAGGGGCTGAAGTTCTGGGCCCCTCTTCTTTACATGATTCATGTCCAGATAGAAACCACACCCTCCCAGGGAAGCACATGGCTGCCACTGCCGGACATATCAGTGCAGGCATACGGGCTGTGCATGGTACTGAAAGACTGTCAGCACAAGGCTGCCTGACCTTACAAGGTCCCTGAACAGTCAGGCATGGGAAAAATTAAAAACAAAACAAAACAAAACAAAACAAAACAAACAACAAAAAAACCTCACAAAGTCATTCAAGAAAGAAAAGTCCCCTTGCTGATTTACGTTAAGCTGCGGAGCAGAAACTTTTTTCCTCATTCTTATCAAACACAGCACTAAGGCAGAAAACAGCCTGGCTAGAAGTCCCTAAAGGAGCTTGTGAACTTTGGATAGCTCACACTCTTCTCTGGATCTCCAAAGGAAGTTCATATATTGAGACTCGAGTTCTTGGGGCAGTCAGCACACTGGGCCAAGGCTCTTGGTCTGTGCTGCAAAGACAAACACCAGAAAGGCTGCTGCATAAGACCTTGGGCTCAGCTGACCAAAAATGACAAAAGAGGTTTTGAGAGAGGTAAAACGGGCTGGAGCAGGAGGGCTGAGGGATCCCACTGAGAGTGGGTAAAATTAGATGTTTGGTTTTGGTAAGCACTCATAGTTTTAGAAGCAAAACATTCAGGTGTTGTATGAGGTCAGCTCTTTCACTCACCCTCAAACAGGACACCCTGACTTCACAACCAAACGTAGGATAACACACCAAGCGCCAAAGAGTCAACTGCATTTTGGCAATGGTGAACATTCACACCAACACCTTTCTCCATCCGCTACTGCAAACCCAGGCAGGCTGCTCACAAGCCCACAAACACCAGTGATGGCTGCTATCATCAGCTTCTCTGTGCCCAGAATTATTCAAATACTCAGAGGAGTTGGGTTATTTCTAATTATTACTCCGCTGCTGTGACTACAGTGTAGCTCAGAGATCACAATCTCTGTACAAGATGCTGTACAAACACACAGCCAAACAACAGTCCTTGTGGAAGGGATAAGCAGAGTAAGGGCATCCTAGGTGACACTAAAGCAATTACAAACAGCAGAACAAGCTGTGACTGCAAGCCTGTATTTCACTAGCATTTCTGCAATAGAGCACAGGCAATTTGGAAAACCCAACCTGATTTTCTTTGCAAAGCCCGAGGGGATCCTTGGCAGCATAACCTGCTGCCTGAGCAGTGGATACCATTGAGCTGTGCTAATGCAGCAGGCATGGCTGTATTGGACCCAACATTCATTACTTCTGGTGTTATTTTTAATATGTATTCACTATGCTTGCCTTTCTTATGTGACAGTTCCTGACAGATCTGTTTTCTGTTGCACTGACCTAGCAGAGAGGAAAGGAATCTCATCTCACTGGAAGTTGGCTGGAGAACAGCTTAATGAATACAGTTACCACACTTTGACTGGGTTAGGTGGTGAGCCAGCACCACTCGCAGCATGTACTCCCCCTCTGTTTTAGTGTAGTGTTGCTAGTATGTTTGGATGCTTTCCATAGAGAAAAGGAGCACGTCAGGAGAGTTTAATAACATAGGGCTGCATCAATGTCAGCTATATCTGTGCAGTGCACTTCCCATGTCTGCAGCTGCCACTCAAGTTGTTCCACCCTCAGAGGCTTAGAGATGATTTTGTCACCATCTGGGAGCTGTTGTAATAGAGTTGGCACTTAACTTGCCTCTTGCAAGTAAGGCCAGCTACCTGCTAGTCCCTAGGACTGGAGGAGCCCAATGGCTTTTTTTGTGGCCCTGATGGCTGGATGGCTGGCACAGGATCAGGCCCTTTGCCATGAGATGGGCAGAGAAGGGAGGCTGTGCCCTCCTGTGCCATACTATCCCCTTGCATCTTCCTTCCCTTGACTTTGTCATTGCTGAAGCTGGATGAAGACTTCAGGAAATCCCGTTATACCAGCTGAGAAGCTGTGACCACCGAGGCTGGAAACTAGTGTGTTTCTAATTACCGGAGCTGAAGAATTTCCCAAGAGCCTCTCTTTTGGCATCGCAAATCTGTTTGAACAAGGACTGGGCTACGTGACTCCCAGCTGCCCCATCCCAAGCCCAAAGCTCATTCCAGAGAGAAGGCCACACAGTACCTCAAGTGTACCCCACTGTGTTTTGACACAGAGGCTGAGAACAGGCACCTCCCAGAAGGGGACCTGTTCGTACACCAGGCCAGGATACAGACCCATTACAAGCGATCACAAAATCTCTCAGACTGGCCAGTTTCTGCCAGGAGTAGACGGGGTCAGAAATCTTGGTAGATAACTGGGACATATACCTGGACAAAGCAGGCTCATCTGCATCATCTCCAAAAGCTGATCTCAACTCACTTCTCATGAAGTACAGGGACAGGTCTAAACCAGAAAAACAAGGCTCAGGAGAATTTCACAAAGACAGCCTTACTCCAGCATGTGAGCCCTCAGCTGTGTCAGTGCCTTCTCTCCTGGCAGTGGAGGTGTTATCTGGTTTTAAATGATGCTATTCATTTTTAAGCAGTGAAAGGACACAGGAACTAATCAAGGGTGGAAGGAAAACACTTGAACATTTAGTGAGTGGTGATCTTGCTTAAGGGTTCATTTAAAGAGTAGCAAAGACTTACCAGTGATAACAATTCTGACATGTTCAAAACAACATGGACAAAAATATTTAGAGGTCACCCTCCCCTTGGCAGGCGAGTCTTTGATATCCTAAATTCCCTTCTTAGTGAGGGAATTCCGTTGTTTCTGGCATGCCTGGGGCTCTGTGCAAGGATCACCCAAAGCACCAACCCCTTTGCTACACTAATGGCACCTCCATTGCTGGACAGATAGAACCACCCCGAACTTCAGGCCATAACTTAGCACCTGAGACAACAGTGTTTGCATTGTTCTTCCTCTGACAGATCATTTTCCATATTTAAAAAAAATCAAACAGGACAAACAAATTGTTCTAATCCAACAAACAGGTGGCAAGGAAACAGTTTGCATTAAATACTTACTTGCAAGTAAGTAAATCTCCTGGGATTAGGGCTACTCTTGCCAATATGAGAAGTTTATCTGTATTTTGCCATCCTCACAGGGGGTGAGCTGCATTAAGACCAAACTACAGCTATTGTTTAGTGCTTCCAGTCCCCCATCTTCACATTAAATCACAGTCTCTATAAATCAGTAGTGCCTATATCTCACAATGACACAGGCTAGTTGAGATTTTGAACAATGCACAAAGATCTGTGATTACATTAGAGCCCTTGGATGTGCTTGGATTCAGTGGGCTATCATGAAGCTCCAGCCACACAGAGCCACTTGAGCAAAGCAAACAAACCACCATGCAAATCAGTTACAGCAGATTGCACAAGCAGCAGCAAAGGGCAAGCAAAAAAGAGCAAAAACCAAGCTGTGTTCTTCTGAGGGCCGTGGTAACAGTCCGAGTAGCCCAGCACAATCATTGCTTAAGTCACAATTAGTGGTACTTTGGGGAAATGTTCAGAGAGTTCGTTTTTAAGGGACTGCCTTGGATACTTACAGCAGGGGAGCACATCTCTAGCTTGAAGAGGAAGATACTGCCACTAGCAGAGTGAGCCTTCCCTAGGGAAGTGGTGGAAATGAATCTGTTTGGAAGCTGTCGTGTCACCTGCCTGAAAAGAAGGGGCTGGGGAAGGAGGCATAGAGAGGAGAAAGCAAGAAGCATTCCTGTCTGCTCACCTCCTCTCCCGTGAGTCCCGTCCAGTGACAACCACTTTCCCTCCAAATGCTGGCTACCTTCTCTTTTGATAAGATCTATGGTCCAATGAAGGCTGACCTCTTGGAACCAGGTCTGCAAACATATTCCCTCCCCAAGCCCCACATAGTGGTGTTGACATTTCAAATGAGAATGTGAAGCCAGAGGCATCCAGGAAGAAGATTATTTCCTTGGGCAGTGCAGCTCTCTACAATGATCGCTAATAATAAGCCTGCGTGCTTTAGTGTTTGTCTCCAAAATGGACTAATTCAGGAAAAGTAAATATGTCAACTAAATTGCTAAACATGTTAAATATCCAATGTCTTTTTAAGTTCAGGTTTCACAACTGATATAAAACATGATGCATAATCCCCAGAGCTGAGCGGGATTTATGAGACTGCAGAATGTCACATTAAACTCAAAGCTCCTGGGCCAATGATTGCAAGTCCATTTTGCAGTAATGAATTGTTTGTTATAGAACACGCCATAGAGCAGATGTCTCATCAGTCACTGTGCCAGAGACTACAGCACTCTGAGAGGCTCAAAAATCATTCCTGGATTATGGTAGAAAATTATGAGAAGAGAGATGTGAGTGTTCAGTCTCAGTAAGAGCAATGTTTCTGTTCTGTTCCACACATTAATAGACAATGCTTATCCAGAAAGCAATCGGCACAGTTTTCACTGCCTTGTGTGTTGGACTATAAACACTTTAGGCAAAGGTTTGTCTAAGTTAGAGCTCAGAGAGCCAGCCCCAGCACTCAGAAAGAGGAGAGAGAGGTGTTTGTGTTCAGCAAACAGGGTGTTTGCTGGAGACCATGCTCTCCTGGCCTTGTTCACACGATCACTGAGGGCTCCCACTGTGCCATGAGGGACTGATACAGGTAGCAAGTGACAAAGCATTCACTTAGGAGCAGAGAGCCAAGATGAAATGAAGTAAACAGATGCAAAAGAGCTGGTGACATTTTCTTGCAAATTCACATGCTCCAGCTCCTTAATAATGTACACAGCTGCACACAAAGGATGCCTTTAATTAACACACTATAGCGAACTGACAGTAACTGATACATGAGAATGAGCCATTAGTAAATCCTCCCTAAACAATTTTCTCATGGACTGCAGTGTCTTTTGCTTTATGATTTCCCCACTCTATGGGGAGTCCTGGAGGACTACTGTCTTGCAGACCTTCCCCAGAGTGCACTTGCCTGCTCCGAGCTCCCAGTACCACCTCCCTGCAGATGAACCCAGACTCATCCTGTTTCAGCTACTTGTACATCTCAGCTTCTCTTCTCCTCCTGCAGACTGAAATTCTGCTCTTGGAGAGAGGGTGAGTGCAGCCTCATACAAGCATTCAGACTACAGTAGGTGCAACAACGCTCAAGCGGGGCCAACCATTATGCCCACCACACAGAGACCTAATGCCCGAGTGAGGAGGACTGGATTCACTTCCTACATCTGTCCTGGGCCTCCCACATGACCTAAAGAATGCCATGTACATCCTAACACCCCCAGCCCACTACCCCCTCCAGCTCTGCTCTGCCTTGTGGGCTCAGCCAGCACTTAACTCCACTGAGGTTACACATTCATATGCATATTTACATTGCCTCACACAGGGATGACCCACATCTCAGCTGCGGTTTCTGAGCAATCCTGTCCTGGTTAAAAAAAAAAATAAAATAAAAATCAGTTCACAGCAGCCTTCTTCCAATAGCAGAGCATCAGGACAGCGATCATCTCTGGGGGCCAGGGAGAGGAAGCCATTTGATCTTCTGATTTCCAGCACGTATGTGGCTCTGGCATTAAGATGTATCCCCACCTCACAGCTTTAGGAGCATTAGGGGCTTTCGGGGGNGTTTTGGATTTGTGCTGGAAACAGTGTTGATAATTCAGGGATATTTTTGTTTCTGCTGAGCAGCGCTTGCACATACCCATGGCCTTTTCTGCTTCTCAGCCCACCCACGAGCAGGCTGGGGGGGCACAAGAAGCTGGGANCTAACATTCAGTTAAATCAGAAACAGTTAAAGGAGCCAGGTACCATCTTTGATTCCCCAAATAATGCTTGGTTATTGTGCTGGTTTTGGTTGGGATAGAGTTAGTTTTCTTCATAGTAGCTAGTACAGGGCTATGTTTTGGATTTGTGCTGGAAACAGTGTTGATAATTCAGGGATATTTTTGTTTCTGCTGAGCAGCGCTTGCACATACCCACGGCCTTTTCTGCTTCTCAGCCCACCCACGAGCAGGCTGGGGGGGCACAAGAAGCTGGGAGGGGACACAGCTGGGACAGCTGACCCCAATGGACCAAAGGGATATTCCAGACCATATGACATCATGCCAGCGTATAATGCTGGAGGAAGGAGGAGGAAGGGGGGAGTTTGTAGTGATGGCATTTGTCTTCCCAAGTCACCATTATGTGTGATGGAGCCCTGCTTTCCTGGAGATAGCTGAACACCTGCCTGCCCGTGGGGAATGAATTCCTTGGTTTGCTTTGCTTGTGCGCGCAGCTTCTGCTTTTCCTATTAAACTATCTTCACCTCAACCCTTGAGTTTTCTCACACTTGTACCCTCCCGATTTTCTCCCCCATCCCACCAGTGGGGAGTGAGCGAGCAGCTGTGTGGGGCTTAGTTGCTGGCTGGGGTTAAACCACAGCAGTTATTTACTTCAGTCAGGACAGACTTTCACAGAGAAACTGCTTGAGGTGGTTTTGTTGGTGGTGGTTTTCTAAATGAAAACACTTTTTTTATCAAATTCAACTTGAATGTTATCTCCAATTTCCTGAGAGTTCAAAAGGAGAAGGCAAAGGGAGCACTAGGTACCTTGTGACATTCTTCAAGGTCAGAAAAATCTAGAAAGAAGGAAGAGGAGAATGTCCATTGTGTACCGATACCAATTAAGTTCACATTTAAGTCACCAAAGTGACTAGCCTAAATTTGGAGTTTCTTATGGTATTCCGGGGGGAGAAGGAATTGGCAGAGAGGTCAGATTTCTTAAATGCAGTCTTTTTTTACCAACACAGAACACATAGTCAAACCAGAGGGGGTTTTCTTGCCCTGATCTCTGTGTTTCCACATATCCTAATGTCTTTTGCCAAGCTTTTTCCACACAACCACCCTACCCAAACTTCTGTGGAAGGCTGGTTTTGAACACTGTTCTTGCCCAGGAATCCCTCTCCCTGCACCTCTTCCTCATATCCACCCTGCCTGAAATGCAACATGCAGCAAAGCCCCTGGCTGGCAAAATTAACTCCTGAGCAGACTCATACGTCTTTGAGGTACACATATTTGCCTGTGTATTCCAGCTGAGCCCCAAGGGATTGTATTTTGTCCCTCTGAACCAGCTGCTCCCCCATTCATGCCAGGAGTACCCAGAACGGGTTTTCAGATCAGTTTACCTGGCCTAGCACTACTGCCTCTGGATTAAGCAATGGCAAAACAAAACAGAACAAAAATCAGACCCTTAATCACCACTTCATTCTCAGCACTACAAAACAGTCATTATGGCTGGATTTTCCACTTCCTTCCACATAGTGGAGATCAGCATCTTAATATAGTTAAGGCTACCGACCAAGAGGCAAATCTGACAGAGTGTAATTGCATGTCTGGATATCAGCAGCCTGCCTCAGTGGTGTCTTTCTCCTGCATCATCATATCAACAAATGGAGAATGTGACATAAAAACACAAGCCAAATAAGCCTGGATAATGGTCCTCCCAGGCCTGAGGAGCCAGGGAGTCCTCTGGGAGAGAAAAGGGTCAGTCATCACTTGAATTCAGATAATGAAGTCAGTTCTGCAATGAAGTGAACAAATGCACACACCAGTGACGTGTGCTCATACCAAGGGATTCCCCTCTCCCCTACCATCATTGTCCTGGTTGGTTTCTCCTTTCTATTTTTAGTCTTTCTTCCTTCTTCCTTTGGGGTAAACTAAAGACAGCTTTTCTCAGCCTCCTCCCATCAGAGAGAACACCCAGATCTGACACATATACTCACACTGCTCTGCAGAAAAAGATGAAATTATATTGAGATGTGACACATGCCTGCAGTCATCTCTCCACTATCTCCCCATCAGATTTGTAGGGCAGAATCCCAGGTCTCTGGTATCACACTTGCCCATTGCCTTTCAGCTGGGCTGATTTGCTCCAGTTTTGGTGATGGCAGCACACGACTTCTTCCCCTGCAGCACATGCTGGTCTGCTTGCAGATACAGCATCCTTCAAGGCAGGACCTCTAAGGCCATTTCACACTAAGTAGTGATAAAAGCTCCGTTTCCTGCAACTCTCACCTCTCCCTCTCTGGGAAATCAGAAACTTCACTCAGAGGATTGTCCATCGACCTGCTGGCTGTTACCACAAGGTATTTTATCTGGCACTGTTCCTGACCTCAGTGTATGAATTCAGCATAGGCCTTAAAGCATACATACAAGCAGTAGGACCGAGCATTTACCTTTCATAAATCCACCATAGGATTATTGTTCTGATCTCCCTCCCATTCAGGAGGATGCACAAAGAGTGAATGATAAAACATTTATTGTAAACATTCACATAAACCTATTAAAAATGAAGGAGCTTTATAATGCACAGCTCTAGCATGCTTTGGCCTTGCTCCCATTATTAAGCACCTGCAAAGGTCTCCTTGATTTCAGCAATGCAGGACAAGATTCCAAACAATCCTGGGAGCCCCTGGCTAAAATGGGATAGGCTCCTTTAACTCAAATGTTGCTGCATTCACGCTTTTAAAGAGGAGCTTGTCTACTACCATCTTCAACCTAAGGCAGCAAAATCTAATGCAGCTAAGGAAGGATCAGCTAAGAGAAGGGGTCCTATTTTTTGCCAGCCAGTGGGAAAGAAAATGCAGGCAGACAGCGTATGCCTGACTGGAAAAACCTTTAACACTTTGTAGTGAACCTTAT
This sequence comes from Pandion haliaetus, assembly GCA_013401275.1. Taxonomy (NCBI): domain Eukaryota; kingdom Metazoa; phylum Chordata; class Aves; order Accipitriformes; family Pandionidae; genus Pandion; species Pandion haliaetus. The sequence continues at coordinate 105,552 of VYZV01010246.1, forward strand.
TCCGGAGCAAAGCAGGACTTCTTGAGGGAAGCTACATAACAGCTGACAAAGAAAAGCTTGGCCTTATTTCTCAGCCTGCATGTAGTGCCTTCTAGTAACAAGCTGTCACTAAATGCTGTCTAACACTGCCAAAAACACTTTCATTCTTACAGCTCCTCACTTTATCACATTATTAGGATATTATGCAAGTTTGGGGTTGGTTAGTTTCCATTGTTGATTACTGGTGGTGAATAGCAAACCAATAAATTATATCCAGTGACAGGTTCTACCACCAGGCAACACTACAACATGAGAAGCCTGATTAATCAGGTTGCTGGAGTAAGACAAATTATTGCTACATAAATGTGCTAGAGATTACTGGAGCACTTGGCTAATTCTTTCATTTTTATGAACAGCAGTTTCTCTTCCCTTCAAAAGCTCTTACAGGGTTTACCCTCATGGAAACACTCTTTAATACTCTCATTGCATGCCTTTCCCACATACTTACTCATCCTCCATCAGCCTCAATGGATTTTGTTAACTATTCTTTGTGTCTAGTAGGCACAAAACTCCAGAAGGTAAAGCTGTGCAAGCTCAATGGATAATTGATTTCTCATTGCTATGACCATTACTAGTCAGCAGACTCAAGTCAATGTTACAAATACTTGGACTGTTGGAGTACAGCAAAATTTGGAGCATATTCAATGCACATATCGAGAACCCAAAACCTATATTCCACTTAACAGCAGAAAGCCAAAATATTCTGTATACATCTCTCCACATTTTACAACTAAGTTCCTGCTTATGTCTTATGTCATTTTAAGCAAAGCATTCCAAAACCTCAGCAAGCTTAAAGACCTAACACTGTATCCCAGAGCAGAGTGCATGCTATTCAGAAAAGCAATTGTTCATTTGAATCTGGTTTTCTTCTACCCCGGTCTCAGAGTCATTGCAACTTTGATGAGATCAACATAAGCACAAAACATTGCAACTCTGATTCACAGTTGTCTTTTGCAGGTTAAATTTCAAATAGGCCTTTCTTTCCTGTAATTGTATAAGGGTTAAATATTAATACGCCAGCACATAACATTAAGGAGCACAGCAGCTTCTCAGCATAAAGGACGTGCAGTGTAAATATGTCAACAGTTTCATTTTCTTTCACCCTTTACTTGCCACTGTAGAGTGCCAATAAGGAAGCCTTATTGGATTGCTGTTAAACACCTGACAATGCTTTACCTCAGCAGTGGTTGCATTTTTTACTGCAGCCTGACACTTGGCTAACACAGGATGCACTTTAAAGGAGAAATTATTGTCTTATGATTAATCCACAAAAAAGAACACAGTGGTACTCAAGAGATCTTGTTTAATTTCTAACTTTTGCTACAGGCTTCCTTAATTTCTCCCTACAGTTTTCTCAGAGATCATAACACTATTCCCTTCTCCCAATACCTGCACATGTAGTGCATTTAGTATATACCCTCCACTGAGCAGGGATTGTTCTTCATTAGATGTCCATACAATAACTCCACAAATGAGCCCCTGATCATTTCAGACATGGCTCTGCGTATACCTGCAGTGCTACTAATAGTCATGCTGGTGACTCCAGTGAACTAGGCTTTTAAGAACAAGCAGCTATAATAAGGGCTTAGTTCCTTCAGGTTTTTTATTCACAACTGATTGACTCAACTTTGTAATTCACCACACTGTTAAGATTGTCCCCATTTGACTTGCAGAAGTTCAGCGACACAGAAAGAAATCAGGTTTTGGGGTCAGCTTAGCTTTTACTGACTGAGTGTTGATCATCCATACTTCTGTCATCCCTCCACACCCACCTCTGGAGACCCTCCTGGGGAGCCAGGCCGGAGCCTTCCAAGATGCAGCTGCCACAGAAGGGGCACAGCTGTGCTGTGCACACTGCAGGAGGGAGGCAGGCAGGCAGGCTGGGCTGCATCCTGGGACTGCTGTGCAAACACCGAGCCATTTTGTTCTATAAGAAGTTGGAAACCCTGGAGACTTTCATCAGAAATGGCACTAATGTGACATTTATGCTTCATATTCTTGTTATTTACACAGAGATATCACTCAAGCAAACGGTCTCATATTTCTGTTTCAAATCCTCTCCTGCTCCTCACACCTAGGGGAGCTGGGCTTCATCCAGGTTTAACAGGGACAAGAGGGAAAACACCACTCGCTGTGTTTGCTTGATTTTGTCCTGTCATACATTCCCAGCCTCACATTCCCAAGCCCAACAAGCACTCACATTAGACAGACAGGAGGGCAAGGGAGATAGTTCGTTCCAGAATTCCCCAAACCCCATCTGGAGACTGCAGCATCCCAGAGCAGCTCACCATCCAAGGTGCTGTGGATACAGCATCCTCCAGTGCTAACCTCCCCATGCTGTTAACTCTTCCTTTGCACCACTGCAGAGCTCACCTCCTTGCTCTGCTCCAGCTATTTGCTTTCCTTTGGCTAAGTCAGGAGCAGGATAACAGCCTAGGTCCGCCACCCCTTAATCTAATTTGGGTGTTTCTGTGGCATCTTAATGCTGTTGCACAACAGCTGCTCTATCACAAGCATCAACCTGGGCTATTTTTAGCTATATTACAGCGAAAGGAAGCTTAAAGGAGGCAACTGTCTTCATTACAGTCTCAAGAGCACTTCCCAGACATTAGCCATTGTCTACATCAATTCTTTTACTAATTTGAGTGTAGTTTTCAGACAGGGAATATGTATACATGCACTCTTAGGCTTCATGCTAGCCTCAGCTTAGTTAGATCCATTTAATTACCTCCATTAATAAGCAATAAGGCTCTTAAGAGTAACAATTTCCTTCTGCTGATCATTTCTCAGGCTCCAAGACAGAAAATGCTGTCTTTTAATTGCTAGGACTGAGAGGCTGAAAAAAGCTTTCCAAAATTGTGGATCATGGAGGAAATGGCAAGCAACTTTAATGACTAGAATATTTTTAATGCAAAATCTGATGCACTTTGCTGTTTTAATTGCACTGGTTACTTACAAGAAATTTACATAATCAAACTCACAGCCTGTTACTGTAGCCAAATTGTAATGAAGGATGACCGACATCACCAGAGCATGTGCATTAATGCCGTAAGTCCATGTCAGCTATTGACAGAGAAGAAAAGGTATGGAGATGGGGTCTGTGGGACTGACAGTGAAGTCTCCCCAAAGCACAGGTCAGTCTTGGCATCAGTTTCTTCCTGGACTGATTTAAAGGAGAGGTAGCTCTGAAAAGCCCTTATCAAATGTGTCTCAAACAACAAGGCAAAAGTAGCTTTACAGGGATGCAATCAAGTGCTTTTTATCTCCTAGATGTGCTCATTTCTGAGATTTTTGATTCTGTGATTTTATTTTTGTTCAGCTATTCTTTAGATAGAATTATATGCTGACAAATAGTACTAACCTGTTTGATATCCTGACTGATGAGGGAAGCCATACAGACAGCATAAAAACCCTAAACCATTCACTCACCACTCATGTCTGTACTGCATACAGGGGACAATCTAGGCATTCTTGGATCCAACAGTGAGGTTTCCCAAGCAAAGTCAGGGCAGTGGCTCCCTAGCAATAAACGCAGATGCTGATCATTTCCAGCTGAGGCAAGGGTTGTTTTTGATGATGAAGAGTTTCAGCTGTTCTGAGGTCAGCCTTAGACCCTAAATTAAAAAANCCTTCCCATGCTTGTTTCACCAGGAAGAAACAAAGGAAGGTTTGGGGTTTTTTTAGACATCATGCTAAGTGAGCTCCCAGGAGGCCAAGCTATACACGTATTTTGAAATGCAGACGTATTGATGAGAGAGCTTTGCAAGCTGCCGAGCTGGAGAAATGTGCATAAAATGCTGGGAGCAGGTGAGTTGCTAGAGTTGACTTTCCTCCCAGCTGCTGAGATGTGTCTTTACTCCTAAGGATCTAAAACCACATATGTTGCAGAATCACTGACAGCATTGTAGATTTCCTTCTTTTCTCTTTTTGCTACGACTGGTTTGTTCTGTAGACATTTGCCTGCACCCTCTTCTTCCAGGAGTACTTGAATGAGAGAGCTTAGTGCCTTTGCTATTCTTCTGCCACCTATTAAATTAAGATCCCACTTCTTCAACTCTTCCATGCAGAGCAATCAAAGTCCGACTCAAATGTCTGGCACACAAGTCATAATAATACCCTGGGAGATTTTATCCACAGTACTAAAAACAGAAGGACCAAGATGCAAAATGCTACTGAAAATGTTTTGTAAGAAAAATTTGGCAAAAGAAAAATCCCATCCCACTAGTTCAAACCTGGACAGACATGCCTTTGGAGGATTCTTGTCAGAAGGAAGTTATCCAAGACATTTGCAATTACACAATATCTACTTGCTTTTAAATTCTAATGGTACCAGAAATGGTTGATCTACAGCCCAAACACTCTCTGGAAAATGTTTTTAATGTAACAAGACAATAAATGTTTCAAGACGTTAGTGTAAAATTAATCAGTATTTTTGAGGCACAGGCTGAGCAAAAAATAAAAGACTCCAATTTAAAAATATACTTTTCATAGCAAGAAGAGAGTTCCAGGCATGGAATCAGCAGTGAAGACTCACTCTCTGTGACGGAGGCCATTTTAAACATGACCATAAAACCCAGGTAAGCCAGAACTGAAAATGCTCGCATTAGAAAAGGGCACAATTCACCGCTCTTCTGACGCTAAGAAAACACAAAACATTGGACTCAATTAGATTGCTAGGCAATGTTCCTGTCCATAAAAATGCTGCTTAAAAAAGCAGGTAGTGAAGGGTAACCTCAAGCAATCTCAAACTCCTGCTGAACACATGAGCGCGCACCACCAATACAAAGCTTGTTTAAGAAACTGGAGTCTCCTGTGTGCCCCTGAAACAGCATCAGGGCTCTTGAGTGAGTGAGTTTCACTGGCAGAAAAGCTGCAGAGTCTGCCTTTGCCGATACATTCATGAGGAACAATGGCAGAGGCAATGCCACTTTCTGGATAGACCTGAAATACCAAAGCTGTGCATGTGGCTAGCTGGGCTCCCGGGCCCACCTGTGTGTCAGCAAATTCAGAGTGGCTGTCAGGAGAAGGAAGACCCACTCTGCTTCAAGTAAGATTTTCAGAGACAAAACAATTGCAAGACTTAGGACTTTCTACCTCTTGCAACAAATGTCATGGGAAAATGCATGTGCATGCTAGTCATTGGAAAAATTCACGCTCAGCTGCAAAGAGTTCATCAAAAGCCACTGAAGCAATTGCTCCCTGATTTGTTGCCCTATGTTTTCATTTAGTTTTCCCAACAACAGCAGCACTGAATATCAGAGTCACTGGCCCATGAAGAAATACCAAATAGTAAGGAAGAGAAGCAGAATATATTCCCCCAGCTAGTGGAGCTACTGAACTGAGAAACCCATGCTGCGGAAGGTAAATGAGGGACAGTATAAGAATGGATATGGTCTAATCACAAACATCACTGAGCAGCCCCATCCTTGCCTCTTCATATCCCACCTAACATGCCCACTTTGAAAGCACGTCTGCTTTTGGCCACAGTTGCTGTTCATACGGAACCCACAGCAGACTCAGACAGCACTTCTTAGCACAGTGCCCTCTAAGTGGGCAGGGGCTGTGCCTCTGCCCTGCAGTCAGAAAATGGAGGCAGACAAAGGCTAAGGGATTTGACCAAGTTCACACAGACCAAGTTCTGTGTCAGAGCAAGGAACTGAAGTAATAGTCCCAAATTAGCATATTCCCCATCATACTAGCAATCCCCTCTTTCTTGACTGCCTATACTGAGGCTGTTCCTCTTCCTAATGATGAATTATATGCAGAAAGTTTGCTCAAACATCTGCAGACATCCTGTCACTTTATTTTCCTTCTTTCCAACTTATTAACCTCAATTCTGTCCCTTTAAGGCTCCTGCCCAAAGCATACCAGAAAAGCCAAAAAAAAAAAAGAAAAAAATCCCTTCATATTAATGTTTCAAAGCCAACTGACTTAGAATCACTGCAGCAAAGCTGTAAATTGTGCATGGCAGACAACCCTTGCAGCCCACCCCCGATCAGAGCAGGAGGAGGTGGGCAAGTATGGCTTTGCCACTGCTGGTCAGCAGTCCCGCCTGCCCGCTTGCTTCTGCAAGGGCCAGTCTCACAAAAAACCATCCCGTGCATCACTCAGAGCCCCCTCTTTCCGATCTCCTTCTCGCTGCTTGGGGCCCACAAATAAATCCTTCACTTAGGAGCCGCTAGAAGCTCCAGCTGTTGGGTCTGGGTTGTCATACGCGGNGCTGTGAGGAACACCTCTCACCCTCCTGCGCCCCACACCCGTGTAGGCAGGGAAGAGGGCGGAAGGGAGAAGAAGGGCTGCATTCCCCTTGGCAGAGATAAGGAAGGGAGATGTAGGCTCTCCCCTGACCAACGCTCCAAACGGAGCACGAACGAGGGTTCCTTCAACGTCACTTCC
>VYZV01010246.1:112074-153133 GCA_013401275.1 Pandion haliaetus
CCCCGCGGCCTGGCTTCCCCCGCGGCCTGGCTTCCCCCGCCCGGCTCCGAGCGCGGCCGGGCCCTGCCTGCTCCGGGATTGCCATCTGCCGGCGCCGGAGGGAAAGCCGGCCACCCTGCCACCGCCTTCTGCTCGGGCAGCAGGGCTGCGGGCAGGGAGGGATCGTAGAACCGTCGAGTGGTTTGAGTTGGAAGTGACCGTCAAAGATGATCTAGTGCAACCCCCGAAGTGCTGGGGTGTCGGAGTGACTCCCGGCAACCCGGGCTCTACCAGCCCTCGGGCAGCACTGCCATCGGTGGGTGCCCGTGCCCCAGCCCATGGCCAGCCTGCTCTCGCATCCTGGCACCTGACCTGTTACTGCCATTTACTTATTTACCTGGTGCTAGCCATTTGCCAGGTCTCCCTAGGACAATTGGTGCAGGCAGTAATTAATAGCGCACACTCCGAAGAGGAAAGACCAGAGCTGGCCAAGTGCAGCTGTAATTTAAGCAGAAACAGAGCAGATTGCCAGTCAAGGAGGAAATGCGCACTGCAAAGCCTTTCAGCCACAGTCCAGGCTTAGGTTTCTATGGGTTTCTTTGATGCAGCGTGCCTAAGAAATGTAAAAGCTGTAGCTGTTCATCACTTTCCCCTGGGTCAGGTGGGATGCTTTGTCTTCAACTGAGGTCTGTGCAGCTCCTTCCCCTTGAAGGGCTCTGTCCCCAGCCTGCACAGTGCAGCTCCCCACTCCTCCGTCAAGCTTCATGAGAGTCTGGGCTCATAAACTTCCCTCTGCTTTAGCATATTCCTCTTGCTTTCCTTCCTCTAGCAACGTTGCTGCACTTTCATGGTCATGCACTGCCAACCAGAAGCCCGAGGCCTCTGCACATGAGAGTCTTTGCTGATGCAAGGAAACTCGTAGGACCTGGGATGTCCGTGCTTCCTTCAGTAGGAGAAATTGGAGGGCCCTGCGCTCACACAGAATCAGTCCTGTCCACAAAATTAGAAGGAGAGATGTAAACCACTTTTCCTTTCCATCAGTGGATCCCAAAGCATTTGAGGTGTCCAAGGGAGCTGGGTTCATCTCTATTATACAAAAGGGGAAACTGGGGCCCCAAATGAGGCACATTGCTCAGCTGGCTAGCCAGGGTGGACTTTGGAGCTGCTCCCAGCTCATATTGTAACACCTAGACCCCCTCATTCCCCACTGCTCTGAGCCTCTCTGGGCTCCTCACCTGGCAAACCATCAGCAAAGAGGGCAGGGAACAGCCTGTGCCATCTCCAGGCCCAGAGCTGTCTGTGAACCATCAGGCCAAAGGAAACACTGAATGTGCATGTTCACCCTGGTGAGCAAGTTGCCATGGTGATCTCTTGGTGATGCGGCATAGATAGAGAGGGGCAGTGAAAATGACTGTAATTAATTTAAGGCATTAAGAACAATTAGCATTTTTTAAACTAAGTTTATTGAAAGATGCACAAAGCAAACAAATCAGATTCTTAACCCATAAAATAATGAAATCTGTTTTCTAATGCAGATAATGCTCAGTGGAGAAAATAGTCCACAGGAAGGATAGACTGTCTTACCAACCATATACAAACAGCAGATCTCTTTCCTCAGCACAACTTCTCGACCGTTCATCTGAAGTGAAAGCTATGGCCTGTTAATCCATTTCATCCAGAACAAGCATTTCTGAAGATTAAGAGGTTGAGAGGAGTAAGTTAGTTGCAGATAAAATGCCTTGGTTCATGGCCATAAGCAAAGATCACTGTGGTCAGGATTGATAAAGCATTACCAAAGAGCAGGAAATCCACCTGTCATTCAATCAGTCATCAGTAACCATTAAAGGTGATGGTCTAGAGGCGCCCTCCAGCACCTTCCTTAAGGAAGTCCTTAAGACACTAACAGTCTGACAGCAGCACTATATATACTCTATGCTTTTGCATTCCTCCCTAGATATTCACTACTGCTATTGCCAAAAACAGGGTGTGAGACCCAGTACAGTAATCCTAAGCATTGACTATCCATCCCACTCTCTTTATGCTGGGTTTCACAGCATCATTTCTTTGCATAAACTGTGATAGTGAAGTATGTGTCATGCTCACTTTTAGTGGGTCACCTCGAAGAGATTAACAGCCTCCTCATGCTACAAGCACTCGGAATGGCTCCTGCTTAAACATGGTATTGATCTGTGCAAAGAGAAGGTCCAGCAGCCAGACCTGCTCTGCAGGGATCATTACGTGACCATCAAACCTAACCCAGTGCTTCAACCCAAAACCAGAGCTGGAATGGCTCATCTTCATTGCACTACACAAATGTGGCAGCTATAAAATCCACAGTCCCTGACAAGCCAGAGGGATAGACATTTCACGGGAAAGGGCTGTACTTTACACTGCAGTATATAATGTGCTCAGCTGAACAGCAGCTCTTTTGGAGCACTTTCCAGTGCATGCAGTTTTGCAGCTGTTCCTAGCAAGCAAAGGGCCTTGAGCATACAGTGGACAGCAAACAACCTCTACAACACTTGAAAATATTTGTCCTGCTTTATTCCCCAAATTCTCTTCTTGGGGGCCCCCTGGGCTTCACAAAGGTCACTAGCAAGCACAGGGATATTTCCCCAGTACTATGATCCCGCAAAAGCAGAAATCCAAGTGTCCAGTCCCATCATGGGATGGTGTAAACTGGAATTTAATTAGGTCACTCCCTGGATACATTAAACACAGATGTCCAGATTCAGGAGATTACAGATTTATTGGGCATTGATTAAACGAAAAATCAAATAAGAGCTAGGAGAGTCACAGATGACTGCTGCAGCCATTTGCCAGCTCTCCCTGAGGGCATCTGAGGCAGGCTATAATTAATATTACAGGCAAGATAAAAGTTCTGGCCAGGATGTAATTTAGCATCTATTTATTCTCCAGCATAATTTATTAACTTGAACAAACATAGTGCGGGCAGATTTGTAGCTAATATGTTATGATTTCTCTATAAAGGGTGTCAGGAGCACACTACGCGTGCTGTTGTTCTCTCCCACCAGATACGGCAGAAAGCTCCACTGCAAACAAACAGAGCCTCCAGCTGAAAATCCAAGTCCGAAGAGAACTTCACAAACAGAGCTGCCAACTGTCCTCTGTTGGGGTCATGCCGCTGCCATCCCATCAATCCTTGGGAAGTTACACCAGCACCAAGTGCACTGCTGCTGCAGCAAACCTGGGCCATGCTGCTAAAATAAATGCTTTAGCAAACCCCTGCATTCACGCGCTTGGATTAGTGCCTGCTTTTAATACTGTTAGTGACAGGAAATTCTTGCTCCAGTTAAAGCAATGGCAAAAGTCCAATCAACTCCAATGAGCCAAAATTTCAGCCTCATTCCCATAACCTTGTGCTAGCTCTGTCCAAAACCAGGTCTGTTGATCTCAGTACAGCCTTTGTGGATGGCTGAATATGGGTTTCAGAGGCTGGCCTTTCAGAAAGCTGGTATAAATAACTAGCAATACCTAGTTGTAGCTGTACAGGAAGAAGGCAGCAATTTCTAGCCAGCTTTCAGGTTCCAGCATTCAGCTTTCCTGTATATTTGAGACAGATAATCTTTCTTCTGTGATGTTTGATCAGCCCATGGCATTAGAGAGGCATGAACTAGTCTGAGTCCTGCGTCGACTGTCAAGTGCTTTCAAAAAATGAGAAGTTAGTGATGCATGTCCCCTGGGATTCACAGCTGCACACTTCCATTTGGTCAGTATTTTCTCCTGAAGGAAGATAGGTGTGGCTTTACCAGAGGCAATGGAGTTTTTTCCTTTTAAAGCAGGTCTAGTTCCTTCTCTTCACTCCAAAGACATTTCCAAAAATGGAGATAGCTGTGGAGGGAGCTGTAAGGAGGAGATTAAATTAGTGAAAAGCATGAAAAAATGAGGACTGGCATTGCCTGTGCCTGTGATGGCCCCATGCTCTGTCTCCAACAGCCACACAATATTTCAGTAGCAGCATCCACTGTAAAGCAGGGCTGTACTAATGTGGTTAATGGAGATGAAACACCTTGAGACTAGTAAGAGGTACATTTTTGATTGATTGGTATCATATAAGTGACCCATAAGTCACAGGGCACTGAAAGCCTGTGGTTAGCTGCAGCTGTTTTGTCCCAGATGAAGCAGACTGAAATATCCTAAATTAGTTCTACCAAAAATAGGGGAGGGCAGTTTCTCAGGGGAGCTTGGGGGGGTGAAAATGTCCACTGGGAAGTAGAAAGAAATAACCTAAGATTTGGGTGTTATTTCTGAAAACCAGAATCTCCTCTTTCAGCAGAAAGGTAAGTCACAAAAATCAAATTCTTCTGGCAAGAGTCATAGAGTTAGTTGGGGGGGGGATGTGTGCAGGTAACAAAACACAACACATCAAAAAAAACCAATACCACCCCCAAAAAAGCTAATGTCTGCTTTGGTTTTAGTTTCTTAAAAAAATTCTTTATCTCTTCGTCCATCTCTACAAAAATACTCCCTACTTTCAGAGTCTCGACTGAGGTCCAGATTGCAGGCAGTGCCTACCCTGGGTTTCTCAGGTGGCTTGTTCCCGTTGTCATTGACAAGACCATTTATAATCCTATTAATCAGGCTGTAGGCCATGCCAGGAGACACAGCAACTCTATTTTTTACTATGTCTGCAGAAAGGTAACACCAGCTACACACAGAATACTGATTTGAGCAGCTTCTAATCTCTAAGTTGAAATGATCGCTTAAAGTTAAGCCTGTCTATTGAGTATAGAGAAGCCAAACTTCAGAGCACTGGGCACTACCCTAGCGATAGTCTGACATTTTAGCTTCCAAAACTTCTGGATCAGTTATTAAACCTAGAGCCTGAAACTTAACGTGCTTTGCAAGAAGATGATAAAAGACATGTGGCCATGCCCATCCCTCAGTGATCTCTCTCAGCCTGAAATCAGACACTCTGGAAAGAGTTGGGGAGTTGGGAGGTGGAAGGTTTAATCGCACAGAGTTTATGCAAGGCTGGCTGTCTCTCCCAGGTTGCAGGCAGGAGCAGCCACAGTTAGAAAACATCTCTCTCTTTTTCCACGATGAAACCCTGACTCCTGTAGTTTAGGGCTCTCTTGAAAATTTACATCAGACTGGAGCTAGCAACCCAGGTCCTGTCTCCAGGAATGAACACCAATAAAACCATCGGAGTGTTTACCGTGCAGTTCTGAGGAAACCTAACTTTGTCAAAAGCTTTCTGTGTTGTATAATTTCCATCAGACAACAGCTTGAACCAAGAGGAAGGTGCATCAGCATGGGCACTGTCAGGAAAAGGCTGCTACTCTGATGGCTGACCTCCCAGAAAACAAACCTCAGGCTGAGCCAGACACTTCCAGGGGTTTAAAAAAAAAAAAAAAAAAGAAAAGAAAAGAAAAGGAAAAAAGGCTGAGCCAGGTGCAGCAGTGGAGTTGAGCCTGCCAACCTGTGATTGGGGCACAAGACAGACCAGACCCACTCTCATCCATCACAGACATAGCAGATAACAGAATTTTGTTTCTCCCCTGTATTTAAGCCTGCTGCTTAGAAATTACCTCCGTTTTTTTAGACACCATGGATTTTGTGCTGGCTGTTTCCTTTAACAATAGAAGTTGACACACTTAGCCAGGAAAGAGTAAGGAGTTCTTGACCGCTCTTCCTTCTGGCCATGAAGTCAAGGAGAGCACAGTGGGAAGAACTAATTGGGATGTTCACAGTGGATGCTCAGTGGGTCTGGAGAAGAGATCAGCCCAGCAGTCTGCCATCAGTTTGGGACTCTGCAGGTCAGTTTTTCTGGCAGCTCCCCCCACAGACAATCCCTGAAGTCTTTCAATCTCCACACTGCAATTCCTTCTCCTCCACGGCTTAAGAGAAGTAAAAGAAACCTCCCTTTGGCTAGAAGATCCTGAGGGAAAGTTCCATGCGATGTCGTCTCATCTGCCTACATCAGTCACATCTCTCCTGTCTGACCACATGGCTTCTCATCACAGCAAACAGGCATCCAGAGGCATTTTGTTCAGCAAGAATTGACCCTGAGCTGCAATAGACTTTGCTGCTCCATTATGAGATTATGCAGATGGAAAAGAGAATCACAAAAAAGAACTTATCATGGTCAATTTAGGAAAGTGATTTCCCCTCCATTATCAGAAAAAATTGCCTGGCACCCAAGCCACACACAGTGCAGTTCCAGCTGTGTCTTGCACAGAGAGGGCTTGAAAGGCAAGTTCCTATGTGATGCTCACCCATCAGTCATTTCTGAAGGACATGTTTTTCTGCACTGAAGGTACATGGAAGCCAGTGCAGATGTATCCTCTCATTTGTTTGGTCTTCTCTTTATATTTCCCCTTTCCCTGTCTCTGCACCAAACATACTTTCCATGAGGCGGACATGAAGCTGCCCTTAAAGAAACCCTGTCTGGTGTCTTAAAATCTAATTCATCCCAGCTGGTACAGGCCAGGACCTGTGTCTCGGTGTCAGTCTCGGGTCAAGCAGCTTCAGGTGAAGACCTCTCTAGTATCCTGGGGACTGCAGCACAATATGACCTCATATTGGGTCCTTGGGTTTACTATTAGGCACAGAGCTGTATATCACAGTTAGACAGTTACTGGTTTGGCACTTCCTGCTCTTGTTGTTTATCCAGTTCATCAACCATTTTCTGGAAAATACAATTATCCCTGCCATGTTCTTGGGAATGCGGCAGGGACAATCCCCTGTCAGCAAAGAGCAGCATCCCACAAGACACAATCACTCATACAACTGCTGGTCCAGGGTAGAAGACACTGTAATGCATATACTCAAGAGTAAGCCACTGGCCCAACATGAATGGAGCATGACATGACACAGCCTAGCTCCTGAATTTGGGTGTGTATACACAACTATTTGCTCATTTTCCACAGGGGACTTGAGAAACCCTCTCAATGGAAGTTATTACAATAGGTACATTTCCAGGAAAAGCTTCTAGCATATACAATTGATACATACCAACAAAAAAGCCAATTAGGGCTGAAAAATCCACAAATGCTTCTGGCTCCTCTGGTCTTTTTAAGCACAGGTCTTCCTGCCTTCCTGATCTCATGATGAACAGTTACTGTATAAAGTTACCACAGAGAAGACTTGGTTGAAAACCAGATGTTTGTTTTGTCTTTAGAACAAAAAACGTATGTTTGACAGCTGTGATGAAAACATCTATCAGCAACCTACTTACCTGAGAACAGGGTAAATGTGTCTTCACAGCACAGTAATATGTGAACACAGGGACCGTGCCTTGCGTTTGGTAGGATTACAAGGCACACAATGAGTCAGCAGCCAAAGATTGTTCCCCATGCCATTAAGTCCTTTGTGAGCTGATAAGAAAGAAATGCATGCCAAGGAGCAACACAAAAGCTTGTTGAGACAGGACTAAATGAGGTCTCTGATGAAATGGGCTTTTGCCAGCATCCATGCCCTCAGGTTCTCATTCAGATATACACTGCTTCCAGCTGCATCTGGGCAGATGAATGGGTCTACCCAACTCAATAGGGACAGTGGTTACCAGCAATATACTCATTTTTAAATTATGTAATTTATTTCAATGACAAATGCCTGATAATTTCCAGCAGCTGAAGCACATTCTACCATCTCCCACAACAGAAGCAGCCAAGCATCCCTGCACTGGGGCACTAGCAGACAACTGGCATGAAGGGAAACTCATGACAGCAGCCCAGGCAAAAAAGGCAGATAGGCTCATCATGGATGGCTGACTCAAGATGGAGTTTTTGGACAGTCCAAAAGTGTCTACTGGACTCACAGAGGATATTTGCTCCTGGCTTTGTCACTAGGAAGCTATGTTCAGGCTGTTCATTATTGGATTCGAGTCCTCTTCCACTCACCTTTTCCACTGAGACTGCAAGGTCTCCAGGGCATAAAATTCCTCCTATGATGAGTTTATGCATGAATTAAAAAAACAAGCTGATGACTTTCTTGACCTGGTACGTAAAAGCAGATAATTAATAACAGTAAAGTTAATGTTCCTGCAGAAAGAAGGTGGTGCCACACAAGAGCATGAGGCCTGGCCCCAGGTACCAAAGGGATCTAACAGAGTATCAGTGTTTTGACATCCCCATGCTTCAACCTTCCCACTGTTCCCACAAGCTAAGCTGAACTGATCCTGATTATACCACTTAGTGGTAGGAGCATTGTTGTACCTTTGCATTAGTCTATGTCTGAGGAGCTTAACCACCAATTAGGTGTGCTTCACTGCCATAGACCTGATGATAAGAATAATTGTTATCATTTATAGGGGTCTGTGCTGGTTTTGGCTGTAGTAGAGTTAATTTTCTTCATAGTAGCTAGTATGGGGCTATGTTTTGGATTTGTGTGGAAAACAGTGTTGATAACACAGGAATGTTTTCATTATCGCTGAGCAGTGCTTGCACAGCATCAAGGCCTTTTCTGCCCCTCACCCCCCCCCAGCAGCGAGTAGCCTGGGGGGGCACACAAATCTGGGAGGAGACACAGCTGGGACAGCTGATCCCAACTGACCAAAGGTATATTCTAGACCATATGATGTCATGCTCAGCATATGAAGCTGGGGGAAGAAGCGGGAAGGAGGGGGATGTTGAGTTACAGTGTTTTGTCTTCCCGAGTAATCATTATGCATGATGGAGCGCTCCTTTCTTGGAGATGGCTGAATACCTGCCTGCCGATGGGAAGCAGTGAATGAATTTGATGTTTTGGTTTGCTTGCACACACAGCTTTTTCTTTTCCTATTAAACTGTCTTTATCTCAACCCATGAGTTTTCTCACTTGTACCCTCCGGGTACCACCGCGAGGAGGGAGCGAGCAGCTCTGTGGGGCTTAGTTGCTGGCTGGGGTTAAACCACGACAGGGTCTTTGCATTTTCAGAGCTCTCTGCAACCATTAACTAATTAACACCGTTAAAACCTTTGTTTAATTTAGAGCATCTTTAGATGGAGGTCATTCCTTCAGCACACAACTGCTAACGTGAGATGTCTCTGAAAGCAGCTCTTTCATTTGATTTATATCCATGTGCGTGTGTTCCCACCTTTTCATTCTGGAAGAGAAATTAAAAAGGTGGCAAACAGGTTCAGATACAGCTGAGATGAGACCACACTGCCTTTTGATGTTTTTCTGTGGGCTCCTCTCAACTGGTCCGTGCTCACTGACTAACAATTAAGGTTCTTTGAGAGTAAATCTATGTTTCTGCAATGTATTTAGCCGAAGAAATCTCAAAAAAAATTCTTCTTGAAGCTGTTCCATGAAACAGGAGCTAAGCCAAGCTGTTTTACAGGAATGTGGGTTGACTCACATCTCAGCACAAGTGCAGAAACATGCTGATTTCAGCCCTTTCCTGTATTAGGAAAGAGTCTCGAGCCAATGAAAAAATATTTCCATTCAAGCAGCATCTTCTGCTGTGCACAGGCCCTCCATGCACAAGTTCTCCTCATACTCCTCCTCTTCTACACTTACCACAAAGAGCCTATTAACAGTTTTATGCTTTCATCATGACCTTCTGCACACAGGAGAAGCCCCACTTCTCTCCTCTGGTAGCTCCTGAGAATACTCGACTTGGCATTGAATCTGCAGTGGCATCTCACAGCCAGAGCACCTGGCAGAAACCTACCTCTGCTTTCAGCCTGCCTGGATGTGCAAAAAGTGCGGAGGAAGGAGTCACTGGATTTGCAAAGGACTTGAAGAGGAAGCTTGCCTTAGAAACCTTATATATAATCCAGGTAAATTTAGCATCTGTTCTTACCAAACAGCATTAGGATAAGTCTTCCAACCATTGCAAATAACAGGAGCTGTGCCAGGTCCTGTATAGCTTAGCAGATAGTCCAGGACAGTATATAGGTATAAGAAATCATCTGCATAGTAAAGAGAGCTATATGGACAATAGATGAGGGAGCGTGGCAGGAGAAATGGGATGGATGATCAAATTGAGTGGCTTGAAAATTAAGAGTTTTTTCAAGAGAGAAAGGCACACAAATACAACAGAGAGACTATACTGAAAACCCCTATAGAAGGAGGAGCAAGTGGCCTGGAGCTGGGTTAACGTGTGATGAGTATCATCTCCATTTCAGCCCAGATGGCCAACTGACAAGCGTTTGAGTGGGACCAGCCATGTTTGTACAATTCCCAGAGCACTTCATCACACATGCACCGCTGACTCCATGCCTTGTTTTCCTCCTGGTCAGGCATCACACCAACTATTCCCTTCCACACATTCTCCCCTTTCTCTGTCCTGCATGATTTATGCAGCATTTAAGTAATAAATTGCATGGACATTGTGGAATTTATAGCAGAGTAGGTCATTAAATAAATTACTCTATCATTTATATGAATTAACCTGGATCTTGCAGTGGGAGGATTTCATTGGAAAAAAAATCAATCCACAGAGTTTATAAAACTGAAAGATTGTCAGGGATTTGCAACATTTAAATACTGTGTATATTTAGAGTAAGAATGTGAGAATGATTTATGCAGGATGACACCTTGGCTTCCACTCACTCAGCTGGATGTCTGGCTGTGTACCCCAGCCTTGCCTCTGAAGGATTCTCATCTGGGGAAATCATTGCCCTCTGAGGGAAACAAAATCTTCCTCCCTAAATACTCCAGCAGAAATCTTACAGTAGCCCTTATTAGAGCTGTACAAAAACAGCAAGGCACAGTAAAAGAGAATTTTGTCAGAGCTAACCCTGGGGTATGACTTCGCTGTCAGCACATGGGGTGATAAGCTCCAGCAGAAAGTACTGGAAAGTCTCAATGCTCAAACAAGCCCACTATCCTCAGAAAAGGGTCAGTACAAGTGCCAGGGTAGGCCACACCAGGAGGTGGAGACAAGTTGCCTCTAGGGACAGAGAAAAAGTCACAGAGTATTCAGCACAGAAGTTGCACTTAAGCAAAACTTCCAAGAAACAAGCTTGCATCTAGCAGCAGCTTAGCAATGAACACTGAAACATGAAGAAATAACAAGAGCTAAAGTTTAAATAAGCATGCCTAGTAAGAAAGAACTGGTTTACCTGAAAATCCCTGGGCCAAAGCAAACAGGAAGGAAAACCTGGACAAGGCAAGCTCTACTCTCCTCTAGGACATGACAGCAAGTCAGAAAGATTTGCATCCCAGGGAACCAACAGGATCCAGTTCCTGCACACTGAAAAACCAGGATGTGAGAGGCTTAACTAAGGCCCTTCACGTTAAATTAATATAATTCTTGGTATATAATTAACTCTGGTCCCTCTTCACCTTTGGTAAATTGAGCACCGGTGCCCACGTGTGCTCTCCAAATAGCACCTTTCATTAGTTTGTCATTCCTGGATGCTGATATTTCAGAGTAGATGCTAAATCTTACCCACAGGCAGAAGGATCAATCACAGCCAGCTCTGACTGGCCAGAGCGGCTGAACTGGAACAAACAAACTGATCGTGCTGTGCCAGGCAAACAGCAGGGGAGAGACCAGGTCAAGTCTCCAAGCTGGGGAATCCCACAGCCCCCAAAATCAGTGAAAGGCAGGAGTGTCGTGTCCCCCCCCCTCCCCCCCCAATTATTCACCGGGTTTCAAAGTCGCAAATGTATCTTTCTCATATGAGGTCAGCTCAGGTCCTTCTCTTGTGCAAAAAGTGGAGGTATTTGTTTATTGGCTTTATGCTCTCTGTTGTTCTTCCAGAGCCAGATATCCCTTTTATTCATGGTTGTTACCATTGAGGTTAACTGCCAGCTGCCTTTGGTGTGCTTAAAGTTGCTCAGAGCTTAGCTGAAAGCTGGCTGTGCAGTTAAAGCACAGGACTGAGAATTAGGAAGCAATCGTTGGTTGTGTTGTAGACCCTCTTTATGGCCATGGCACATCACTTAATCCATCTGCCCCATGCTTCCACCTCTGCAAAAGAACGTGAGAATAGAAATTTTCTCCTCCTTTGTATCTCTCATATTCAGATGGAAGTACTTAAATGAAAAGACAACCCTTATTTCTCTCAGGGCAGCAACTAACACAATGAATTCAGGAGAGACTTTTCATGTTTACCACAATAATACAAGTAGGTGATGATAAAGGGCAAACCAAGTAACTTCATTTTCCCTGATCAGGACAAGGCAGCTGTGTTCTGTTTATTTCCTCAATTTGTATGCTGGCACTGGCACAACTCCGGGCATTTACAGAGCTCACAGAGCAGAATGCATTGATCTGGTGGGTGTTCTTGGATAAAAACATTTTTTAAAAGTTTCTCCATGACAGAGTTCACAAAATCCACAAAGGCTACTTATCAGAGTGCATGCCATTTTAAGGAACATTTTAATTTTAAAGAGTTAAACCTAAATCACATTAGGCTTTTTTGAAGCACTACACTCTTGAAGTACAACACGGCAAAATGTCTCACAAGTGGCTCACTTAATGAGGCTCAGTTTCATGCTGCGCATTGGCTTCCAGGAGAGCCAGGAAATTTTAGGAGTTCTGATCTCCCTAGAGGTCTAGGATACCGTCCTCACTGTTAACCAGGTCAACCCAGGAGGACATATGCAAAGAGATAAAATTCTTGTTCACAGTAGGAAGCTGAAATGTGAATCGAGCAAGATGTCCACTGTGCTCTCCTGCCATGTGGTGAAAAGCAAACTCTATGCCCCCCTCCTTACATCTTCCACTCCAGTAAATCTCATCACTGCAATTTATGCCTGGATTTGCCCAGCTCAGTCTGTTGTGCCTGGAGTCCTCCTCCACTGGAGACTTGACAGACTTCATGCTTCTTAAGAGCCCCAGCTTCTTCTCTGAAGGTAGCAAAACTGTGGGCATAACTACTGCTCTGTGGATATAAACCTCCTTTCTAACCACTGTACACACTGGCTAGATCCAGGGAGCTCAGAGACCAGGGGTTCACCTACTGCAGCACATCATCTGCCTCTCACTGCTCATAACTGAGTATCAAGAAAGGCTTTTGGATTAATTCTCAGTTTCCCATGCTGCTTCTCTTCAATAGCATTGGACTGTGCTGGTAGATGAAGGGAGGGAAAGAGGAGGGAGAATTAATATATCAAAGTGAAAAAATGAATGCAGATTAAGGTATTCACCAAAGTAGTGGCCCAGGCACAATGGTTAGTACTGACAAGAGCTTTGTACTGTACCAACAGCCAACAAAACTGCTCCTCAGCCCCATGGGTGCCCAATTTAAGTAAATACAGCAAGTGAAATAATAGGAGAGGGACAATAAGTGTTTTAGCCTGCCCTTACTGCATTTGTGTAACTTTGAAAGTATCCCTGGAACACAGCAACTCTCTCAAATGAGCCTTCAAACATCATTGTTTAAAGCCAGTGAAAACAAAGCATCCTAATGATATTCACAGTGTGGTAAAGTATTTTTGGACCTTTTTTAATGTTAGCACCTAAGAAATAGCAGGTAATTTACATGTAATTTATCAACAATGAGCAGAGGTGTTCTCTGGTTGGAAAAGGGAGCACACGTTGTTCTGCTCCAACAATTTACTCAATCAATATTGTCAATGGCTCTGCAGTCCCCAAGCAGGAAACAGAAGAGACTTGTGGAAGACAGGAGAGTTGAGAAATACTGCAGTGATATTGGTCCCCCATGCTGGGCTTTCCATTATTGAAGACTGATTTGCTGCTTATGGTTAAACTACAATTTAAAGAAACAACTGTATTTTCATCAGCTGAAATGTGTTTAGCCAAACCATAAAAGATGTATTGTTGCAACTCATGTTCCATCTTGCATTGCATTCAACCCAGAGACAGGCTATGGGTTTTCAGAAGGTAAACTAGGCCTTGCTAACACTGCCCGGGATTGGGCTAATCAGGTTAAAGCTAGCTCTTTTATATCGTGAGGGGTTTATGCTGTTGTACACTACAAAAAAGTGAACCCCATCCATGTCTTTATAATCAGGGTAGTCTTTTAATACATTTTGAGTAAGCACTATGGTTGTTTTGGGACTCTAGCCCTGTACCAGTGCCACTCTAGAAGGCCACAAAGGAGCAGAGATGGAGTGGATAGTCCATGCAGCATTTACCTTTGCTCATTTGGCTATGTCCTGCCTTTCCTCCCTGGACCCAAATCTGACCTGGGTCTCCTCTTAACCCTCCACACCCCTCAGAGCTCCTGGTGCCAGCAGCAAAGAGCAGAAGTTTTTCTCTTTGTGGTACCACTGAGGGTATTTTTGTGATGAGCCACCTCCCCCCAGTGCCAGCACCTCTCCAGCTTGCCCTGCAGCAGATGGGCAGCCCTGGAGGGTCAAGTTTGCCCACGTGCCTACTCCCTGAAGAAATCCAATTGCTCATCCTTTCCATGCACCAATAATGACCCTGCCACATGGCAAGAGGAACACGCTAGCATTCCTCCAAAGCACCATCAGGTATGGTAATCTGCACTTTGCTTCCTGCTGCCCTAGGGGAAAATTGCCTTTTTTTTTTTTTTTTGATCTGGAGAAGGGACGTGTTTCACATAGTCAGAGATTCTGGGAAACCCTGTGTCAAAGAGGGGAGGAAGCAAGCAAGGATATGAACCTGCTGCATTTTTTCTGAAAAGAGTAAACATATCTCTTTAAATCAGGGCCCAAAAGATTACTGGGACACCAGCTGAGGGAACAGATACATCCCTGGGGGAAGATGTCTCATATTGAACAGTCTGCTGTTGATCAATAGAGATTTACTGAAGACAAGAGCAGCTCTCTGATTTCCCCCTGCTGAGGGATTTCTTCCCATGGTGTCTCTCCCACCCTACGCCTACATCCATCACTGACAGCTCAGCAGATCTGCCCGTACTGTTAGCCCATTCCGCAGTCACACACATCATTCGTGCACGCTCCCGGCACTAACACCCTGGAGAGGGAGAGCCTGCCCCAGACCTTACTGCCATCAGACAGGCCGAGATGGGAAAGGCTGACCAGGCTGCGTGCAGTCAATCCATCTCAGCCTTCTTGCTGCTACAGCCACAAGCACAGCACCCCTGTGAAATGCCCTGTGCTACATCTCACTGCAACTCCTGCAGCCTTCTGAGTTTTTCCATGCTATTGTTGGACAAGGCAGTCATTGATGGATAGGGACCGCACTCGTATTTTTCCATCCCCAGACTGTGAAAATACCCTTTAAACCCTGCACATAGCACAGTGGATGGGAAGTCTGCATCCAAACCTGGCACAAGTCAAATAATCTAGCACCTTCTCGAAGCAAGTCTGACCTAGTTGTAAGATTAGTTCCTTGTTCTCTACTTTCTTTTTTTCAACTGCTACTCTTCTCCATCCTAACACAGTTTAAACTCCATCTGAATGATACATAATCACAGCTGATGGAAGTCCCAGCTCATGTAGGAGCTAGGGACTGAAAAAGTAATTGTGCCTTGGAGGCACTGGAGGTATTTGGGTAACACCTCATATTGCACCATGCCAACATAATGCTGCAACCTTGCTTTAGAAATGTCACTGGCTGTTCAAGCCTCATCTGGATAAGACCATTTGTGAATGGGCACTTGTTATGAAACAGGCTCCATTTTCTAAATAACTGGGTCATGTGCAAGGTGTTTGTTCAAAACTATTGAAGAGAGCAGGGTGTAAGGTTTCCCACAAAGTTTTTGATATTTTAGCAGCCTTCTGAGTAGTCCCAGAGCACTGCCCTTCTATGAGGCTCCTGCTTCCCACACATGTCCAGTTCAGCCTGCACCAATGCCACTGCAGTCCTGCTGGCAAGATGCCTGTAACCCCTCATTTCACCGACTTGGCTGTTCCTTGTCTCCCACTGCCTCACTCAGCACCAGGGACATACAAACCACCTGGCATAGGAAGTAGGTAGGGCTGTAAATGCTGATGCCCCTTCCCTGTGAGCAAAACAGTACCCCAGGAAATCTGTTTTGTCTAGGGCTTCATTCTTCCTGTTTTCTATTTGTATATCCATCTGAGCAATTCCTCATCTGGTTTGACTTTAGGTTTAGTGACATTGTCATTAATACCTGTCACATGCGTTACTAGACCCAGACTTGCACAGACTCCAGGTCTTGTCTCAGACTTTAATCTACGCATCTTTAAATACTCATCCTGGCCTCTTCTCTTCTTACAACTTTTAGAATATAAACACAGGCAAGACTCTGAGCCCAGGCCTGTCTATGGCTTGATGAGTCCCATTTAAAAATCCATCTGGTTACATCAGAATAAATCACCAATGTCTATATGATCATATGGACCAGTGAACAACACATGCCTCATAGGGATTTCTGCTGTCTCAAGTGCTGTGTGTCTCTCTGCCTCTGCTTCACCAGCTGTAAAAAGGGTATACTCATGCTCACTGCTTTGTAAAGCACCTTAAACTCTACAGATGAAAAGTATCATTGCAGTGCTGGACAATATTATTACACCAATTAAGCAAATTAAATGAGGATTAATCTTATTTAAGTGTTCCTAACCAAGACCAGCACTAAGGCAATTGCTGCATCCTTTGCAGCTGAAGCAGCATCCCCACATTTCTGTTCCCTCAGCTTGATTGCCCATGCTAGGGTCAACTGAGACATCCACCTCAGTGACCCCCAGCTCCTCATCATCTTTGGGAGTCCCAAAGTCAGAGACAGGTGACTCCTTAAACAAGGGAGAGTTCTTGAGAGCCACCAGAGCCCATCCCACTGCACACAGAGAGAATTGGGCTGCTCGTGCCAGTCTGCACAGACCATGGCTCCTGCTGACAGCAAGTGTTTTGCCACTCCTGCTAAAATAGATTGGTAGTGATTGTGCTTCCCGTCACAGCCAGCCCTGACCTTGATGTCCTCCAGTATCTGGGCAGATGCGTGTATGTGTATTAGTACATGTGTGTAAGCATAACCTGCATCCAAATATGCCCTCACCCACCTCTGGATCAGTTCTGTTGCTGGAGCATATTTGTACCTACACACAAACAGCTCCATAGCCAACCAATCTGCAGGACTGTGGGGAGGAGGGACGGAGGAGAAGGAGAAGCTAAGATTGAACAGTGATCCCTTAAGTGGGCTTTTGATGTATATTCTCATGTCAAGCCGCATGGTAAGTCTGGGAGTCCAGGAGCCCCTGGTGTACTGCAGAGATCTGGGTGCCTTTATTCCACCCATTTTAGAAAGCATTTTATTTGCAATGCCAGCTTGCTTTCACAGCTGTGCTGCCTTCTCTGAGACTGAGGTCCTTGTCACTTTGAAGATCCTAGTTATTTGACTGCTTTGAGTTCATTTGTTTAATGAACCTCAGGGGGGCAGTGCACTAAAGCATTCCCAAAGATGTTCAGAGCTTTGCAGTTTCTCCACTAATTAGGGACTCCTTTGGGGTTAAACACAAGAGGTTCTGCTGCAGTGTTTGAAGCCGGCAGAAAGTCAAGTCAGGGCTGAATCTCCAACTCAAGCAAAGCATTTTTAATATTTTTCCTCCTCTATTCTTCCTTCTCCCCAATCAGTGCAAAGTTGCCAGCCTCAAACACAAATGACTCAGGTGAAAGTGCTCTGAGACAGAGGGAAGCATTTTATCAAAGCATGAATAAAACAGCCAAGTTCTGCAGTGCGCTTTTTTGCGCATGTGCACTTTTCTCACTAGACATTACACAGCCCTCTCTCTCTCTTCCCCAAGCCCTTTCCTCAGTGCCTGTTAACCTACTTACTTACTATTAAAGGCTCCTAGCAGCTAAAACTGCAGATCAGATTGGTCATTAGTCACTATCCAGGAGCACGCCAACCTCAATACTTGCAAGGTCATAGCATGGCCCAGCTGGCCAACCTCATGCAGCCAGGCACAGGCCACACGTTGCATTACTTACAGGGGCTTAGGGTGGGAAAATGGGAAAAAATCTCCCTCTGAAGTGCCCCAAAGATGTGGGAGTGTCATGGCTGAGAGATGCAAAGCAAAATCCACTCACAGCAGCTTTTCTTAATGCAAGAGCTTCCTCCTTCCCTTCCTTCCCTTGCAGTGCCTGGTCCTTTACAGCTTGCCTACCAAAAAGTGACACACACACGTCTCATGGTTTAAAAAAATATGGATTCATACTTGTCAGAGGGAACCAGAAAAGAAATTGGTATCTTTTCCAATTCATTAAAGCAAATTTATTACTCCTCAGAATTTCCCAAAGTAAGAAAGGTATGCTTAGAATCCACTCCACTGTGGTCAGGGCACCAAGAGCCCTGCAGAACCAATTGCCAGGCATATTAATTACTGATTCAATAGGAAGTCCCCAAATACCATTAGAAAGTGATGATTAAACATGTACCACTGATTGGACACAGCCTCTCTCCCTTCCGGTCTCACTGTAAGTCACCTTCCTGTTGATAAAGTTCAGAAGGACATGTATAATAGGAGGCAGCAGTAGTAAATAGATACAGTCTCACCAGAGAGCTGGAAAGCACCTTCCTGGGATAGAACTGCAGATACCTTATCCAGGACCCCACATACTGGCTGGAGTTGATCTGAAGCCAAGAAAATTGCTCATTGCCCGCCCTCAATTTGGCAGCTGTATCAGTAGCATCAGGTATTCTTCCAGGTGCTGTCTCCTGTCTCACATAACAGCTTTTGATATAGCCTATCTGCCCTATCAAGTGTTACCTTTCCTATCAGGTAAGGTAACAAGGCAGAAAAACCTCACAGGTTCTTGAAACGTCTGTGCCCACAGAGGGCAAATCTGGAGCTGTGAATGGGCTCAGGGTTAAGGCTCATGTTTGGGAGAACAATTCCTGCCATGAGAGCTCACTGTTAGAAGGGAAGGCAGAGCACAACCAAGTCAGGGGCTTGTGCTTGCTCACACAGCTCTTCCTAAAGGCAGATACAAGGGGTTATAAGCAGGATCAGGGGGTTGTACTGGAGCTATTTAACTTGCTCCCCTCCAAAGCGGGGGATCAGGACCTCAGCAGATATTTTACACCCAAAAACACAAGGCTGAGCAATGCTCTCTGCAGCAAAGCTTCCTCAGGTCCAAACACCAGTCAGGTCAGACTCCTGCAGTCCTCCCCATCTCCCCGTGCTAGCGATCGTGGCACTCCCACAGGCTGCAGCCTGCCGTCCCGCCTGGAAAACCTTTGCCAGCTGGCACGCAAAGGAGCACCAGCCACTGGAGGAAGGCTCTCCATCCCGCCACCATCTCCCAAGCTGAAGAGAGCAAGCTTAGGAAGCTGCCAGGGTGGATGGTAATCCCCACAGCTCTCACAAGAGGTCACTGCTGTCTAGGTAAAGCTATCAGTGCAACCGTACTGCTAAGTCCAAGCCTCAAAGCAGCCTCCCAGGCAGAGCCCGCAAGACCTTGGACCAATCTTTGGTCCTGCCACCTCCCGGGACCTGTAATGCCTCCACAACTGGCCGCTGTGGCCAGAGCCATCTCCAGTACACTTCCTCACCACCTTCAGAAATAGCTCTCTCAACAGAAAGATGTCATATTAACAGCTTCCCACCCCATCCCGTCTGCCTGTAGCATATACCCTTCTTTGCTCCCTCCGCCTGAAGTTTGAGCATCAGGGAAGCTAAACTTGGGGACGCAGCCCTGGGAGGCAGGAAGGGACCACAGTGACTGGCAGAGATACCCTCCTCCCCAGCCTTTAAAGGCAAAGCTGGTTACAGCAGGAGTGGGGAAGCAAGCCAGGCAAATTCCAGCCTGAGACTGCAGTCCCCAGACCACCACAGCCCCACTCTCTCACTTAAAGCCCCTCTTGCTTCCTCCCTCTTCCTTCAGACCAGATTTCCCCCATACCTTTACCATAGCAATGCAGGAAACAGTACCCCTAGCTTCCCCACAGACACAGGAAAAGCACAGCTCTGCCCCAGCCCCACTTACACTCTCAGCAGCACTCACACCTGTTGAAGTTCGGCATCAGCCCTCTTAACCTTTTCAGCCCCTCATCCAACCACAGCAGCCTTCAGAGTCTGCAATGAATAAGAAATAGAAATCCCCCTTCCCAGCTACTCCCTGTGCCCCACTCAGCACCCCAGGCATTTGGCCGTTGTTGGAAATGTGGATATGGATGAGGGCTGTGGACTCCCCACACGAGGAGGAGACTGCACAAGAAGCAGAGCTGGCTGAAGAGACATCCTCTCTTTCTCCTTTGCTCCTTCCCGAGGGTTGTTTGTGTGCAGTCATGGCTGGGCTCGTCAGAATCCCTGACTTCTCCAGCCCAATGCTGCCTGCTCCTGCCACCGCATGACAGGGTGTATGTAAAATGTAAATCAGGCCACAGTTGAAAATGGTTTTCCAGGAGGCAGTGGGGCTGGATCAGAGCCACAGTGCCACCTGGCACCCAGGTTCCCTGCAGCTTGCCCTGCTCCCCACTCCCTGCCAGCACCCCAACTCCCCTTGCCACAGGGCAGAGAGGGAGCAGACAGTGTCAGGGGGGAAACCTGGGGGCTGGTAGGGTTTCCCCCCATCTCCTCTGACTGAGCCGCATCAGAGACTCACTGCTGGGATTAGCATTTGACTTAACAAATTGCATGGGTTCCCACACAGCCACCAAGGAAAGAAAGATCGTTTCTAGGGACGGCAACCCACCTGATTCCCCACAGGACAGCGTGGCCCCCATTCCCAGGTGTGCTGGGCCTAGCTGGGGCGGTTGCTGAGCCCCTCTGCAGTGGGGCAGGCAGAGGGAGGGCAGGTTTTTACCTGCCCCTCTTCTTGGCCCTGTGCCAGCACACACCAGAACCAGGACAGCAAACCCAGGCCCAGCTGGTGGAAAGCTGCTGCCATCTCCTGGGCAGCCTGTCTCCACCCTGCACCCTTTCCCCATCAGCTGCTTTTCCCAAGGGCTATTGCTCCATCCTGTCCCAAATCCCTACCCCCGGGGCTACCTGCCTTCCCCTGCAGCCCCCGCCCCCAGCAGCGCAGGAGCCTCTGCCAGCTGCCTGTGCCAGTGGCACCGAGGCAGAAGCCATCACCTCTGCAAACAGGGGTGTACGCTCTGCCTCGCGTGATAACACTGCCGTATGAACACGCTTCCTTGCAAAGGCAAATAAGCCATGTGACACGGTGACAGGGTGCCAGCTGAGATTTCTCTCCCTTTCCCATGGACAGGTTTGGGGACAGAAGGGACTGTAGTGGAAACCCCAGGAAACCATCCAAATGCTGAAGCAGAAAGGAATGCAGTAGTGGCACCAGGACAGCCAACAGGGCTTTCTTTCCAGAAAGGCTCAGCAGACATAAAAAGAGGACAGGTATGACTATGGCTGGGGCGGGGGGTGTCCTGGTTTTGGCTGGGATAGAGTTAATTTTCTTTCCAGTAGCTGGTATAGTGCTATGTTTGTGTTCAGTAGGAGAAGAACGTTGCTAACACGCTGATGGTTTCAGTTGTTGCTAAGCGGTGTTTAGATGAAGTCAAGGATTTTTCAGCTTCTCCTGCCCAGCCAGCAAGAAGGCTGGAGGGGCACAAGGAGCTGGGAGGGGACACAGCCAGGGCAGCTGACCCAAACTGGCCAGAGGGATATTCCATACCATGTGACATCATGCCCAGTATATAAACTGGGGGGAGTTGGCCTGGGGGCAGATTGCTGCTCAGGAACTACCTGGGCATCGGTTGGCAACTGGTGAGCAACTGCACCGTGCATCTCTTGTTTTGTACATTCCAATTCTATTATCATTATTATTTTCTTCCTTTCTTTCCTATTAAACTGTCTTTATCTCAACCCACGAGTTTTACTTTTTTTCCTGATTCACTGGAGCCCGGGGGGGAAGTGAGTGAGCGGCTGCATCACTGGCTGGGGTTAAACCACGACAAGGGGTTTGTAGGTGACAGCAGAGACCTCGTCTCCATTTTGGGGACAGAGGAGGTAAAGGAAGCAAGTAAACTCAGTCACTGTTCTGTAGACCTTCAAGTCACAGAGACAGCAAGCTCCTGGCTGCTCTTTCTGCTATCTCTTGTGATCAAGGATCGTTTAGAGACTAAACTTCTTGGGCTACCCACAGTGCAAAACGAGATTTCCAGTGATCTCTGCATACCTGCCAGGAGAGCTCCTGCACCTGGGCTGTCTCACCTTTCTGCCTTAGGCAGGTTTGCATGAGCAAACAGTGTCCATTTGCATAAGGATGTGACAAGCCGATTGCACCAGAATGACCAAGCTCCATTTTACCCAAGTGCTACACATACCCTTCAGCAACAGGCCCTGCCTTCCAGCCCCATGTGATGTAACTTCATGCATGTTTGTCTCATAGGTCAAGATGTACTAAGGTCTGCCTACCCTTCCCTGCCTCCCCAGGCAATCCCACCCTGTGTCGCCTCCCAAATGAAGCACCTTGTGGGTTTAGGGCAGGAGCCGGGGGAGCTGGTGACGAGGTGGCCAGGCTGGCAGAAGGTCAACATGATGGGAAGCTGCACCTGTAAAACCACTGCAGGAGGAGACAAATGGCTAGAAGTTTACATGAGAAAGTACAAAGAAGCAATGGAGGCCAAGCAGGAAAATTCCCTTGTTAAACTGCTCACTTTAGGGAAGTAACCTTTTGCAAAATTTGTCCTTCAAACCAGATTCCTCCCTTGCCAACTGCCAATGCAAACGTGCCCTCCCTCTCCCTGCAGCCGACAGCCCTTTTGATGGAGGTAACAAGGAGGCTTTTAGGACCTTATCACTCAGAGGCAAATGCAGAGAACAATCAACCTTTTCTTATTCAAGGCTGGATAAAGCCCCTTCAGGGCTAACAGGCTAGGATAAAGTGCCTTAAAGCCGAAGGTTCCTTCTGCTGTTTTTCTGTGGGAAATCCCACGTCAGGGACACCCTGAGAGCCTAGCTGGCAGAGGACCAGGACTGAGGCATTTCCCTGCAGCAAACCTGGGACACGTGGGGGGACTGGCAGCCTCTCAGCTCCCTCCTGATGCAAAATGCATTCCTCATCTAATCTGCAACTTCAGCAAGCCACAAGGCGCTGCCTGCCCTACTCCCTCCCCTCTCTGTTTTTCTCTCTTCTCCTGTATGAAGGCAGAGATGGTGTGTGGCCGGGCCCTCCATCTGCTTTCTGGAAGCTGCGGAGAACTGCCGTGACACTTGTAGCTCCAAAGCCCCTGGACAGACCAGAGGTGCAGAATCCATCCCAGCAGTGGTAACTCACCCCACACCATGAGCAGGACAAGGAATCTTTTAAAGCCAGCTCAACAGTCCAAGCATCCTACATTTACAAAACTGTTTGCAAAACAGGCCAGTAAATCTCAATTGCCCAGAGTTCTTCACCCAGAGCAAATAGTCCAATAAACCCTTGTAGAGTAGGAGCTCAGAGCAAACATACCTCTCCTTGCCCTGAGCTGGGCATAGTCCCCTTCTGCCATGCAGGGCCAGCAGCCAGGTGGAGAGGATGCCTTAGCAGCAGGACGGAGTGTTGTCCTGGAGCTGAGGTTCTGCTGCCCCGTTGTACAGGGTAAATGCGGCACAGACCAGACTGTGCCATCCAGCACTAGGACAGGGAATATAGAGGACTCCGTGTTTGCTGTCTCTGCTCCTTTCCTCAGCACCCTGCCCTGGCTGTAGCTTAGCCTCTGCTTGACCCAGAAGGTTTTGCTTGCTGCAACCACAGTGCCGGAAAGACAGCCTGATCCAGTTTAGCTGTGACTCACGTTTCCATGCTCTGAAGCAGGCGATTGTACCCAATTGTTTATTCTCTGCAAGACTGCTGCAGTTTTGCCAAGAAGACACCCCCACCCCCTCTCACTTGTCATCTTCCCTACTGGGTTGCATGTGGGAGGAGGTTTCGCTTTCCTGGGTTCTGATCGTCCCCAGACTATTAACTCTCAGCCAATATGCTAAAGGGTTTCACCTCCATTCTCCGAAGCAGAGCCCTGAATTCAAAGTGCTGCTGCTTGCCTGGGGGGGTCCAGTCCTCCACCCACAAAAAGGAAGATTCATTTAACACTGGGGAAGACAAAAAGGAGTGGATTTGCTGCAGGGAAAGGGAGCAGGGACCAGACACCCTCTGTGCCAGTCAGTACAGAAGTCTCTGAGCTCAGCCAAGCTGCAGTGCCTCCATCCCCATGCCCAGTGATGCTCAGCATCATGAGGCCCCACTGTTTGAATGAGATAGCATCAGGCTTCCAGGAGCTCCTGGTCTGCAGAGATGGAGCCATCTGAGAATCTCAAAGAGCTGTGTGGACTTTCCCCAGGGACCAGCAGACCAAGCAGTCTGGTTGTACATGGCAAGGGAGCTGCTGAGACACCTCCCTTCCAACTTCTAGAAGCCAGATCGCCACCGCAGGTCTTCAGGAAGCCCCTGGAAGACATGAGCCATGAGGGCTGCAGCTTCTGAGTTACTCCCTGGGTCACTCTCCTGGGGAATACAGAGAAATGCAATGCAGAGTCTGTCACCTGTGCTCATACTTGCTCCCTCAGCACATGAGTGGTGCTGGGAGTACTGTAGCCCAAGGTCTCCCTGCTGCTCCTGTCCACTTCCTCCTCACCCTGCGTGGCATCAACAGGAACATGTCTGTCGACAGGAAAATGGCTGTCCCTGCTGGTTCTGGGAGGCAGAAATCACCTGCTGCAAGGAAGCAGAGAAAGGCAGAAGTTTTTTCGGAAATGGCCATGACTTGACCTTGAAAGAAGGTTGTGGAAATTATAACTCTAGCTTAAGTTTTGCCCACAAATACACAAAAAGACAGGATAGGGAACCACACCACTTGTGCTAGCAAGGAGAAAGACAGACGAGAGGGTAATTTGTCTGCTTGCCAAGAGGGAATAAAACCCAAGTCATTCCATATGGCATAATGCCTGTAGTGTGGGTGGGAGAGAGGGAAACACCCCTAAATCATTTCCAAACCATCCTTGAGTTTACTGAGGAACCATGGATTAGAACTGTGGCTAGGAAGCCCAGCGGTTGCTTGTTACCCAGAGGCTGTATTTATCTTGGCATCTGAAAACCAGACTTTTGAGCTGCAAGCCCAGAAGGGGCCAGCTCCTGCTCTCCCCACCCTGCGCCTGTTTCTGTTACAGCCAGAGGAGCCACGAGGTGTTCTAGGCTCCTGCTGGCCCCAGTCGGGGTCCTGCAGCTCCTTGGGGGTGTTCTTCGATGCTGCTCTGAGCACAGCTGGGCAGTCTAGGCCCTACCAGCTTCTGCTCCACACATCCTACTGCTCTGTCCAACTATTTTAGGCACTTTGGAAGCTCAGTCTCCTTATGAGTCCTGTGATTTAAATGCCTCTTTGTAACATGTATGAGAGTCTCCCACAGTAGTTTCTACTCCCTGCCCTTCCTCCACTGGACTTCACACCCATTTGATTTGCTTCATTACATGGGCTTATCCCTGGCTAAATTAACGACTATGAAGTCACCTTTTGGCCTACAAATATTAGTTTTATTGCTTCCCAGAGCCCTCCTCTTCACAGAGCTTTCTGGCTATATCCCCGTTCAAAGGCAGCCTCAGCTCCCACTTGCCCACAGCAAGTTCAACCTCTTCAAGAACCAATGAAGAACAAAACTGAAAAGCCCCATTGAGTGTACATCATATAACAAACATTGTCACTTCCATCACTTACAAAGATCTCTTTTCCCTTGAGTGAGGTTTTGTAGCGGAGTCTTCCTTGTTATATATGTGACACGATCCCATCCTACCTTTTCTTTTCCAAATTAATTCTCTCCAAGAGGCAAACATAGGGTTTTTCAACTCTGTTCCGGTGACATG
Source organism: Pandion haliaetus (assembly GCA_013401275.1). NCBI lineage: Eukaryota > Metazoa > Chordata > Aves > Accipitriformes > Pandionidae > Pandion > Pandion haliaetus. Next base: position 137,603 of record VYZV01010246.1, read on the forward strand.
TTATTGAGTCATCCTCACCGCCTGAAAGATGGCATAGAGCTTTTGCAAGGAGACTTCAGATGAAACTGCCAAGGGCAAATAGCATCACAAGTGAAGTTGTGCTTGCAAAATCCTCTGCTTCCATTTTTATTTGCTTTTTCCCCATTCCTTTTGCTCTCATTTTGCTGACTTACTTTCCATGTTCCTTACAGTGCTCACAGAAAAGGCTGTGAAACAAGTGGGAGAGAATAGTTCCTATTTCCAGGGGACTTGGAGCCCTGTGGTACCTTTGGAGCACTCTGTCCTGCTTCTTTGCACTGGGGGGAACATGCAGAGCATTTCTGAACTCAGTACTGTGCTGCCCACTGACGCTGGGCATCAGTGGAGCCACAGACACTGCACAGAGAAGCTCCCAGTAGGGCAGACGGCAAGGAAGAAAACTACAAGTAAATGAGGCTGTGCAGCAGTATTTGATTCTGTGAACTTAACAAGCCAGAAAAGCTCGTTCTCTCTTTTTCTCCACACTCTGCATTAGGGTCAAGTTTACCTCCGATCAGTGGTAGCATCACTGAACATGCACCAGCTCTTCCAACACATCCTCTCTTTCTCTGACCTCTTGCCTGCTGCTCTCCTTTTACTCTGCTTGTCCTGAGCTCATCTATTCATTATCTTGCACTTGCCCTTTTTCTCCTACTTCTGTTCAACTTTCATTTGAAACATTTAACACAACAGCTTCTTTTTAAACCTGCGGGCCACTGGCAGGGTGGTGAGGCCTGCCTGCATGAGGTGCTTTGGGGCTGGAAAACGGGCAGATGAGCACAAGGAGGGAAATCCAGACCTCCCACTCGCTGAGCCACATGGGTGACTCAGCAGAGCCTGGGACGAAGCGGAGGAGGTGGGCTTGACAAAACTACAGCACAAGGGCATCAAAAGTGCCTCCAGGAGCTTCCTGTGGGCTGATGATGATATGTCTGCAAGTGTAAGGCAGATGGGGGGAAAGAAAGGGCATACCCTTCTCCTTTTTGAGGATCCAGCTCATCTGGAGTACCTGTGCATTCAGCGTATTGCTCATTTTGACTGCTGGAAGTAACTGTCCTCAGTGGAAATTAGCACTGGGAATAGGTTCTGGAGTGATCTCCATTTCAGGGAAACTGATTCAGGGTCATCACCGTCTCTAATTACTGGGTGTCACATACTCTGGGTGTTGCTCTGGACTATACCCGCTGCTCCTTTCCCAGCAAGGCAGAAGGCATGCAGGAAGAACCCTTCCTGCTCACAGAAATGGGGTGGTGCTCCCTTTCTCACTGATGCTGCTATAACTCGCCACACATCCACACCGCCCCAATGGCTCAAAGAGCACTTGCAAAATCAGCTTCTAAAAACCCCAGCCAATGGCCTGCAGGGCAGAATGGGAAAATCCAGGCAAGAGGAAGGAGGGAAAAGAGAAACTCGATCTTTTTTTCCATATAATATTATTTGAGGGGTACAGCCAAAATGACTTGTCACGGTACCAATCCAGAAGAATCGTATAAGTGATCTGCCCCCCTAACAAGATCATGCTGTGTTCATCAGTGAAGTGCTATGAAAGGGGGTAATGGTCCACAGTTAGAGAGAGACCATCCTTCCACAGGCTCTTGGCCCTTCACTACCCAGCTTTCTCCAAGCAGGGTTACAGGCTATATTTGAGCATCTCTACAAGGATGTACCCCTGCTGGGTTTTCCACACTTTCTGGAATTGTTTGGCCTTTAAGAAAAGCCTGGACCAGGGCTGGAAAAAGGACTGCAGATGCTCTTCCACATTTCCAGAATGTGAGCTTCTGCAAGCAGTTACAGGAACTATGAGCATGCAAGCACAAAACACGGTGTTCACCACACAAAGGCAGCTCAAGGGATACAGGCATCCAGAGACTTGATTTCCAGCACCTCGGTTCCTTAGTGACATGCACACTGTCCATTTTAATCCCTCTCAGCTGGTCACCCTTTTATTTTAATCAGTTCACTCAGAGGCTAAGCAGGTAGGAGGAAGTAATCTCTAAAAGCATGAGTGAAACCTCCCATTGGGGGTGTGTACATGTGAGCTAGATGGGGAGGTGGAAATATTTGCATTTACCTCACCAAAAATGGAGTATAAATAGGCTGGAAAGTGTGAGGCTTTCTCAGTTCCCAGGTGCAGGTGCGTGAAGCAGACATCCAAGTGGATCATGGCAACTCTCCTCTTCTTGATGCACCTCCTTTTCATCGGGACTCTAATCGACCCAGCATACACACAGACAGAAACATGTAATTTGCTCCCGACTGCAGTGGCAAGCAATTTCCCTGTAACCGTGACACCTGAGGCATACCAGGCAAACACAACCTACCTAGGTAAGCCACCTCTGTCTAGATCTCAGAGTTTTCACACTGCACAGAAATGCGTCTCCTCTGCCCCTAACCCAGCTGGTTTCTTGCGTCTTGTGGTGTTCTTAGATGTGTTTAAAATGTGTGAGGTCTAACACTCTCTTTTTTTTGCATTTCAGGTAGGAGATAGGTAAATGGCACTAGTTGTTACCTCTTTGTTCCTATTTCATGTTCATGTCTACACGGTCAGTCCCAAATTCTCTTTCCTTCCTTACAGTGCTTTTTTCCCCCTTAACCTTTTTGCCTAAGCTTACATAAAAGGACTTGAATGCTCTTGAAAACATAGAATTTGGGGGAAGTTGTTTTGTGGTTTTGCTCCATTCCTTCTTTCTGAGAATTTGCCATTCCCAGTGGCAATGGCTGTAAAGACAAAGGTGAGGAGGTTACTTTGATGCTGACAGATATTCGGCATCAATCACAGAAAATGGGTTTTAATACTAAAAAGAACATAGCCACAGAGTAAATGGCAGCCTGACCCTGTTTCCCAGACCTGACAACAAATCTCCCTTTGCCTTGAGGTTCAGCAAAACCTAAATGCTGAGAAAATAGCAGAGACACATCCTGATCCCTTCCTGTAAGGGGGGAGGTAGTCTGCTGGTGTAAATTCGCACAGATTACTTCAGGTCTCAGCCAAGGAGCATCGACTGCAGTTGGTTGGTTTTTTAAGAGGGGTGTTTTGTTCACTGCTGTTATTTCATTTTTTGAGCACAGAATTCAAGTTTGATACTACTCTCACATCATCTCCTGTAGCTTCTGATAGTCTTGGCAGCTTTCACGTGAAACAATCCCAACCTGAAGGGTGCCAAGAGCCAAGAGAGCCACACCAGTACAGCATGCACAGTGACCTGGGCTGGGAGGCACAGCTAGGGAGTCACTTGCTCCTAGGAAGCAGACCCACTTGCTTCATTTCCTTATTGTCCAACTTCTGCTTGCAACAAAAGCTGATACGCAGCAGCCCTGTGCAGACTAGTCACAGCTGTGAAACAGCAACCCAGAGCAGGGATGTGGCAAAGAAAGGGTGGGGTCTGACACACTCAGCTATGGGCTATGACTGCCCAAAATCTTGCCCCCTTTAGGTTTTCCACCCCTGTCATTTGCATGGGATCCAGAAGAGATTTACTCGCAAGGAGCTCTGGTTTCACTTACAGATATGGTACCCACAATAGCAGGGGCTGAATCTGATGACTGAGGAGTTTCTCCTAGTCTGTTCCCTAACTGAGAGGGGGCAGATAAAGGGGTTCTTCTTCCTGTGGTTGGGGGAGGACTGGAGTATATCACCTTCTCTTTGCAGGCTTCTGGTGCACTTGTGTCACACAGTGCACTGTGCAAGCAAATACTTCCTCGGCTGAAAACCCTGAAGCCATGGAGTCTGGAGACGGCTGTCTTACAGAACAGACAACTTACTTTGTCTAACCTGCTCTGTTTCCAGTCTCAATAAAGGACAACAGAAGCACCACTGACAGCAAGAATGTGAACAACTATTTACTGCAAGCCTTATCTCCACAAAACGTCTCCATGGGAGAATGGAAGATGGTAAAGAGGGAGAAATGCAATTCTGTTGACACAGCAATATTAAATGCCACTCAGGAAGCAGCAAACTGGACATCTCCAGACAGTAAAATATCTTCTGTGGAAATAAGGTAAGCCCATACTCCACCTTTAAGTATTCAGTTGGGACAGTACTTGTCTGTGTAAGATCTTGGCAATGCCCAGAATCAAGAGCCCACCTCTAGAGCAGGGGTTGAAAAATCTCTTGAGCCTTCTCCAGATTTTCTCTTGAAAATACCAAGGAAACATTTTCTGCACAGCCCTATCTAGAGGTCACCCCACGGACAGGACAGTCTCATAGTTTAAAGACGTCTTCACATTAGTAGGGATGTAGATTAGTTCTATGGAAATGAAAGGATTGAACACCCCTCTTGTTTCCATTAACACTAATGGAGTTGCATCAGTGGGAAATATCTGTCAAAGGAAACTATAGCCATTAGCCGATTGGCCTTATCTGCGGGAAGGAAGAATGCAATAGTTGATTACAATAGTGATTTTAATTACAAGGAGCAGAGGGTCACAGTAAATTACCACCCAGTTACAAGGCATTCCCGTCCTGTCCAGAGAAGGTCAGTAAAGCAGCCAAAGCATAATGAAGAAAACAGTGTTTCAGATGTGAGGAAAAAAAAAAAGTGCAATATGGCCAGAGGGCAATATAAGTGAGCTCAGGATGACTTCACAGTTTCTGTCTCATCTGCTTTTAATGTCCCCTTTATATGCCTACATGGGTCTACATGAGACACTCAGCTTCTATGAATTTGTTTTCCTCTCTCTCTCTTCCCTCCTTCCACAGGGCATGAGTCATCTACACTGATAAATCTGCCAAGTTTAAGACTGTGACTCTGAAAAAAGGTAAATAAGCTTCAGTTGGGCAGTTCAAGCAGCAGGTTGAATGACACACCAAGCAAGGGCTTCATTTGTGCTCTGGTGTTTTGGGAGCGGGGAAAGCTGGACCCAGTGTACCTCCAGCTGAAGAATACTCATCTCTCCAATAAGTCAGGAGACAAGGCAAAGACACTAGAGTGCTAGAGCTAGCTAGAGGTTTTTCAGGTTATAATGTTGAACTTAAAACCTTTTCAAGCTTCCTTTTTGCTTTAAGAGACATTAAACAGATACAAACGAGAGGACAGGCTTATTTATTTCTGCAGGTATGGGCACAGGCTTCATGCCCCTATCCGCTCTGTCATGCAGACACGAAGAGGAAATTGTGGCTTTGCCATCACAGATAATGTTTCTGGTACTCCAGAGAATCCCCTACCACCCAGGAGCCTCGAGCCTACACTGATGAGGCTGCATTGTTGTCAGTGAATACATTCAGACCTCCCACTCCCCCACCATGGGTTTGACCCCTCATTTCTGAGAAACCAGAGTTAAATGCAGCCTCTTGGAGTAGGTCTGTGGCTCAGCTGGTCCTCTGGACTTCTAATCACCCCTGGGGGTTTCCTTCCATTTCAGGATCAGAACCAACCGCAGCACCACAAGTCACCACCCCCAACTCCGTCCCCATGGTTCAGAGCAGCTCCTTCTTCATAGCTGTGATTCAGTTGCTGCTGCTCCTTGTCACAAGCAAACTGCTCTCCTAGAAGTCAGGAAGAGAAGATGACCCAGCTGTGCTGCACCTTTCCTCCCTGCCTGTGGTATGCGTGGGAGGGCAGGCAGCTGATTTACTCAGGAAAACTATTCAAATTTTTCTGTGTATTAGGATGGTAACTGCACTTCTACTTCAATTACAAAGGTCTGTTTGACCACAGAGCTGATCCTCCCCCTACTCCCCTCACCCAGGGCCAGCAATCTCAGCAAGATGAAATGTTTTGTAGCAAGTCAGAGAGCACTCTTGTTCTAGCTTTTCAGCTAGAAAAGCCTAACATGGTCAAGAACAGACCCTGCCTAACAAAGGAATGCTGCATGAATTAATTCCTTCCTCATCACCTGGGGTTCTGTGAAGCAAAAAAAGGCATGAAAATGCTTGGGAGGGAAAAGGCCCTCTTCTCATCGGGATACCAGGATCTGCCGAGAAGCTCAAGGAGAGGTCTGCTTTTGGCTGTGCGGCCTGGGACCTGCCCTCACAGCATGTGTGTGTGTCTGTGCATGTGTGCGTATGTGCCCCAGTGACAGTCTGGCAGTCCCCCACAGTATACTCACCAAAACTGTTGGGAGAGGAACTGAGACTGGGAGAGGAAATTATGCATTTAGGATTCACATGCCTCAGCCAGTTTAAAACCTCCAGTGGAAGCACAGAGAAAATAAGTGTGCCCACCAACCCTCCACCTGGGGAGGAGACCCCCCTTGCCAGGACAAGCTGGAGGTCCTGCTGGCAGGGTATCCTCCATAAAGGCCCAGACCTTGGGAATTTCTGCTCCGTATTGTTATTTGGTCCAGCATCCCCTAAATTTTGTTATTTCAGTGGATGCCTTATAAAGTTTCTCTGGTTTTCTTCTGGCTTTCTGGAACAGTGGGGTGGGTGTTTTTTAATCAACAGCTGATTTTGCTGTAGGGCAAGATTGTATGGACCACTGAATGTCTTGATTTTATTATTATTCTTCATATTTTTATATGGATAGTGTTTATTTAGGAATTTTAATACTTCTGGAAAGTTATTTTTTCTTAAACTAATCTAAATAAATTAAGGAATGAAAGTTGGTTCTTGCACCTACCGTTATTTCCTGGCTTCATTGTGATGTGGCGGGGGGGGGGTGAAATCATTCTGAATACTGTGAAATATTTGGCTTTGACTCCACAGATGAGCACATAAAGACACAAATAAAGGTGAGGCCTCTACAGCAATCCTGTAGAGGGTAGAGTCAGTCAGAAAGGCATCCCTGCCCCACTAATCCTCTTGCTGTTTCCTCTTCAGAAGACTGAGCCCCAGATCATAACAGTATTTCCACGGTCATGGATCAGAGATCTAGCTTTAGCCTGTCCTTACTAGCCCAGAGTTTGTGATGTCCTTACAATTAGCCCTTATTTCTGTTGAATAAATTCTAACTACCAAGCAATGAAAGGTTTACTCCAGAGCACTGAGAGCCTGACGGTAGAGGAGCCTTCATATTCCTGAGAACTTAACACAGGAGCTGGGCACAAGAGGAAAAAATTGTCCCTGACCATCTATATTTCTCAGGCATTCAGACATCAGGTGTGGTTTAACAGGGATTTTTTTTTCTTCCTACAGAATTGTCCGAAATATTAACAGCTAAAACTGGACAGTTGTCATTAATACCTCGCTCTTACTTGTTACAAACCACGCCAATATGCCTGTCTTGCTTCACAGACCTGCTTTTGTTACTCACATTTTTCAAGAGATGTTCCATTATCCTCCTCTACCAGCATCAGACGCCCCCAAGGCCACCAGCCCAAGGGCTGTTCCCTTGTGTCAACCCTTTGTCCTTTTCATTTCTCTGCTCTTTTGGCATCCCGTCCTCTCCAAATAGTGCTGCAGATGGGATAAAAGGACTCTCCTCTCACTCCTGCCTTTCTCTGATAATATTACAGGTTAAGTGAAACCCTCTGCTGTTTAAGAGGGCAAGTTAGCCATGCAGGATAGCTGCTGACTTTGACCTCACCCGTGGTGCTCCAAGGCCACAGGGTGAGCAGGTGCTACGTGCCTGTATGCCCTGCCCTGGGCTGTGCTTTGGCTGGGCAGCCCTTGACCACAGCAGAGAGCAATGAGGGCAATGGAAGGCCAGTGGTGGTCCTGCCAGAGGCCTTCCGGGGTCTCAGCTCCAGGCCAAGGGATCATCTACCCTCTGAAGTTTATGGGAATGACCGGAAGCTTTAAAAGGAAAGCTCCTGCTTTACGACTACGTGCAGAGTCTCTGGGTCCAGATTAAGCGTATGTACCCAGCAGGGATGACAGGGACCAACCCAGCATATAAACAAGCCTGCAGGGTTTGCATTCAGAGTCCTCCTCCTCCAAAGACCATTTGCCCATGCGTTTCATCATACTGGGAAATGCATCCCCCTCCCACACACACAATTCGAAGGGAAGAAGGAGAAAGGACTCAAAGCCATGTTATCTTTCATGCTTATCAGAAGAGTCATTAGGTTCTTCACATACTGGAATAGGCTCTGTCCTTCCCATCAGGTATTGATGTAAGGCCCAATTCAGGACATCTGAGGTGCAGCTCCAGTGCTCAGGGTCAGGGTCAGGCTGCCACTGCAGACTCTGGTCCCAGCATCAGACACACATACATATACACACAGACTCTTTTGTGCTCTCTTCCTGATCCTCTGCACCCTCTCAGCCAGGAAGAAAAATAATAAACTGAGAGGTGCAGTTTATCTGGAAATACTAAATACAACCACTGCATGTCCTAATTTCTCCACCTGGTTTGGGCACCTGATCCTTTCTTCAGCACTGCCCCATTTTCTCAGTGCTTTGCAGATGCGAGGGCAGCTGCCGGGACAGGGACTGGCTGCCCGAACTCAGCCCTGCATGGAGGCAACGGGTGCCCTGGTCTGCCCCCTGGTCCTCCTCTCTTCACAGGTCTGCTCTTCCAAAAGGCAGACATGATATTGGATAGCCTTGTCTTCACTCCAGCCACCTTCTCTAGACTGTTTTGGTTTCTGCAGCTGTTCAGAGCTGATGCCACCCATCGGCCCGAGTTGTTGGCACTCACCAGCGGGGCAACTCAGAAGCACAGGTGCAAACCAAGACAGGCACAATCTGCAATAGCTGTGCTCAGCTCTGTTTCAAGGAGGGAGAAGTATGCAGTGGCGCATTTGCCTACACCTATCCTTGGACCCAACACAAGGTGACTCAACAGTGGTCTGTGACTGTTGACTCCAGAGCCCAGTCCCCTTCTCCCCCTGAGCCATGCCCTTCTCCCTACTAAGGCTGGTTTTGCTTTAAAGTGGGAGCACCTTACTCAACTCTGTTGCTTGTTCAAATTTTATCTGTCTCAACAAGCCATGGTTTGCATCGAAGAAAAGATATTCCTCCCTCTTATACCCTTAGGCTTCTCAATGCCTAACAACTTACACTTGTTTCATACTAATTTCCACTTATTTTCCTGTTTCCTGGTGGGTTGTAAAGTCAGAAGTCCCAAGCACAATTTCACAGATGAAATCTTAACCACCTAGTGCCTGGAGTGATGCACTAATGGAATGGTTCTGCAGAATTTAGTAGAAATAAATTTTTAGGGTCCAGCTATTAAAATTGGCATCTGTTTCACAGGCAGCGTAATTAGCAGAGATCTGAACATGCTGTACCTTCTGCTATTGCAGCGCACAGCACACAATAAAATTCTAATTAGTGCTGTAAACTGCTGTTCAGTTTTAATCTCACTGTTGATAAGTCTATCTCGTAAGATTACGGCTCTCTGCCTTGGATAACAGATATGAAATTCCTTTTAAGTATCCTTGTGGCAACTCACATTTACCGTATTATCTATGAGCACAGGACATTCAGAGCAAGGCAGTTCACCTCCAGAGAGGTGAACTCCTGCTGGCTCTGTCTCACAGATAAGCTTCATCAGAGGCATTCTCATTAACTTTTGCACTATTCAGCAGCAAATACTAGCATTTCCTTTTACATCCCTGCCTAATTTCCCCGGTAAAAGTTTTTTCACAAACATAACCAGGAAAAGGAGTGCATAGGATACTGCATTGTAACTGGGAATTTGAACCCAACATATGGAAATTCTCTTGATTCAGCAGGAAGGGAAAGAAGGGTGAGGCCTGCAACACCAAAGCTCACATAAGTGGGTAAAAGACATTGCTGAGACTAAAACATGTGAAACTGCTGTAGATAATTTAAAAAAAAAAAAAAGCCAAATGTAACAGCTGCAATAGCACTAAGCAAAGAACTAGCACCACCTCCGTTTCCAACCCTGAAGCACAAGCAAAGCAAGACCCTCCTTTGATTCACAGCTAAATGTCCCAAGAGACAAGAACACACCACATTATCTGGCCCTGCCACCAGGACAGTTACCCGTCTCCTCCTTTTTTGCCCCAGAGGCAACCATGGAACCACTCCACCACAGACTCTGGATCAGGATGTTAAGTATTTTGCTGAACTTGTGAGTTCTGCAGCAGAAACATATGGCAGAGACCAACAAGGTCCTCCAGCTGTATGGATGCATGTAGAGGACACATGAGTCATCACATTTAAGATGACCCTTTCTCCTAGAAAATGTCCCCTTGGCAGCTCACTCTCTAGCCTGTCTTCACTTCTGAGAAAGCCACAATGCTTTCATGGATAGCCAGGTTGACTGATATGAGGAAGGTCCATGGAAACGAGACAGTTTGTCTCCCTGGCCCATTTCCAATGCTTGCCAGAGAGCTGCCCATAAAGAGTAGCCAGTGATAAAGTGCACTGCTGTGGTCCTGCGAGGTCAGGGATCACTGATGCAGTCAGCCAGGTCTGCTGGATCTGTGGCTCTGTGGTCCTGGGCTCCCTTCTGCTAGCTTAATTCACCCAGGACCCAAAATCCAGTGACTTAGTTCAACCTTTGTTCCTGTGACAATCTCTGGGTCTCACTCCGGGGAAACTTTGGATCATTGTTTTAAAGACTCCATAGCTGGCAGCAAATATGGACTGAGTCTGATCCATGGCCCGAAACAAGCCTAGGACAAACACAATTCTTCTTTTCTTTTGTGTTGTAAATCACTCAGTTCTGTTCGCAGCACAGCATAGAGCCTTTCTCTGCACATTTGGAACAACCTCTGGGAGCACCTGCCAGCTGGAGGGTGGTACAAAGCCAATGACATGGCATCTGACAGGGACTTCACTGTCTACAGAGGCAGAGAAGTGGCTCTGAGGGTGTATCAGATGAGCCCTGAAGCCCAATTCTTCAGGACTTATCTATGGAATCTTGAGTTAACCATGAGTTACTGGAAGTAACCTTCTGTTACTGGAAGTATTTAGCTTTAAAACATTGATTAATAATTAACAGAGTGATTACAGCAAATGGATGAAGCTCCACTAAAAATCTTCCCACCCCTCCACTGACTTCCTGTAGTTCCTGAACTTTAATAGCTGTTGTGCGATCCCAGGTGATACACACTGCTTCAAAAAAATCAGCAGAAGCCCAACTTCCTGGACTACAGATTTCACTTCTCGTTAATATATTTTACCCTAGATATAGCAAGAGGAAGTGCATCACTCATTGTGGGAGTCTCGTGTTGGTCTCTTGTTGGCTGCACCCATCCCTTTCTGGTGGAAATATGGCAACGTTTGCTCTCTCAGCAGCTCACTGGGGATCGATAGGGGTAACAGGAGAGAGTCAGGTGACACCTACAAATCTGAAGCAGAAACATTTGGCTCAGAGGTGCCTTGTCTTGGGCCAGCATTGTTTAGTCCTTTGCCACATCCACAGACATTTCTATGTAACTTTTAGAGCAGCCATTGAGTTTTCCAAACCAGTGCTTCAGCAGTGTCTGACTAAACAAATCCTACCCCCGGTACAGTAAAAGCCTGCTTTCCCTCCCATCCTAATGAACCTGTTGTACTTATGGACACCCACACCAATAAAAAGAACACTGGAGTGGGCAAAGTATGCAAACACCTGAGAATGCCCGAACCACGCTTTGCAATAAAACAGATCCCTTGTACATATGTGGTATGATCACACCCTCCTTCTGCCAGGCCCCGGCCCCACTGAGTACACAAGACAAATAATGCTCACTGCAGCAGGAGAGCCACAAAATGCCCCTTAACCCCCTCACTTGTTCTTTTCCCTAGCACCACTTTCCCTGTGGCCTTATGCTCTACTTCCAGTTGGCCTCCCCACTGCACACACAGAGACTACTGGTAATTAGAACCAGGGATGGAGCAAACAACCTAAGGAACTTTAAAGTACAGTTTGATACATTACTGCATAGCCTAAACGATGACTGTCTGCAGGAGGAGGGAACCGTGTTTGAGGGCCCCTAGGCTTCCTCCCATCTCTGGCCTGGGTCTCTGCAGACACCCACCCTAGGCAGTGCCCCTGGAAAACGAGGAACATGCAGCGAGCAGCTAGGAAAATGTTAGCCAGTAAGTCAGCCCTGTGGCTCTCAGCTGGGAACTCTGGGGCAGAGACAGTGACGGGCCCTCTCTCTCAGCGGCTTGGCAGCTCTTACTGACAGCAGCTCCTTCTCTTCCGACAGCCCGCAGCTCTGTCCACCGTGACCTTCCCAACCTTTTTGTAGAACAAAGCTGGGAGCGCCCTGCTGCTTCATTCAACCTCTCATTCCCTTCCATGGCACTGCCGGTCTTGGGCACCAAAGTGGGCAGAGGTCCTGTGAACACCCCCGCAGCCTTCATTGCCTTCCAGGCACTGGGCACATATACAAAGAAGCCATGTTACACGGGCAAACTTCAATTCAGGAATCGTAAGATATTGCCAGTTGTCTGAACTTGGAGGAACAGCTCCTGGTCGGGGCTCCACGTCCCACACACAGTACCTCATCAGAAGCAATGCCTAGATTATTTATTAACTCGGTCATTGTTGGGGCTACAATGAACTATAAAAAAACAGCCTAGGGAGTGGTACGTAAGACTGAGCAGCAGCACTTGGCTCAGTCCTAGCTGCTGTTTTTCTATTTGCTGATCCTTTTGTAATGGTGCCCCTTTTGCTCTGCGCTTTCATAATTTCAGACAACATGGGAAAAAGGTCAATTCCCACTCCCCACACTGCAAAAGCTGGGACTGAACCCACAGTCCTCCTGTGGTCACTGTTTCAAGCACAGAAAAGACAGTAAGACTTTCTCTTCTTGCAGTGAGGCAGAATGGGGAAATGTTCCCTAGAAACAATTAATAAAAAAGAAGAGCTGCTGCTAAACAACTTTCCTTTGGAACTGGGCAGCCTCAAACTTTGCTTTGCTTCTAGTTGGCAGAACCCAATGGTCACATTAGCTGAAGCATAATGCGAGCACAAGCACAGTGCAGGCAACCAACATGGCCAGCTTCTTGCACAGGCTCCCCATTCATTCAGTCCCTGGCACTACTCCTCTTCTATATAACCTGACGATTTATCTTTCCAGGTGACAGGAAGGCAGAACTGGGTCTTCCCCCTCAGTCCCTACTAAACACACAACACAGCTCATATCTGGTCTTGCTGTCATTATACTGCTATTTACATTGGTGTGCACTAAAGGTGGAAGTCTTGCTCCTACAGTAGCTCTCCTGGGATCAGCTTTGACCTTTTAATTGCTGTCTTGGACCCCACCACCACCTGAACAGTTCTCCTTCAAACAATTTCATCACTCGGTAACTAAGTTACAGCACAGAGATGCTTAATGTTTAATTATGTGAGTTAATTCTCTCCTTACATAACCCTCCCTCCCTAACCTGTGAATTTGGAGGCTGATTCCTACAGAGGCTTCCCTACATGGAGCTCACATGCACCTGCAAAGATCAAGACCCCTCTAAGCAGGATAAGAGACAGAATACACTGTAATTTCTTGGGACATAGGCAATTATAATTCCAGCTCTGATATTGCCAACCCCCTTCACCCAAGCCGCTACCCAGTCAAGCAATTTATTTCCACCTTCCCTGATCTGCTGCCATTTAAACTGGAGAGATCAGAATAAAGAATATGAATACATGTCCAACAGGCAACACAGCAATAAATATAAATGCCCAAGCTATTGTGGGACTTTGTCAGGGCTATGTTGCACTGCAGTAAAAGATCAGGAATCTGGGCTACATTTTTCCAGCCTAGCATCTGACTTCATGCTAATAATAGCAATGGGCTGTGCTATATAGATGTAACCATTTGTATGCTTGCTTTTTGTCAACGTTAACAGCTAAATTACTCTTCTGATAAAGACACCACATGGTATGTTTTAGTCTCCATGACTCACCGAAGACACCAAATGCTTTGTGAATCACCATCATCAGCTATCATCCAGTATGAGTTACACCATTTTATCATATCAGAATGACACATCACACTAGTGAACTACAGAGCAGCAGGAACATTCAGACAAGCTGCTAAACCTCCCTGGCCAGAGCCCACACTGAAAAAAGCTAACTGATTCCACATCTTGGGGAAAAAAAAAGGGGGAGAAGGCACAACAGCATGTCAATAGCACATTACCTTCATCTGATGCACTGAGCACTCTCTACTTGTATGACACTGGAATGAACCTTCAGCCAATTACTCACCAAAGCTCTACCTTTAAGAGGGGGAAAAAAAACAACACTGAAGCTCCCATGCCAGGGGTTTTGCTCTGCCAAAGAGGGAAGGTTGGAATATCCCTCACCTCCAGCCTTTTCTCACTATTCCCTTTTAGATGCTCATCCAGAAAGTTTGAGCAAAGATGGATCAAGGCAGGAGACAGCACAGAATTGTCCTCACGTAAAGCACTCACAGTTTAAAAGAAAGCAGTCAAAGTATTTTTTGGAACTGTAAAAACTACTTTCTAGCAGAACTGGTAGCTACAGAAGGATACTTTACCCTCAGCCTGTAGTGCAGTGTGGTCAAGGCTAACTATTAAGCAAGCTTCATTAAGCCTTTCTAAATGGTGCTTTTTACTACTATTACTCAGATGCATAATTTCCTTGTAAAACAAGGGAATTATTACCCTGGATATCACTTTTTTAATTATATGCATTAAGTTATTCTCCATGGCCATACCTAATTACTCTTCAGGATGTTGCTTATGTGATAAAGAGAAGCATTCACAGTACTATCGCTTCTGCTTCTGGACAGACAGGTTGATTTTACGGCTCTTAACCACGGGAATTGTACAACAACTGTTCCCTAACTGGTTTTACATGCATTCCTCGTCCAGCACTTTCACAGTATGCCTACAGTTCCAGGAATCTTCAGAACAATTTGGTTAGTGTTCATTTAAACTCATCTCACAGCCTCCTCCTTTTGTAACAACCTATGCAGAACACTGTTGCATCTCCCAATCTGCAAATGACAGCAGGAACCTACAGCTCTGATGACTGATGCATACCAAGTGCTTCTTTTGTCTACAAGGCCTTCGCGACATGGGATTCTGATGATGAAAATACCATACAACTGTTGATCATCACAGCAGGAACATGAGCTGACTGCTTTCTCCAGAAAGACGAAAGAGAGCGCTTGATCCTATTCCTACAGAACTCATAAAAACTTCCCCAGGAAAAACAAGCTTGATTTGGCTGCTTGTGCCAACGAGCTTTCAGGAGGCTTTAGTGGACATGGATTCAAGGTATCACAGGTCTTCCCTTACTATTTTAGCTCTCCATGATCAGATGCAGAATGGAAAGTCTCCTGTAGCAGGGATGACTCCTCAGCAAGATGAGGATTACATCTACATGTCTGTACTTGCCCTGAGCTGACGTAGCACTAGAGGCTATGCAAGAAGTGAGTACTTGCCCTACAATGAGACAAAGTCAGCCAGAATTTTCTAAGATGAAAAGCGTTCTCCCAGCAAAACTTCACAGGAGTGGCATCTTTGGGACACCAACTGGATAACCAGTATTTAAGGGTTTATTCTCACCTACTTCCACTTTCACCCATGCATCAGGGCAGTCTGACACCACTGGGGCTATGGTGTTCCAACTTCGCAGTTTCCTCAGCTTCCCATGCCGATTCTCAACAACATACTGTTCTCTTTAGCTCTGCAGTTTGGATTGGGAATTGCTTTGTAAACAACTATATTGCTCACTATACTAGTTCCTTATACAG